>JADMNF010000056.1:0-183456 GCA_016097085.2 Sporothrix curviconia
AAAAGTATCCCGACGTTATTACTTTACTCGGTTTACCGTTTAATTAAGGATTTTACGGTTTTCTTCGTTAAGACTAAGATAAGTTTTTAATCGGTAATATAAAGAGAAGTTAGAATATCGACTATTTAAAGGGGCGAGGAAGACTTAACCGTAAAAGTAATAATCGATACGTTAGTAAAGTTAAACGGAGTGGTTACGGTAGTTTTAATTATATTTTAAAAGGTGTTTAAGTTAAGAAAACTATCGAGGTACGCCTCGATAATAATATTAGTATTAAAAAAAGGGGAGACGGTTATAATTACGATCGAAGGTTTATTAAAAAGTAACGGTTTACGGGTGTTTTTATTTTTATTAGATTTTAAATCGGGGTTATTTATAATAAGAAAATAAAAAAAAGGGTATAAAAATGTAAAAGAAAGGAAGAAGGTAGAAAAAGTAGAATTATAAAAAAGAAAATAAAAAAAAAATAAAAAAAACGAAAAAAAAAACGAAAAATAAAGTTTTTTATAAAAAAAAAAAAAAAATAAAAGTAAATAACTTTTATATATATAAACGAATAAAAACCGTTTACTAGTGTTAATATTAAACGGATAGATTTAAACTTTCGATCGAATTTAAATAAAAATTATTTATTTTATTAATATTTTATTTTTACTTTACTTTTTATTTACGTTTTTATATTAATAATAAACGTTATTATTATTTTATTTATAACATTTTTTTATTATTCTTTTTCAAGGCTTTTTTTTATTTTATATATTTTATTTATTCGCTTTTTCTTTTTTATTTAAATAAAAAAAAGCTTTTTTTATTTTTTTATTTTTTTATTAATTAACTTATTAATATTATTACATTATTATTATTTTTTTTATTTTTTTTATTTTTTTTATTTTTTTTTATTTTTTTTATTATTATTTATTATTATTTATTTTTTAATCAAAGACTCGTTAAAAGTTTTTTTAACGTCGTTTTTTATTACTTTTTTTTATTTTATAATAATTTTATTAATTATAAATTTACGATCAATAAGTTACGTTTTTTTTTTAAATTATACTTTATTATATAACGTTTATTTTTTTAAATAATTTAATAAATTTTATAATTATAATTACGAACGTGAGACGGGTTAAAAGATAACCGAATAAAGTTACTTTTAAATTATTTATAATCGAACGATATTATTTTTATATAATATACTTTCCGTTATATTCGATTAAAAATATAATAAAACGGTTAAATTTATATTTATAATTTTAACGATAAAACGGTCAAGGATATTATACGTTAATACTTTCCGGGTTTAAAGCCCCGATCGGTATTCCGTAAAGTCTTAAAACATTTATATATATAACCTCGAGTTTAATAAATACTTTACTTTTTTTTTAACTTTAAAAAAGTTTTATTTTGTAAAGAATAGTTAAAAAGAGATATAATAATTATTAGTTTATTATTTACTTTTTAAGATTAATTTAATATCGTGTAGTTTTTTATTACGATTATATTTATTAAAGGGTTATTTTGTAACTTAACTTTTAATTAAAAATCGTATAACGTTTAATAAACGTTTCTTAATAATATTTTATTTTATTAAAAGAAATTATTAAGTTTTATATATTATCGATTAAGACTTTATAATACTTTATTAAGTTTAACTCGATAAGTTTATATAAGTTTAAAAAAATTAAACGAAACCTTTTTAAACTCGTTAATAAAACGTTTATTTATAAAAAAGAAAAATACGTATAATAAATAAACGGTTAAAAATACGGTTTATTTACGATCGAAAATACGCGGATATTCTTTCGAGAATTATTTACGCGTGACCGGGCCGGATATTATGATTAAAGTTTAATAAGATTTATAATACCGTTATATTTTCGGGAACTTTTAAAATAATTAAAGTTAAAACTTTATAGTTTATTATATAATACGTTAATTAAATCCGAGTAAAGTTAAATTATATATCGTTAAACGATTTCTATGTTTTAATAAATTTTACGATTAAATAAAAGATTTATTAAAGGTTATAATAAAACCGATTTATTTTAAATAGTTATTATATTTTCGACGATAATTTAAAAAAAAAGTAGAAAAGTATATAATTAAAAAGTTTCGATCGAAAAATTAATATTTTTATAACCGAGATTAAACGTTTAAAACTTATATTATTAAAAAGATCGGTTAAAAGTTTAATATATAGGTTAACGGTATATTTAAATTATAAAACTTTATTATTATATATAGTTTTAAACGGGAGCTCGAAAAGTTTTACTTCGTTTTATTATACTTTTAAATATTTTAAAAGTTAACGTTTAAATATCGGACGTTAAAAAAGAACCGGTTAAAAGTAATAAAAATAAAGATAAGATTAGTAATAACGATAATAAAGACTCGGACTATAAAGACGAGGGAGAGTCGATCGAAGACTTGTCCGCCGAAGACCCGTTCGTTAAAAGTAAACTCGTTAAAAATAAACTCGTAAAAAATAAATCGGTTATAAAAAAACCGATTAAAAACCGGCTTGTTAAAGATAAGCTTATAAAAAATAAACCGGTTATAAAAAAACCGATCGAAAACCGGTTTATTAAAAATAAACCCGTTAAAAATAAACCGGCCGTAAATATACTTATTAAGATTAAACCGGTTAAGGACGCGGTAAAAGAGAGTAAAACGATCGTGTAAAACGTAAAAATAAAGATTAAAAAACGGAAATAAATATCTTTTTTATTTTAAAACACTTATAAAATATACGATCGTAAATTTACACACCGTTTTAAACTCGTAAAGTTTAAAATTTTAAAAAAGAAAGTTAAAACGTCCGTTAAAACGGATATAACTTTAAAGAAATATTAAACGGTAAAGGCGAAAAAAGGGAAAATATTAAAAAAAACGTTATACGATCACACTTACTTTTTTAAATATTATCTTTCCCCGGCTTATAACTCGGATTAACGTGGTTAAAAAGTAAAAAAAGCGATTTATAAGTTAAACCTTTAAAGTAAGAGAAAAAGAGTTACTTTTCTTTTATTTTCTTATAAATTAAGGTTTATTTATTTAATACGGTTACTTAAAACCTTCGATTAAGTATTCTTAATAAAAAAGTGAGTTAAGCTAAGAAGATAAAATTAAAGAGGAAAGATATTTAATCGAAGGTTTTACAGTTATAATATAATTATATAAGTTATATTATAGTTTAATTAATATATAAAGACGAGGGAGGTAAGGTGAGAAATGGCGAAAGGAAGGTGTGTGTGTTGTAGTGTGCGCCGCTATAACGACAGATTCTTCCGATCGGAAATCCCGTTCGGCTGTAGCATCGCAATTTGAACTGGACAACGAAACCCACGATCACGGGTGCGATTTTCCCACCACCTGATTCACATATATTATTAAAATAATAATAAATAAAAGTATATCGTAAAAAAGGTAAAAAATAAAAAGTATAAGTTAAAAAAAAATAATAAAAAATATTTAATAAAATAATAAAAAATCAATAACAATATAAAAAAAATAATTAAAGTTTTACGGGAGGAAAGTTACTTTAATAAAAAAAAAAATAATAAAAAAAATAATAATAAAACGATACCCGGACACGATAAAAGTTTAATAAAAAAATAATAAAAAAATAAAAAAGAAATCTAATATAACAAGATACTAAAAAATATTTAAAAAATCAAACTTTTAAAAAAAAAAAAAACCACACGGTTAAAAAACAATTTAAAAAGAAAACAAAAAACCGCACACGGGTTACAAATAACCCGAAAAAAATAACGAACAAATAATAACACTGATAATATAAAAAGATAAAAAGACGTGGTTTTTAAAGGTTTTTCGATGATTTTAACGGTGCTAAGGCAAAATAAAGCTCTTAATTAACGAACAGAAAGTTATTATCACATTCTACTATCTAGTGCTATTCTCATTTCTGGTAGGAAATATGTGTAGGGTGCGGGGTATTCCCTGGTGCCCGCCACCAACCAGTTCCTTCAGCATCCTTTGTGGCCATTGGCCCCCAGACCCCATTGTCACCCTATCCTCTTTTTTCTCGGCGTGGCTATGTTTCATAGTTTTGGAATGAGATTGACCCAGCCCATTGGGGCCATAGTGGGCTTTGCTTTGCCTTGGACAGCCGGGCCAGTGATGGTGGCCCATTCACAGAGAGAATATTGCCTCCATTGCGGTCTCTTGATTCGTGCTATGCAACTACGCAACAACGCCTTTTTCCAAGATTCACTCCCGACCCATGACTACGCGCGGGACGGATTGCTGAGGAAGGACGACGACTCAGCAAAAGAGGCAAACAAGGACGTTGCGATCAGCTTTCAGCCTGCCAGCCCCCCTCGTGTCTGCTTCGCAACTATTTCCCGTGTTGTAAAACGGCCGCGTCGTCGACGATGTCATTATGATCTAAGCAAAGTCGGCCGTCGAGCCAAACAGCCAAGGCCAGGCTCTTGACCGCCAGTGTCGGGGTAGCCGCCCAGCCGTCCGTTTACGGCCAATGGCCAGGCCACAGCAAATTTCTTCTTGGTGCTTTGACCATGCCACTTTTTTCTGACGAAAAACTACTTTCAATCTCAACAACTTTTGTATTCCATTAAACAACAGGACCCACTGAAGTACAGGTACCTTTTACGCGGCCCTTTCCTTCCTTGATTGGCGGATAGCTGAAGTACATGTACTCCGTACACGTACACCGCTTCAAGCTGGATAAAAACGGGGCAGACGGCCCATATGTCCTGCGAACAGCCCCTGTCCAGCTCAGATAGCTCGAATTGGTGGATAAGAGGTAAGGTAGCCAACTAAAATAGGACTATGTAGTGGTGGGAGGGCAGCGGAAAGAGATCCAAGCTTAATCCTTTTCGCGGTGGCCCCAATTAGCGGTCCAGCTTCTCCCCCAGACGAGGAAGTTGCGACCTCGATGTGACCTTGGAGTTCCTGGAGCAACAAGGTGGCAGAGAGATCGAGCAGGTGCAGGGATGCATCTCGAATGCCTTTATGGCATCCAGCCACGGCAGGCGCCACTGACGACAGTCATGTGCAGAGGAGACGAGAGACAGCTGGCCGGCCTTTTAGCTGGATTCTCGCGAGGAAAGACGACAAAAGCCTCGCACTTGCCTTTCGCGGCTCTTTGGTAGCTAACGGCCGTTCCTTCCTCCGCAACCATTGCTGCAAGAAAGAAAACGGCCTAGGGTGTTACAAGACACATTGTACTCTCATGATGCACAACCTTGCTCGCAGACAATACGACTAGTGCTTTCGAACTATCGTCCTTCTGCACTGGGAAAATTCACTCCGGGGACTGGGTCTCTGCTCTTTTCTTCTTCTGCTTGGTGGGGGTGTGGCGTTTATGACACAAAAATAAAAAACAGGAAGCGCCAGTGGCTACCAATGGCCGTCTGGCGCCCCTTCTTCTTGGGGTTCGCTGTTTTTTTCTGTCTTTTCCGCGGTTTTGGGTGCCGAGCCAGTGACTTTACTGCCATTCGGACTTGGGTGAATCATTCTTGCCTCGTTTTTCCTCCATGTCTGGCATCGCTCCTTCCTGTTTGGCACCCAGTCTTCGCGCCTCCTCCAAGGCAAACTTACTCACCAACCGCTCCCCATGAGAAGGGATCTCGCATGGGGTCGTCTCTCGTTCGCTTCTTTCCTTTCGCCCCCCCCGACCCAGCTTTAGGGATTTGTCTGTCTTCTCGCGCCTCTCTCATCTCTGCTTCTCCTTACTTCCTCCTCTCCTCCATCTTCAGCTTTCTCACACCACCTCAAATCCTCCCGACAGCTCTCCGCACAAATTACGACTCATATATATCTGCTCCACAACCTGTTTTGCCTCCACATGTTCGTCATCTCAGCGCCGCCCCTGGCTTCTTTCTCTTTCATCCTTGCCTTGTCCCATGCCACTCGACCAAAAGAAAACAGCTCCTCCTGTCTCCAACCCTCTCCTCCCCGTAGATGATCCTTGACAACCCACATCCCTCTTTCCCAGGGCGATTCTTCCTTCTTCCAGACTTATTCGGCGTTCTTCTCTCTATACGGCATAGCCAATACTCTTCGCCGACCACTCAACACCAACCAAAACTTGGTTCCTAATTCATTAAGTAGAAGCTGCTCTGCCTGCATCTTCAATTTCGTGATCACCGCGCTGTTACTGAAGTGAGAAGCCATCGGCTGCACATCCCTGTTTTTATTTTTTGTCGAGACAGCCATCGAACACGGTTTGATGATAGGCTCCTTCCCTTCTCGTTTCTTTTCTCCGCTTTCCCATGCGCGCATTCTATTCCTTTCAAAACGGTTACCAATACACGTGTCTTAACCCAACATGCCCTTTAATCACCTTGTCACGTTTCACCAGGGCAAGGACAACCACCGCACGCACGAACAGTTCAATTTAAAAAGGGGTCGAAAAAAGAAACACTGGCAGCCAACGTCTTGTTTTTTTGTCGCCTTCCTTCTTTGGAAATGCCAGCTCCCCTAGTTTTTTATTTGTTCGCCTGCTCCACTTCGCGACTCTGCTAGACGTGCCCATCCTATGCCCCATCCCTTCCATTTTACTCTTTGACGGCCCATTTCTTGTGCGATCATTATTCGTCAGATAGAATCTGTCTGCCTCTATTTATTCCTTATCTCTTTTTTATCCTCTACGAACGGCCCTTTGCTGGGAGTTATATCAACCTGGAGATCCCTGATTTCTTGGAATTCTTATTTCCTCACTCTATTTTCCTCTGCTCTTCTTTCCTCTCTGCCCATTATCACCTATCCATCTGCTTCCCCTTCACATCTTCTCCTTCTCATCTCTCACACCTCTTCTCGCACAACCACATCGTCTAGATCTACGGTCTCTTGATCCGCCCGCGCTACTCACACAATCATCACCCTCAAACGTGTGTTTGCCACTACGGCAAGCACCAAGCAATAACAACGAAAGAACAAACTACTACATCTGTCAGAACCCACCATCTCAAAGCTTCCCCGCTCTTCTCGCCTCTGTCGCCCCTTCTGTGCGGAACATCCCAGTTCCGCTAACTTCCCGGCCTGCCGGGGTATTTGCCATTCTTCAGCCTCGCCCTCTGTCAATTGTTCACGACACAATTACTAACTTTTCACCGCATCAACAGACCACATGCCATCGAAACATTACGCATGAGCAGCTGCTCTTGCTGTCTCGACCACCGATCTGAATGCCCTCTGCAGCAACCATGCTTCATTTCAGCATTCCGTGACCTGCTCATACGCACTTCTTCTAACAGCGACTCCAACCCGCCGGAGGTTGCCCCAATACGCTTCTTTGTCGTCTTGCCGGGCGTTGCTTCGTTCCACGACCCACCGCTGGTCTCGGGCTCGGGCCCGGAGCTCTGCCTACAAACTACCGGCAGCGGTGGCTACGCACACTGCCGGCTCCTGGCTTCCGCCGGCCTCCAAGACTGGCGGTGCATGGTGGCTCCGAGCACTGATCTGACCACCGTGCAGGTAGCGCCCACCGCCTTACTGGCTCCTGGCTCGGCACTTCGTTGGCACTTGTGCTGGCTGGTCTGGCTCGGTTCCGGCTCGGCTACTGGCACTACCACTGGAACCGGCGCTTCTGGCACTGGTGCTTCTGGAAACCGCGCTTCTGCACTGTGCTTCTAGGTACGCGCTTCCGTATACGGCGCTTCCTGTCCGCGCTTCTCACTTTGCTTCTTGTACTGTGGTTCTGTTACGGCGCTGGTGGCTCCTGCCCACCCTACTGCACCGCACCTGCACCGTGCTAGTGCCTGGCTGCCACTGGTGCTCGTGCTGTTTCGCAACTGGTGCTGGCGGTGCTGGTTGGTTCGGGCCACTGGTGCTGGCCCGGGTGGCTTGGTGGTTCGTGGGCACTGCGACCGGGCACTAACGACGGCCACGACCACGTTCTGGCGGCCAACGGTGCCACGACCTCCACTGCGCAACTTCACACCTCCACTGCAATGGTGCTGCTGGCTCTGCCACGGCCTCGTCGTCGAGCACTGCTTCGTAAGATTCGCCATTTCTCAATAAATATAACATGTACATATAACATGTACAGTTGTGCTGACTTTTCACCCTTAGGCTCCTCACATCACCGCCGCCCCTGTCGGCATTCTTGCCGCCGCCGCTGGTGTTGCCGCTATCCTGCTGTAAAGTGCTTTCACACGCAGTTCAAACAACACCACATGATTCACCAAAATAATGGCTGATACACAAGAATGAGGAACTAGGGCGCAACTCGAACGGAAAGAGGCTGGACTGTGGTTAAAGACGTAATGTTTGATGGTTTAATGGTCTCTATTTTGCTGCTTTCGATTTGTTACTTCCTTTCTTTTCTTTCCTTTACAATACCAGACATTTGCGTAGAGGCTGTCCTACAGGACGCCTCGTGGAGGTAATATACCAATTCCGGCGGGGACGATGACCGGACCAAGAATAATAAAATGGATTTTCTCCTTGAGCCATTTAATTTGCCCAATATGCTAGAGTGAAGCCACGACGATTGGACATGAGTAAACAAATGTTGTTCTTTCGTTCAAAGATAGTCAGTTAATATAACATTATCACCGTTTTCGTGTCACGTTTACGGCGCATTGAGAACAGAAATAGATGAGCATATCGTTTTATTCAATGATGATGGGAGGTGATTTAATTGTTGAATACAAAAGTGGAAAGCGCGATGGGCGACAGTCTTCCTAGTAATTATGTATGCCCAAGGGTAGAGAGAGAGCGCAAACAAGGAAAGAGCAAGTATCGGGCCTGTGGCCGCGACGCAAGAAATATGAAAAATAGGAAAAAGGTCATTTCTCTTTTTTCTCATGTCCGACCAGCGACCGGCGCCGGAGCAGCAAACAGACTCGAGTGGCACCGTGGTCTCGACCTGCTCGACGCTCTCGGCATGGGCAGCGTTTGGCCTTTTCGTGGTCCAGGGCTGACGCTTCTTCTCGGCGGCGTCCATGTCGGCCTTGGTCGCTGCAGCTTCTTGGCGACGTTGAGGTGCAGGGTAAGGCTCCATGTGTGGGGACGATGGAAGGCTGCTGGATGATTGATTTTTGGATGTAGGAGACTAGAAGGATTGGTGCATGTAAATAGACATCTTGAAGCTCTCTGCGTTAGGCGTCTCTCAGGCTGCGTGCCGACAGCGGCCTTCGATGGAGCGGTGATCGTCGGGCACGGTAGTCAGGTTCTGCCTCGCCGTTTTTTGGATGTCCAGGCGTAGAGGGCGGCATCGACGACCGCATGCGGCTCGTGCCGGGAGCCGATCGTACTTGGGTTGGCGGCGAGCTTGTTCGAGCACGGAAACGTACATGGCCTGGGCGACGGCGCCGCCGAGCGCGCGATGGAGCCATGACACCGGTGGCGAGGCCAATGTCCTGCGACTCCTGGACCAGGGTGACGCCGGGAAAGGTGATGTTGTCGACGTAGCCAATGGCGATGAGGCCGAGAATGCCGAGGACGAGGCACGTGGTGTGGGTGCTGGCGGTGATGGTGGCCAGCGGGGTGATGAACGCCATGGCGAGGCACGAGGCAATAATGGCCTGGGTCTTGACGCGGGGACGTAGCCGAGGGCGAGGCCGCCGAGGACCTGGCCGAGCAGGATGCCGCCGCCGACGACGGACGACTGCCAGCCGACCTGGATGGAGTCGGTGGTGTAGAGGGTGGAGATGATGGTGGGCCAGAGAACGGTCATGGAGTAGTAGATCATGGCGCCAATGGTGGCCACAATGACGATGCCAACAAACCCCTTGTTCTTGAACAGCCGCGGCGGCATCAGGGGCTGGACCTTGCAGAAATACGCCTCCCAGACGACAAACGCGACAATGGTGGCGAAGCCAATGAGCAGGGTGCACAGGGTCTGGACGCTGGCCCAGGGGTAGATGGTGCCGCCCACGAGAGGCCAATGAGGAACAGGACGCAGCCGGCGAGAAAGAGGAAGATGCCGACGTAGTCAATCTCCTTGACGGCCTGCCACTTGCTCTTGCCGGCAACGTGCAGCTGGTTGTAGGTGGGCGGATGGTAGAGGAAGAAGAAGAGCACGAGCGTGATGACGTTGAGGATGATGCCAATGTAGTAGCTCCAGCGCCACTGCGAGGAGGTATTGTTGATGAAGCTGCGGGCGATGACGGGGCCGAAGACGGCAAAGGGCAGGCTGGACAGGAAGCAGATGGTAACGACGACACCGCGGTGCTTGTTTGGGACCAGCTCGCCGAGGGTGATGCCAAAGGACAGCTGGCCGGCGGCCGAAGAGGCCGTTGAGCAGGTTGGCGCCAATGAGCGTGTTGATGGTGTGCGCGGTGGCGCCGACGATGCAGCCGACGAGCGAGAGCACGGTGGTGCCCATGACCATCCACTTGCGGCCGAAAATGTCAGACAGACGGCCAATCAGCAGGAAACCGACGCACGAGCCGAGCGTCCAGACGGTGGCGACCCAGTTGATGTTGGCCGAGGGACCAATGTCGGCGTTGATGAGCGACAGCGTGTTGGCAGGCAGCACCCAGCCGAGGTATGCGCAGATGGAGGCACAGCAGATGGCCTGTTCATGTAGTAAGTCGTGTTAGTGGGTGGTCTCAGAGTGTGAGGCAATATGAGACAATGTGAGGCTATTATGCAGAGTTCGCGATGGCGATACATACCACCATGGTGCCCAAAAAGGCAGGGCTGTAGTAGTAGCCCTTGGGCATGTCCTCGAGATCGCCACCGACGGCATTGGCGTCAATGTAGTCGGACCGTGCCGTCAATGTGGGCGACCTTGGCGACATCGTGGCCGTCGATGAACTCGTGGTGCACCTTGCCCTCGTGGACCGAGTGGCCGTCGGTCGACATGATGGCGACGTGTGGGAGGGCAGAAGGGGAAGGCGTGCGATGAGAAACAAGAATTAAAAAGATATAGAGAAGGAAGGAAGAAGGAGGGACAAAGTGGGGAGGTGCAAAGGCTGGAAACAGAATGGATAAAGGGTACAGAGAAAAGAGAAAGGGCCAGATCGTCACGTTACAAAACGGCGGGTTGAAGGTTTCTTATTATATTCCCGAGTCAAGGAGCATGTACTCTTCGTCTGTTGGCCACGCAAAAGGGGAAGCTCTCTGGCGATCTCCATATTTTGCAAGGTTTGGGGGAAGGGCGGAGAATGGGGTACGGGGTATGGGGTAGCCCGATCTGTGGTTTATTTTTCTTTGACCAAAAGCGACTATATTTTTCCTTATTTTTCCTACTGAATAAATCAAACGAAAGCGGCTGCAAGGGCCGGAGAACACGAATACTGTTTGGGGCGAGAGTATGCCTCTAGGGCTTTCCTTCTTTTCTCTCTTTTCTCTTTTGTCTGTTCTCTTTTATCTATCCGTTGCATTCCATTCACTCACTATTCACCAGCCAAAGAGGCTAGTCTGCGATAAGAGACACACGAGCTCATGCGTCCCAGACTGCCTGAATTCGAGGCCCAAGGATGAGATTAACCAGGTTCGTGTTTTCCTCCCTTTTGTTTGTTGGTTCTAGCCCGCAGCGACTCTGGCAGTCTGGCTACGACATACCCATACGGGCCACCTCCTTCCCCGCGTATGACGAGTCTCACTAGGCTTGGCATAATGATTCACCAGAACCAGGGATGGCGTGGAGAATGAGAGGTGTAGTCAGAGGCTTTTTTTCAAATTTGGAACAAAGCCAGAGAAGGAGAAAAAAACAGAAAAGGGAGTAGAGTAGAACAGCTGGTGTCTCTTTCCCAATCCATTATTTTCTATTCTGCCTGGATGGAGTCAGCCGTGCTTTTGAGTACACTCGGGTGGAACCTGGGGAAGTCTCTTGTTGCTCCTTGTAAAAACGGAGAAGAGTCTGGGGAAATAGGCAATAATAAATGTCGTGATGCGCTGTACGTGTGCCTTGTTTTGCAAGTAGAACAAGAAGGCCTCACAAATCACTGTTGATCAAAGTCTAGGTCTATGTTTATTGGTGCTTGGAGCCAGCTGTCTCCAATATGCACTGAGAACCTTGTCTTTCAAGCGAAGCTCGTCCGCCACTGTCCTGGTGTCTTGTCTTTTTTGTCCGGCTGTTTCCCTTTGCCTCGTGGCAACGCCTCTGTAAGGTTCACTCTCATGGCTTACTCTCTCCCCAAGTTCTCCAACTTATTCTTAATTCTTATTTGAATCCCTTTAATGCATGGCTTTTCCCATGTGATCAATCTAGCACGGCCTGGAGGAAAGAGGGAATATAGTAAAAACAGAACACCGTACAAAGCTATCCCCAGCGCCACGTCCCTTGGAAGCGCGGTCCTCTGGCCTGCTGGACACGTATTTCTTCCTCTCACTTTCTGACCAGCTCCCTGTTACGCAGTGCATTAATTAATCCCGTTGCATGGAGCAATTCTCGTATCTGCCAGGGGTGACTCTCTTCCTTTGCAATGCTATTGAAGCCCTGTAACAGCAGCCTACGGGAGACGTGCGTATGCCTTAGAAACAGCCGGACAGTTCTCGTCACAGAAAAAAGTGCTATTTCTCGGATCCGGGCACGGACGGAGATGTGCACAAGTGAGATACATAATAGAAAGCCATGAGAAGTGAAGCCCCGAAAAGGGAGAGCAAGAAGGAGCGACGACCCGTCCCCGGACGCACCTGCCGCATGCTGATTTACGCCAAGAGTCATTAGAGGAAGACCCTCTTCTCCACACTTTGCGGAGACAAATCCAAGTTACTACCCCAAAGCAAAGGCGGAACATACGCACCCCACTTTAACTGGCCTGTGCCGCTTGCCGCACCAAATTCAGCCAATCAGGGAGCAGTAATCCACGTCGCCTGGAAAAAGTCTACCGAAACCAACAAAGAGAAGCCGGCAAAAGTCAAAAACAACAGATGGAGTATGAGTTTGTCAGTGGTCAGCATACTAGAACGCAAAGGGCAACGAGACAAGCCAATTGATGCCAGATTTTGTTCCCTTATTTCATGTTTAATTTGTCAAGTATCATGGAAATTGCACAAATATGTCTCATCTGTTTGATGTTGTGCAGCCTGCACGGAGTACATGTACAGTCTGTATGATCGGAACGTTTGTGTCCTGAGAGGTTGGCAGTTCCAAGTCAAGTAGATGCGAGTTGAGAAACACAGAATTATTCGAATCTCAGCTTGCATTCTTTGCTTTTAGACTATATTTAGGCCTATTCCTAGAGACTCCAGCTAAGAGAATATAGCACGTGTATTTCACTCAGTCTCATCAAAGCTTATGCACCAGTCGGTGCTGAAGCAAAGATAATGTTGGATGGCGTGTTTTTTTTTCGGGGCAAGGGAATGGCCGAAGAGCATGATGCTCGCAAGTCAAATCGAACAAAACCACATGGCAGCCAAGCTACCAAGAGATAAGCAGCTGAGGCCATGTTTATAATTAAGCAGCACGGTGAAAATCTTGGGGTATTGGGTAATTATAATCTTTATTGGCCCAAAAAGAAAACATTGTGGCCAGAATGTGCGCCTCAGTTACTCCGAAGAACTAGTCCGAGCGTTGTCGCACGGAGGCACCGAAGCAAAGGCAGACACAGACAAGTACAGTCCACACACACAAGCATACACATTCTTTGTCATCGTCCGTGCTTTGCTTTCTCATCCGTCGGCTGGACCGGAAACCGATGCACATGATGCATGGCGCCTTGCTGTCGGGTTTGGAGAACCGTTCAGGATTACCTTCCTGCTTATATTGTACTCCGTATACGAGTTCTCTAGAGGCCCTCGGTACGACTGCTTCAAGTTCCTTGCAACGAAGCTACCAAGCTGAAGTAGTCAACAACGAATGGCTCAGCTGTCTGCAAGTGTGTGCAACTTGTTTGTTGCGGAGAAATGCCTACTCGTAGGAGAAACTTGGGCAGTCCCGGGAACTGCAGAGAATTGAGAATAGACGAAAGGAGTGGATTTTGCATGATGTCAGAAGGCGTGTTTACTTGCTATTTTAGTATGGTTTTTTTCTACGGAGTAGACCGTCTAATATCTCTCCCTCCTTTGTAGTAACGATGCCGACGTACGTAAACATCCTCCTATAATCTCCATACCATACCATGATTCCTCAGACTCGCCGGCCCATGGTATGTGTTGACGCATCGGGTTAAGGATAAGGCGTTTCTCGCCGTTATCATGGTTGAAAACAAAGTCGATTACTCTAGCCGCAATGTATTTCTCGAAGCCTTATTCAGCAGGTAGAAAATCACAGTGCACAAGGCAATGTCTTTGAATATTGTACAGAAAATCTTAAGTATTTCTTCATTCTCATTTTCTGCCCTATTATATCGTCTCCACCAGGGCGAGTTCTTTCTCCATCCCTTGCTGTAGTGTCTCGTATCTTCCTACGTCGCCCATATGGCTCAAGTAAGAATGATAATGAGAGGAACAAATCAAAAGCTGTTATGTGTACATGTGGTACATGAGCCACGAAAAAGGGGTCGAGGTGTGATGGGCTCGAGGAGGAAAACTATAAAGACAAGGAGGCTTGTGTAGGAAGGGGTGTTGACGGAAATAGCAGAAAAAAAAGACCAACCATATCTATAATTAATTTGGCGACAACATGCAAATGCCAGAATAAAGCAAAAAAGGTAGAAAGAAGGGGAAAGCCTGTTGAGGGTATAATGCGTTCGTCCTTTCTTTGTCTTTCTTCCCAGTCCAGTACAAAGTCCCTTCCCGTCTAGAAAAGAAGAACCTCGAGACCACCCGCCAGATGATGACCGTTGCCCTCCAAACCCGTCGTATCCCGTTTGTTCAATTCATAATCCACACGTTTCACAATTCACAATTCACAATTCAAATGTCGGTGGTGCTGACGCCGACCTTCTTGGCTGTATCCGTGCTGCCGATACTGGTATTGGTATCACGACGCCGCGCCATGTGCACATTGCTGGCACTGGACCGGCCGGCATTCCCGCTGGCATTGTGCTGCACCAGCGGCGTGGATACCTTCTTCTTGGTCTTGGCCATCATGATAATGCCGCCGTCGCTGTCGCTGTCGTCATCCTCATCTGTGAAGTAGCGGCTGTTGCCCGCACGGGCGTCGCCAGCGGCGTGCGCGACGAGGACTTGTTGTCCAACTCCACGGGAATCGCACCGCCACTGCCGTGCCATCCCTGCTGGCCCTTGAGCGGGCCGTCCTGGTCTGTTGACCCTGGTCCACGTGGTCCTCCAGGGGGAACGCAGCGGGCTCCTTGCCAAGTGCAGGCGGTGTCAGTGAGTCGGAGACATCCAGCGACGGACCGTCTGCCATGCTGACCACGCCGGGGCCGCCGAGGAAGTCGCCTTCAATGTCGTTGGAGACGGAGCTGGCGCCGCTCAAGAGAGCCGGGAGCGACGGGTCCGATTGGAAAGTCATCATGGCGTTGGAGCTGCTCTTGCGGTGGCCCGGGTGGCTGCCAACAAACGAATGGTGGGTCATCTCGCTGGGGCTCGTCAGAGGCGTCTGATTGAAGCCTTCCTCAAGCGATACGGAGCTGGACGATGTTGCCGTGGGCGGCTCGGTTGCGGGACGATCGACAGAGGAAAAGGCCAGCTGCCTCGGCGACTGGGGCGAGGTAACGACGCCCTCCAAGTTGATACTGCCGGCGGGTCGGTTGGGCAGAGCCGAGAGGCTGTTGGACTTGCTACGACCGACAGTTGTCGACATGTCCCGGGACAGAATATCCTGCACACGGTGTGATGTTGCGGGTCTTTCGTGTGACGGCACTGCAGTTGAAGATGACACGTCGGACGGCTGCGGCGCAATGGACAGTGTCTCGGTCACATCGGACGATCCGGCCGTCGATGTAGACATGTGCAGCGGGAGCGGCTGCTGCATGCTGCCTGGAGCAGTCGCCGCATTGAGGCGACGACAGGGCCCGCACGCTTGTCGGGGTTCGTGAAAACAATGCCGGCGCGATCGACAGACCGGGTGCGTGAGTTGGCGTCGGTCGATGCTGAAGCTGAACGCGCTTCCCGTGTCTGTCGAACAGGGTTGCTGATGGCGAGAGCGGACAAGTCGACTAGGTCTGACGGGGATGCTGCAGCGGAGGACGGTGTCGTGGGCAAGGCGTGAATCTCGCGCAGAATGGAAGCACGGCTGAGGATGGCGTTGGTAATCGACCGCGAGTGACGTGCCGGTCATGGGCCGAGCAGGCACGGTTGCCGGGCTAACTTCGCCAGAACCGTCGAGGTTGTAATTGTAGACGTTGGTGCTGGTGCTGGCGCTGTCGCTCGGCAAGGCGGGCATCGCGGGCTGGGCTTCCGCTGCTGCCAGCGGTGTCGGCTCCTCTGCAGACATCAGCGGCTGCAGTGGTGCGAACTCGGAGCTGGGGGTTCTCTCGCCTGGCGACGCATACGGGCTTGCGGTTTGGCTCTGGGCCAAGGGTGGGATCGGTCGTCGTCGTCGTCGGCATCTGCGTGACGGTGGCGAAATAGTCGGTCGACTCGGAGCCACGCAGGCTCTTCCGGCGGCGTCGCGCGGGTGGTTGCTAAAGTGGTGCTGGTGGAAGCTCGCTAGCGGCTTGCCGAGGCTGGCTGGTGGCCCTGGCTGTGGCTGTGCTACCGAGGGCGTGGCGGTGGTTTGCTGCCATGGCTGCCGGCACCGCTGCCCGAGCTGTCGTAGTGTTGGAGCGTCGCAGGCACAATGTTGATGGGCTGGGCCGCAGCGGCGGTGACAGCGGCACCAGCTGGCGGCTCAGCAATGGAACTAGCCGCCGAGCTGATGGCACGGTTGCGGGTCGAAGATGGCGTGGAGCTCACGTCACGCTCCGGCCGCGGATGCATCACCTTGTCGACAGCACGCTTCACGGCCGACCGTGCGCGCTGCAAAAAGTTGAGCGGGACGACAGCGTCGCCAATCTCAGCCTCATCGACGTGGATATCGCGGTCTTGGGTGCGCGCGGGATCCGTATCGCTCAGCCACGCAGGAACGTTGGGGATATCTGCGGTGACCCAGGGATGGCGCTTGATGTCGCGGAGTTCGGATGCGCTTCTCGGGGTTCTTGATGAGCATCTTGCGGAGCAGGTCGAGCAAGGGGTCGCTCAGCTCTTCATTACTCGGGGTCAGCATCGTTGCGGTATGGTGCACATTGGTGCGGTTGTACAGTGACGAGCCGGTCGGTCGGTGTAGATGCCGACGGGTTTGAGGCGGCACTTGGGGATGTAGGCCTCCTCGGTCGCAATTTTGCGGAACATGGAGAACTCGTCCTCGGCGAGAAGGGATGCGGGCGTAGAGCAAACAGTAGAGGGTGACGCCGAGGACCAGACGTCGATCTGGCTCCGAGACACGTGGCGGCTCCTTGTCAATGTCGGTTATAGCACAGCTCGGGTGCAAAGAAGGCTGGCGTGCCGACCGTCTTGGACAGCTCCCGGTCGTCGTCGAAATCGCGGGCCTCGGCCTCCGACACGACCATGGGCTCGCCATCGCGGATGGGCCGGCCAAAGTAGGAGACACCGAAGTCCGAAATCTTGACGTGGAAGCCCTTGGACCATAGCAGATTCGCCGGCTTGATGTCGCGGTGCACGACGCCGTGGTAGTGCAGGTACTCCAGGCCCAGCACAGTGTCGCGAAAAGCAATGCGCGCCTGGTTGATCTGAAAGCAGGGCACGTAGGAGAAGTCGTCGGCGTAGGGGTCGTGGACCATGGAGTTGAAGTCGAGACCAGATAAGTGCGACATGACGGAATCCGTCACACTGGGTGACCGTGGCCGGGACCGGATCGCCTCGTCCATGTAGGGGCCAAACATGCTGCCGTCCAACGCATTTCGCCATGGCGTTGCCTGGGTGCAGCAGGCCGGGAGTCTGGTCTCCGCCATTTGCACCATCACCATCACCATCACCGTCGTCGCCACCACATCTTGCGCCATGTACGACAGGGGGGAAGCGTCCGAGCTGTAGGAGCGGGGTCCTGGTGCGCTTGCGACGGATGCAAACGATGGCACGCGGGAGGGAGCGGCGTGATGTGGCCCGTGAAAACCGGATGCGACTCGAGAAGGGAGGCGTCGGGCCCCAGGCCGATACTGGGCACGTACCACCATGGCGGCTGGTCGTCTTCGTCGTCTGCCGTGACATTGTACAGCGTGGTCCACTCATTGACGGGCGGGGGGGTACCGTTTCGCGCGCGCTTCTTTGAGGGCGCGAATGGTGGCCTTGCGCTCGAGCACGGCGTGCCAGTTGTACTCGCCGGGGGCCAGTTCCTTGCCGTGCACGCCCTGCTCGAAGCGATAGCGCTCAAAGTAGCAAATGTTGGGCAGGCCCTTTTTCCGCCAGGTCATCTCGCCGCGCTCGACGTACTCGAGGACCATGTAGATTTTTTGCAGTTCTGGGTCGTCAATGACCTCGAGCAGCGCAACAATGTTCTCGTGGCGGATCTTTATTTGAGAATGGCAATCTCGCGCTTGGTGTTTTGTTGGGGTCGACGGCGGACACCTTGCCGAGACGGCGGGTCTTGGAGAGGCGCAGGGATGATCTTGATGGCGACCATGCGGAAATCGCGGTTGTCCTGGGCCAGCTTTACTTTGCCATGCTGCCCACGGCCGATCTCCTCGAGGACCTGGTACTCGTTGATCGTTTTCCGTCCTGTGGTGAAATCACGGTCGACATTGGCGATGTGCGTTCTGGGGAGAGGAAGGGTTAGTAAAGACCGACCGAAAAGAAGAAAGAGAAGAAGAAAACTCACTCTCTAACAGGCTGTCGTGATGTGAGGTACGAGCTCTGGTGGGAGATGTGTGCTGGGGTAGAGAGAGAGGTGTCGGGAAGAGGGCTGGCCACGGCGGACATGGCCATGTTGAGCACGTGAGGAGAGGACAGTGAATGTGAGGGGCTGAAGATGCCCGGCGAGGAGGAGGGTGTGAGGCCGGAGGCCCGGTGGCCGGATGGCTGTGGAGAGGCGGGCGAGGAGACAGATGTGACGGGGAGGAGGTCGTGGAGGTGCGGGTGGTGGTGATGCCGAGACGGCCGTGGGTGTTCTGGCTCCATGGTGGGTGGCTGTGAGAGGATGAGAAAGGAGTGACGAGAGGCGACTGAGAGGCGGTCGGACTAGACGGCAACAGCAGCACAGCAGAGCCTAGCCGTTGTTGCCGGAGGGGTGACGGGGTGTACGGAGTAGATTCGGAGTAGATGCGAGCAAGATGCGAATATGCGCATGCTGCGTGAAATGCCTCTTGCTCTTGGGAGTTGGACAGGCAGTGCGCCCTGGGGCGTTGAGAGATGCTACTGCACACAAGACATCTGGGTGGGCTCGATGCGGGCGCGAGAACCGCGGATCAGGGCGACGAGGGCGGTTCGTGAGCAGTTTGCGTGGCTTTCGTCGGGAGAGGAGGGGCGAGAGAAAGAGGGAGACCAGTTGTAGGGTCGATAGTTGCAGGGTCGAGGAAATGTCGAAATGTCGTGGAGACCTCACAGTCCCATCGTGAGAATGGAGCCGGATTGCGTTGCGGTAGAAAGAGAGAAAGAGAAGGGCCGGCGAAAGATAAGGCGGGATTGCGAAACGGTTGAGGCCCAGTCGGAAAGGAACGGGGTGAGAGACGAGATCTCTTTTTGCGCGCGGGAAACAGGGTAATAAAGAGAGGGGGCCCGTTTTTTCGAGATCTGACGAGGAGAGACAGTAAAACGAGGGGTTTCTGTGGGCGAGGAAAGTGACGGGAGAAGATCACAGCGAGGGGAAGAAGAGAAGAAGGGAGCAGGAAGAAGGCGGCAGGAAGCAGGAAACAGGAAGCAAAAGAGGTGAGGAGAAAAGGAAACAAAGATCGTGAGCGTTGGATTTCCTAGGTCTCTGGACGTGAGTTGAAAATCGGAAAGGAGGGAAAGGAGGGACAAAAGAGGAGAAAAAGAGAAAGCGTTGTAGCGCTGGAGCGTAGTGGTTTGGGTGGGTGAAGTGGGTGAGGTTGTGAGGTGGTGAGGTGGGTGAGGTGGGCTGAAAAGTGGTTTTCGAGTTGCGCGAAGTTTAGTGGAGTTGCAGATATCCTTTTCGTCTCTCAGCGGACAGCCAGGGTTCTTGGCGGTGCTAGTAGGCGAGGTGGGTAAGATGATAGAGACAATTGCCTGTCCTCGTCGAACAAGAAAAAGATCAGCAAGCAGGGCCAGGACAGGACAATAAGAGACTGCAAGGGAAGTTGTGGTGGCGGAGGCAATAGTCTCTTGCAACGAGCAGCCTTGGTGGCCTTGGTGGCCTTGGTGGGGCTGCTATTTTTTGGTCCTAGCGGAGTGACATGCGACGTGTTTTTGGGTAGCGTTCGTTCTGTATCGTGGTGGCGTTTGCGGCGTTGCTGGAGCTGACGAGACAAAGGCGGTTGAAGACGTTAATTGTCAAGCAAAAGGGTTCGCGATGGATTTGATGATGAAAAGGGGCTATGTCGTATGTTCCTTCCCTTTTCACTTTATTCAACTATGCCTTTATTTGCTTTTGTATGGAAGGTGCAGGCTTGCGCTAGGCGACATTGACAAACACAAGGTGAAATATCTTATTAGGAAGGAGCACACCCTCTACAAGCGTAATACTTGTCACAAAAAAGTCCTAGGACACCTCCGTACGGGGTATAATACAGCGATATTCTGCTTAAAGAGGGGTGATGGACTAGGAATGGACTAGGACCACTGCAAAATGAGAAACGAAATAGGAGAAAAAAGGAAAGCGCGGGCCAGGGTAGCGAGGGTAGAGTTCGAGAGAGGAAGGGACGCTGAGAAAGAGCGCATCATTGGACCCACTTGGACAAGCTAGGTACCATGCTCGTGCATGCACTGCGGGAAAATACTTTCGACAACAGCGCGAGCGTGGCCTGTCTTCAGCGTTAGGGCCAGCAGGGACTGCAAGGGATCGCGATTCGCCGTGGGGCCGTAGGTGCCCAAGACAAGGTGCTAAAAGGGCTGGGCAGCCCAAACCAAACTGAGCAAGGCTCTGTTTTTTGGGTGTATCTTGTCGCTGTTTATCGTTGTATCTTTACTGGCCAAGCCCAGTAACGGGCCCCGCCCAGGGGGGCCATTTTTAGGCACTGGCACGCAAGAGGCTACAATGTGGGGACAGGGCATCCTTTCAGTGCGTACAAGTACAAATACGTGTAAGATACATGTACGGAGTACATGTACCTGAGTACATGAACCTTACCCGCTGTTGCTTATCGCTCCAATCCACAGTCTCGTTCCCACTGCGCTCGCGCATTATTGGCCAGTGCCTGTGCGAATACGTAGTTTTGTGTGGGTAGGCATTCTTGTCTGTTCAAGCAGCTTCCCCTGGCTCTTCGTCCTGCAGCAGGATGGAGCCTCTTTTTATTGGGTCTCTCGTGCATTTCGGTGGGTTTGATGAAGCTCTGTCGAGTCTGTGCTCAAGCTGTCAAGGTGAAGAAGGTCGGGTTTCGTGAAAGAATCAAAAGAACTGAAAGAACCAAAAGAACCAAAAGAACCAAAAGATCAGACGCGTCATTGTCCAGGCCAGGCCAACGGCAATGCTTGTGCCCCAGCTTCTCCGGCAGGCCACGCCATGAACTAGTTAGGATCATAGAGGCACACATTCGTACGAGTACGGTCGAGTGGCTTGGGACAAAGGAAGCCAGAGACGGTGTAAGATGTCTTACATATGAGGCGCGATAACAATCGAACAAGCAGTCAGCCGTTGACAACGCCTCCTTTTCACAACAAAGACCGGGGAGCTCCAACAGCGGATGACGACAACACAGAGAGAGAGAGAGGATCAAGACAGAAATCAGGATAGAAATCAAGATAGATAGAAACAGGGACATATTCATGTAGGGTTAGAGAGAACAGGTGCCAAGATGTGGTCGACCGGCTCGAGCGGCATGCGACAGAAACGCCCGGCACTGCAAAGGCAGGTTCAGAAAGGGGAAACGAGGCAAGTGACAATTGACAAAAGTAAGATAAGACATTAAAAATGAGCGAGAATACGCGTGGAAAGTAAGATACATGTAGCGAGAGCAAAACTTTGAAGAAGGCTGCTGCTCTTGGCGCTGCAAAAAAAGAATGGAGACAGCCGGGGGTCGTGCATGTGTCGATCACAGCTGTATTCCGTCGCAGCGTTTCTGAAATGTCCCGAAAAACAGAAACAAAAACAGACTGTTGCTGGCGAGCTTTGTATTGCCCTCTGATTGTGCCCGGCTGTCTTGGCGTGCGTCAATGTCGACTGATAGCAGGAGGCGTTGTGCTATGGTCTCTAGCGCATCACTGGTCCCTACCAAGCTTGGACAGGAAACATGCATTACATGCTCCCATCAAAGCAGACACACGAGACCGCCAAAAAGAGGAAAAGGGAGATCGTCAGCAAGGCCGCAGCCGCTTTTCTGGCAGCTGGGCTTCCCGTTGCTGTACTGACTTGTTGGGCTGAGGGAGGAAACTTGCGCACGACCTGGGCGATAGATTGACTGATTAACATGAACGTGATAAAAAAGAGGCCCTGTTTATCTTCAGGGTCTTTCCTTACCAGGTCTACATGTACGTTGTCCCGGCTCTGAACCCCATGCATTGATTGATTACGGCCTGTTCCTGTTAGAGTGCAGGACTACGGGCCCGGGGCGGGCAGATGATTTTTCTCTTTTTCTCTTTGCCATGAAGGACCAGAGCAAGCCGTTGGCAGAGGTTGGATATTAAAGAGAGACAAGTCGTTGCGGGAGGATATTAAGAAGGAATGTAAGATACATGTACGAAGTACTGTTTCCAACGTGCCTTGGCGCAGCTTCCCTTTCCTCGAGCCACTGCAGTTCGTTCCTGCCCTTATCCACCGTACCCACACGGCCTTTATCCGCTTTTTCAGTTGCTCTAAAGACTAGCCATTGTTTCACGGAAACCCAAAAGAGAGGAGAGACACGAGGGACAGAAAAGACAATAATGTATCTTACATGTACTCTGTACGAAGAGACAGAACATACTCGTAAACAGAGAATAGAGAACAGAAAAGAGAAAAGACGAGAGGAGACAAACGCTGCAAGCTGCAAAGTTGGCCCTGCAGCAATATAGCGGGAGCTCCACCCCACCCTTATCCCAAGTCACGAGCCAATCACAGACGACAATGTAACCCTACCTGCCTCTTTCCCTCAGGACGGAGAACAGAGCCCAAGAAAAGTGGGACATCCAGATCAACACGCACTCGCACTGACGCTCACACTCACACGCACACTCACACACTCACGCCTTCCCCTTACTCTTTTCTTCGCGCAACTCGGCCATGGGTAGGTGTGTGAGAGGAGTGAGGAGAAAGTAGAAAAGTAGAAAGAGGAGGGGTGTGATCTCTGTATCCTGACTGGCTTGGCGGTCCTCCAATCAATTTCGCTAGGAGGAGGTCCGCATCAGCGACAAAAGACGATGTTGGCGACGGGCCCGTCCATGGCAACGCAGCGCAAACGACGACGCCCCCAGCGCCGACCTGGCTTGCCAATAAACAGAATAAACAGACCCAAATGGGAAGATTCGCGCGCCGGGCAAAAGACGGGAGAAGGAAGCGCATCCTACCTTTCCCCGCAAATGCACAAAACCCACCATTACATTTTTGAGATGGCGTTCATCGGGTCATTGCTGTGCTCACGAGATACTCGACAAGCAAGAAGAGAGCACTACATTCGGAGAAAACGCTCGCCTGGTCTGTGCTGCCCGTCGTCAGCTCCAGAATGACGCCTGTGCCCCGTGGTATCAGTTGAGGAATCGACGGGTCTCCCGTCAAAGCCCGTCCAGCACCCCTTGTCCCAAGCTCCAGGATGCAAGGTGCATTTTTATATTTTTGCTTTGTTTTGTCAGACGTTGCCTCTTGCGGGCAGTCCTACTCCGTACTCCGTCAGATAATACGGAGTACATGTATCTGACAGAAAAGCTTCTCCTTCGTCAGCACAGCGTTGCGACTTCACAGCATGGGGGTTCCAGCAAGTAATACGTAGGATTTGGTCTCTCTCTTGTCTGCCTTTTTCCCATACCGTACATGTATCTTACATACGGTTCGTACGTCCTCTGTCCAGAGATGTCCACGGCAGGCCTCTTTCTCTTTTTAGGCCCCTGTTCGTCGTCTGTCGGTGGTGCTCCTTTCGACTGCGACGCTGTAAAACTACGTGCCGTGGTTGGTCGGCCAGACCGTTTCCAGGGAAAGAGGCAAAGCCATGTTCGCCATGCAACTCGACGGATAGCGCGCCTTGATTGTGCGTATTACGAGTCGTCTTTACACATCGCTGTCACCTCTTACCAGTATCTTGCATGTAATACGCGGTGCGGAGAGCTGCAGGTCCAGACCAGAGAGAGGAACAGACAAAGGCGGCCAGAGCCAAACTCGATATGCAATCATTGTTGGCAGTGGAGCCGAGACTTGTGAGGCCCAAGATTCAACATTGATTGAATTCGTTTTCATTTTCTTTCGGCCGCTCCTCGAGCGAGCCTTTCTCTTTTCGGGAACCTGCCTATGGAGCACCTGTACACCTGTAGCACATGTAGCACCTGTAGCACTTGTCTTTCTCTTTTCCCTCTTTTGCCTTTTCTTTCCTTTCCCATACTTTCTTGGCTGGCAATCTGGGGCAAAGCCCGAGCGAGCCAATGAGGTATCGTCAGCCCGTCCGACACACTCGCTCCACTCTATCGAGCGGGGACCATTGTCTCGTTCCTTTTTTTGCCTTCTTCTTTTTTCTTTTCGTTGTCGAGGTATCGTGGCTTGTCCCCTTGTCTCTCCTTCACATGGCACTCTGTCTTTGGCGGACTATCGTGTACATATTGATTCAAAGGTTCTCTGTATCGCATGACGCTATTGTTGTCTTACAGCGGAAATTTAATGAAAGAAATGAATGGCCTGCTGTGTCAGAAAGAAAGGACCCTTTGTCTTTGTCGTGTAATCACCCGCAACGTGGAATACAGTGCACATGTACAATGTACTTGGTCGTGTCTCACTTTTGGGGCCTTTTTTGCTCCGACAAGAATGAACGGGAAAGTGCGATGGGGCCTCACTCTGTTTCGATGACATCAACCTGCTCCTTCCAGGGTTTGGGGTTTTCGCCACGCTTTGGCCCACAGTCTACCCGCACCTTCCTTGTCATATGTAATACTCCGTACACCGAGCAAAAATGCTTTGTCGATATAACTTTGTATCGTCATTTTCTTTCACCAGCGACGAGAGCCGCTGATTCCGCTGTCGACATCTGCGCGCTTCGTGCCTTTTTATGGTGGACTGAACGTTTTACGTACGATATGGCCGGGAATTATGTCTTTGTTCGGTCGGAACTAAGAAGCAATGTAACTAAAGGGAAAAAAGATCAACTCAAGCTTTATTTTTTTTTTTTTCAAAATCGTGGCACCAACAAAATAAAGGCCAGACACTCCTTGCATCCTGCAGATGCAGATTGCCCAACCGCAGAGGCAAGCTGCCCAACGCAAGCATTGGCGCTGGTTTCAGGCCGTCGGCTTGCTCTTTGTGCCCCCCCTTCTTTTTTTCTTCTATTTCTCATTCACTTCTTCTTCATCCTGCAGCCTCTGCTACGCAGCCCACAGTTTTTGAGTCTCCTGGTGACCCGCTCCCTTGCATGTGACAACGCGACAGAAGAGCAAAAGTCACCAAAGAAAAAAGTAGCAAAGGGGGAGATGTGGAAAATGACAAGATGAAAACCGAAGACAGCGTCTCAGACGGGTTGGGGGCTGGAGAGGCTGTGGAAATCAGGCTTCTCCGTGTGGGATTGTTTGCAGTGCCCTCCCTCCTTTCGTTGTTCACTTCGCCAATTGTCGTCTGCCTGCCCTTCTCTTGAATGTGATGGTTCCACCTCGTTGAACTACGAGTAGCCACTTTTACTCGTTATTTTACATTTTTATCTCAAGCTTGCAAGGCTCACCCACACTATTTATTTTTTATCGCTTGAAAAAGACCATGGGGAGGCAAACAACTAAAAAAGAGGAGAGCCGGACGATCTAGGCTACGGCATGACCGTCGCCTGGTGCCACAGATGCACAGGACGAAGGAAGAAAAACAACCAAAATAGCAGAAATTCTCGTGAAAAAAGAAGCATCATAGTTCCATCAAAGTGGCGATAGTTTCCTTTCTGCTATCCTCTCGAAGGTTCGACAGTCCCACAGCCGGATCCCCCTTCTTGTTTGGATCTTTGCCATTTACTTTCTTCGGTTTCCCTCGTGTGGACTGGTGTCTCACTCGTCGTCCTTGTCTTGGAAATGCTTTGCCTGTTGGCTGTTGACGTGACCCTGTGGCTAGCATTGTCTCAGACTAACACGAGCTGAGAAAGATTGTGAAGGAAAAAGGGAGAGGAACTGATGATCCTCCACACCTCCTCGTGGCCTCAGCCAGCCTCCCCCTTTCTTTCTTTTCCTCTTTGTGATGGGCGTTCGGCGGCTTTCCAACGAAAAAAAAACAATGAGAGAAGATTGGGAGGTGTGCCTTCAAAACGCCAAGCGAAACGAAGCTATTGAAAAAAAGAAAAAAAAAAAAAGAGGAAAGGAAGGTAAGCTCCCCATGCTGCATTGGGCTTTATTGGTGACGAGCTGGACGCAGGCCGGGCATTTATTGCGTCGTACATGTACATCTACGGAGTAATACTGCGTACTGGCTGCTGTGTAGGAAGAAAAAGAAAACACAGACGACAGGGGATAGAAAAAATATTGCCGCCGCAGGCGACAGCGCGCCATTCCAGAGTAAGGATGGCAGGGGTCATACGCTGTGGCTCCTCCTTTTGTGGTCCGTTTCCAACCACCCACCATGCCCAATCAGGCTGTCGTGCACACACCACATACGAGTACACGACGACGTCAGTCCAAACAAATGGCATGTGTTGACTTTGTTTCTTGCTCCGTGTTCCATGCTCATGCTCCAAGCTCCGTGCTCCATGCTCCATACTCTATGCTCCGTGATCCATGATCCGTGGCCCATATTTTACTCTGCCAATCCCTTCACTTGCGGCGAGCTGCGTAACTTAAGATTAGATTTAGAAAGGATAAATACGAGTATATGGAGGTATTGATAGCCAACGACAGCACGTGTTCGACTACTTAGCATCATACAAATGACAACAACGGTAGACATGGCTGGACGGCAAAACACTGCCAAATTGATGGTCGTCGAATGTTGGTGGCTGGTCGTTGTTGGTATAACATCTCAAGCTTTCTTGCTGACAATGTGCTTTGGCAAGTCAGGGTGATGAAATATATATACGCAACGCTGGCTGTCATAATTTCACACACATCATGTCGTACTAGATGCAGCCCTGTGTTTTATGAAGGTCGGGATGCATTTGAAATGATGAGGAAGAAAAAGAAAAGGGAGATCAGACAACGAGGAGATCACGTAATACAGCCGTGTTGAGCAAATTCCATCGAAGCATCATGTAAATTCGTTACACGATGGTCACTATAAGCCTGTAGACTATGGGGGCGGAGGAATGTCGACGATTTGGGCTGGCACACATTTTCGGGAAAAAAGCAACCCTCAGCTATCTTACATCGGTTGATACTGCTCCTTCTGGTCTCTCCCTCCAGCAGCCTCGCCTCCTTTACGGTTTGTCCCCATTCAACACCCACTGGATGCCCTCCACGGTGTCCTGCACAAAGCCGGCAGTCTCTGGCAGCGTTGGGAAGATCCAAAAGCAGTGCGGAGGGCCCTTGTACACTTTTGATTTCACGCGGACGCCGCCCGCCGTCAGCTGCCCGGCCACCACCCGCCGTCGTCCCGCAGCGGGTCATTCTCGCATACAGCAATGCATGTCGGCGGTAGTTCCGGTCAGACGTATACGAGCCCGCGCCGAGTGCCGGGAACGCGTCTACACTGTCAGCGGCCAGGCCGGCTGCGGCAAAGAACGTGTCCATTGCTCAACAAGCACCGTCGTCGACTTACCCAGGACTACCCTGCGCGTAACCGGCAGGGCCAGTTCGCCGCCAGCCGAGACGCCAATGACGAGCAGCCGCAGCTTCTCGAGAGACGACTGACCCTCCAACCTCGCCGCATTGGCCGCGGCCCACTCCAGGCCTTCCATGCCGTCGTCAACCTGCGCAGGGCCTTGTGTTCCGGTGCCAGCCGGTATCCGATGCTCACCAACACGATGCCGCCAGCTTCTGCCAACATGCGGCATAGCTGGTCTTCTGAGTCGAGGTCGCCCAGGGCAAACCCACCGCTGTGGAAATATATAGCAACGGATCCGTCCGGCGACGAGAGCTTAGCCGGTGCGTAGACGCGTAGGCGTCGCCGGAGCCGAGAGTTCCGTCTTCCGCAGTCACATGAGACGAAGCCGGCGGGTACTGCGTTGCCAGGGCGGCCGTGAGGCTGTTGTACGCAGTCCGCAGCTCATCCGTCAGCCACTCAGCCTGGACGGCTACCCAGAGCTTCTTCCAGCTACGGGAAAGGTGAGTTTGGGGGAAGAGGGAGAGAGACTGAGAAGACGACAAGGACGAGCCGGGACGCACCTTTAGCCAAGACTCGGTATATTCAGCCATTGGATATTTGAAAGCCAGTTCCTGCACTGGCTTTCTTTCAAATATCCACATGCACTTATTTGTCACTTCCGTTCGGCTGAGATGGGTCTATTCGGGTCTCTTTCTGTGTCACCTGTCGGTGTCGTTGATGTCACCACCAACAATTCTCTCACAATTGTCCTGTGATGGCCAAGACAAGATTGGAGCCCAAATTTTGATACAGCTTTGACCGTTTATATGCGGAGGCGAAGCATAAATACCTCCTTTGATTCCTCTCAAAGTCTTTGTTTGTCCATCTCTTCTCATTGCCACGTTCTCAAACACCTCCTGCAAAGTCATATTTTGGCCACTGAGATAAAGCGGCCGACTAAATGAATAGCATTGGCCAACGCCACACGCCTATTGACGCTAACAGACAGGACTCCTATTGTGGTTGTCATTGCTGTGAGTTGGTCGACAATAACAAGTAGCAATAGCGTGGTAATAGGCAATGAATATTTGGCTGACTGAGACCACAAAGTTGACGTCTATCGTATTGCAGGGCATATATTATTGTGGTTGCACAATAGAAGATGTTTTCAACTCTTAAAGCACGATGAGCTCTTCCCCACGATTTATTATGGGTAGTCGTATACTGTAAGTAAATTTTCGTTTTCGATCGTTTCTCTCCCTGCTTCATCCGTCTTCCCATCGCAGTCTACGCCCGTTTCCCTCTGCATCCCGCAAAATCACGCCCACAACCATGGAATCGATTGTAGTATCATCCGCTGAAGCCGAGACAGGCGACGCAACAAAGAGAAAAGCCCTCAAAAAAAAACCTACGACAAGAGCACGACGACGAGCGCAACGAATAGCGCTAGCTCTGCGAACATGACCCCAGCGACCAGCACCTTGGCCTCCCCAGTGTGTCCAAGAAGACGACCGAGGAGCCAGAAGGCGACGACACCCATGCCCTTGTGCAGACACGACCTTTAGTCGCACATCAGCCCTCTTCCAACAGCTAGAGCGTGACGCTGAGGCTGGCAATGGCCAGTTCGACGGCCTTGTCGTGGCAACGTCTCGCCCGCCGATTTCCGCCGCATCGAGAATGTGCGTGACAAGCGCCACCCAGAGTACCGGCTCTTTTTCCTGGACGACATTTCCTGTGCCATCATCACTGTCCCAAGCGGACCACATGAAACCGGCACAGCCGTATGCTCAGCTTTATAGACCGTGCCGTTTACGACATGGGAGGAGGGCTGGACGATTCATGGAGGTCTTTTCCAAGCTACGAGATTTCAGCCAACCAGTGGCGGAGCCTCCAGCGGCGAGGGCGACGGCGCTGCTGGGCCTCGCCGAGGAAACAGCGACGGCACGACCAAGTGGCCGACGCTCGTTTTTGGAGGTCGGAGTCAGCCAGCCAATGACTTCTCTGCGCACCAAATGCACGTGGTGGTTCGCCGCATCTAACTTCCGTATGAAGGTTGTTGTTCTGGTGAAGATGACCATATCTCGGGCGGAAATTACCATTGAAAAATGGACAGCCAGGCCCGAGTTCGTTGGCCAGACAGACGCCTGGAGCGACGACGACGCGCGCGGTAGCGCGGCGTGCCATTCAGGAGCCTGCATGCCGCCAGCAGATGGTCATTTCGTGGGCCGGGCCCGCGCCCATTTTGCAGACACCCAGCGACGATCGGGCGGCTGAACTTTTCGCTGTCACAGGCACACCCCTGATACTAGGGTTTGAAGAGCTGTTTCTCCGGCCGCCTGTCCAAGCTAACGGAGAGCATGACATCATAATTTCGGCTTCGATGTTGCAGGATGTGGCTTCGCGTATGTGGGAGGATGTGCTTTGAAGACGAGACGGGATGGCTTCGGACGGCTGTTATTGTCGGGCGTTCTGGTCAGACGCCACCCGACGACAGCGGGTTGTCGGGCGTTCTGGTCAGACGCCACCCGACGACAGCGGATCACATCCGTTGGGGCTAGTTAGATCCGATCGGTTTATCCATCGGATAGAATCGAATGCAAGCATGTTTCTCTCATCATATTGACACGTAGACGTGACACCTGCCCCTCCTTAAACTTTACTATTATCACAAGAAAATAACGAAAGTGGCGCCGACACTACGGGTAACTCGGTTAATACAGCCAACACGGCCAACACGAGCACAAGACAACACAAAACAACACAAAGAAGCACAGGAGAGCGCAAGCAGTACATCCTGTGCCTGCCTGTACTACCCTGCGTCCGCATATTATAGGGTGCTTAGCGCCGGTAACCGACACCCAGATACGGCCGGGGATTGGCAGGGGAGGAGATGATGTTTTTTTGCCTTCTATTTCAAGGAGAATTGCTGGCCAGCTTCCGTACCGAGGACTTTGACCTGGCGTACAATTGCGCGCAGAAACCGCTTCAAGTTTATGGGCAACGGTATCACGCAGCTGGAGGAGGCTGGCGGTGATCTGTCTTTCTACTTGACCAAGTAGAAGTTTAAAAGTCCAATGCAATACAAAGCAGCATTGACTTTACGACTTTACAAAGTGTTTGTAGCATGCGTTAAAGTGTTCTACTTCCGACCACTAACACAAGCAATTGCCTATTTGGGTAATTACCCCCACTATTCTCGGATCGCCCGCATCCGAGCCTCCTGCCAGCCTAAGTTGACAGCCGGCAGCTGCACCACTTCGTAGCTGCCTTCCTTCTGCTGAGAGCCTCACACTACTAAAACTCGCGTGGGATGCACGACTTCCAGGCCCGTTCCGATAAGACAGCACTGTACGGAGTACTGCCGGCACGGGAATGCTGTCAAGGAGCGACCCGTTGCTTTTGCTTTCCTCGGCATTTGTATCTCTAATCCGCAAATTCATTCTCTGGCCAGATGCAAACAACAAGCCATAGCTGGGCAAAGCACAAAAAGTAAAATAAATGCCAAAAAAATTGCGGATCCAACCCTCACCCGGTTTTTCCGCGTTTGCCTCACAAATTTGCACCTGCATCCGCTAGTCCTTTAACTTTGGTATTCGACCCGCTTGCAATTCCTGTTTTCTTGTTTTCTTTTATTCCGTTATTTGTCTTCTCCCTTATTTTTGCCTCTGCTTTGTTTACTTCTGCTCAATCATAAATCCAGAGAAGAAGCGATCCAGCGACGCGTAGTCTGCCACCGGGCCCACGTACGAAACGTACTGGTCAGGGCGGAGGATGACAGTGGCGCCCTGGGTGGGTCGATGCCGTAGTTCTTGTAGGCCTCGCCGTTGCCCTCGTGGTAAGACTCCTCGTCGACAAAGATCTTATTGTAGTCCCAGCCGTCGACCTCGTCAAAGGGCCGTAGCACCTCAGGAAAGTCGAGCACGGTGTGCTCCTGGCGGTGGCCGTAGTGCACTGTCAGCACATCAATGACCGAGTCGTAGCGGCCGGTCGATGGCGTGAAGCGCTTGAGGAACGAAGTGGGCCTTGGCCAGCTCAGCGCTGACAGCGTCAAAGTCGGCGCGGCGGCCGGGCAAGCGTCAGGTCACCGGCAAACAGAACCACACGCCACGAGCCGTTGCTTGGTAGGAGCTGCTGGAAGTGCCACGGGCGGGCATCCGATTGGTTTAGCACCTTAAAGCTAGGCATGCGCATGCCAATCTTGACACCGGTGGCCAGCTCCTGGCGGCTCTGCACGGTAACCTTATTGACGCCATTGATACCGTTAGCGTCGCGGTCATCCGCCTCGGGGGCCTTGGCGACAATGTGGCTGGGCACCAGTAGTTGACAGCTGATGAGGGGACACGTGTTAGCAGTCGTCAACCAAGGTCAACCAATGGATATAGGGCGCGGCCATTTTTAGATAATTCTTGACAATGTTGACGATGTCGGCGATGTTGACAAACTCACCAATGCCGCTGGCAAACATGTTGCCTTTGGCAAAGGCCTCCTTGAACTCGTCGAGGCTGATGCCCTCCTCGTCCATGAGGTCCTTGGCCGGCCGGCCAGAGAACAGGCGCGAGAACTTGTGATCGAATTTGATGAGGTCGTGCGCAACATTGCCACGCTCCACGTCGTACGTCTTGAGGATCGACCGGTCGGCGGTGCCCTTGAGCACGCTGGCAAATCTTCCAGCCCAGGTTGAACGCTGCGGGCCGGTGCGTTAGCATATTATCGGTCATCTGTGCCGTCTGCTGCCAAACTTACTGTCCTGCATGGAGACATTCATGCCCTGGCCAGCCTTGGGTGAGTGTGTGTGCACGGCGTCGCCTGCCAGGAAGATGCGCTGCTTGGCCGAGAAGTTGGAGCCCACGCGCTGGCCGATCTGGTAAGCTGTCCACCAGTCCATGCGGCGGTAGGTCAGCTTGTAGGGTGCCATGATCTTATTCGCCGCCTTCAGGATCATCTCAGGGTTGATTTTGGAGCGGTCCACGCGGCCAGTGGACGAGCCATCGGCGTTCTTCTCCGTCGTCGACAGCTGAATGTAGAGGCGCACAAGCTTGTTCTCGCGGGGAATGACCATGACACTTCCAGAGTCTGCGGAGTGAATAGCGCAACGCATACGGATATCGGGGAAGTCTGTAATGGGAACAATGTCCAGTACGCCCCAGACGTAGTCCGTCTGCTCGCCCTCGAGCGTGAAGCAAGCTCGCGGCGCACCCACGAGTGCGCACCGTCGGCGCCCAACATGTACTTGGCGTGCACCGTCTCGACTGTGTTGGCCTTGGCGTTGAGCTCGGCGGCCCTGATCATGTCTGCTGTGTCATCCGGGGCTAGGTTGCTGCGGAACAGGCCATCACTGACTGAAACACCGTTGGCAGCTGTGGCTGTCTGTTTGGGCGTAGCCTCCTCCTCCGTCAGGTGGCGAAGTGTCACCGTGATGGGGTACGAGTCGGGAGATATATCTTCCGCCTTGGACTCGTCAAATTGGAGCGACGTCGGCAACACGCCACGCTCAACGTGTATCGAGCTCTCCTTGGCGATCATGTCCAGGAAGAAACGCTCAATGCGACCCTGGTTGAGCACAACCTGCTGGAAGCGGCTGATGCCCGGGATGGAGTCGGGGATGCGACCACTGCGGGCAATGTTACCGTTGGCATCCGGGTTCCAGAAGCAGATCTCCAGCATGTGGTTGGACTCTAGCCATGCGCGGTCGGCAAAGCCAAAGGAGTCGAAGATCTCAAGCGTGCGAGACTGCAGACCATCGGCCTGGCCGTTGAAGATCTGGGTGTGTTAGTAATTGGATACTTGTGGCTAGCGACATGAAAGCTGGGAGCAAAGAGGACACACCTTGGTGCCGCGCTTGTCGACAATGCGCGTCTTGATGCCGCACCGGGCCATCCATGCGGACATCATCATGCCGGGCAGGGCCAGCACCCACGATGAGAACATCGACGTGATCCTCGGAGGCCATCTTGTAGAAAAAAGAAAGAAAAAAGAAAGAAGTAAATAGAGAAGAAAAGAAGACGAAGAAAAAATGGAGGCCTTCGAGGAGGAAGTATCAAAAAACAAGGGAGCTGCTTCATGAAAGCTTGACGATATTGTTCTCAGAGAAGGCAGAGACACTTTGAAGCTTTCTAGACGTGGTCTGTTAAATATCTGGGGAAGTTACTGATCACGGCGGTATATATCGATAACTGTTGCACGGTCGTCTTGCTTGCAGACTGTTGTGTTGTTTAGTTGATCGGCAATACACGAAACTCAACACGGACTAAGAAGAGAGGTTCCGGCTCTTTTTGTGTATTTCCTAGCTGCATCCCCCCTTTTCCAATGTCCCGCTCATTTGTCCTTCTTTTTTCTCTTTTCTTTTCTTTGACGTTGGGGCTGGCTGGTCCCCACGGGGGCTGGCTGGTCCCCACGGGGAACTGGTCCATTGATCTTTTCGGATATGGGTTCTCATGTGCCTCTGGCAGGCTCGTTCTCTTCCTCTCTTCTTCCACCGTTCCCTTCATTTCATCACGGGGCAAAAGGCCATCTGGTCTCGGGTTGAGGAGCCTCTGATGAAGCTAAAAGCTCTGTTCCGCTGGGTTTCTCGCGTTACAGAGTAGACGGGAGGGGGAGATGGAACAGGAAAAGAGCGGGAAAATAACAATATTAAACGGAAATAAAAATAATAGGCTAGCCAGCTTGACAACGAATGGGGCTTTGGCATATGGGCTAAATCCCGTCAGTAAGTCAGTAATACGGAGTACTGCGGTGTATGCGGAGAAAGTTCTCATATGCGGAGGCTGTCAGGATGGCGCGAAAAAGCAAGTACGATAGTGGAAAACAACACAGTGGGAGAAAGGCCGCCCACGCCATCCCGAGACGATCTTACCTGGACCATTCTCGATCAAGGATGTGGGCGAAGCACCCCAGACGTTCTGCTAACGCTACCCCTCCATTCCCTAGATTCAGTGAACCCTGTCCGCTTCTCCGTTCGCCTTTCTCGGAAGCTGGGCTGGCGTCTGGGAAAGTTTGAGGGAAGGCCAAGAGGGTGCCTGTCGAGTGTGCAGGTCCAGTGGTCGCCGGGAGTCGAATCGGAACTGACGTCTTACGCATCTCAGGCCGCCAATAGGCCGGGCGGCTGGAAGCTGCCTGGGACCAGCCCTCGAGAAAGAGTTGAAGACGCCAAAAAAAAAAAAAAAGAAACTGACTCGTCCTTCCGGTCACGTCGGGAGACCCAAGCCAGGCCGGAGGGTGGGCAGCCGCGCCAGCTTACTAGCCGATACGACTGCCAGTTCTTGTTTTTTATTGTGTAGAGCGATCAGGTTGTCGATGTGCCGCAATCTGTTGTTTCGGTAGGTATGGGTGGTCGGTTGGTAAACGAAAAGTTGGCGATGTTGAGCAAAACAAGAGATGCTTCCGTTTCCAGTGCAAACTGGCAGCGAGACTATGTTGGGGCTAGGGGACGTCTACCCCTGAGTTCGCATGTTATCTGTAAAGGAAAGTGCGTCCCGGTGACGGTCGACATGCCGGTGGTCGAAGCTTCCCATTCAAGATATCAGATTCACTTGAGAGGAAGGAACGTGCCACGGCGGAAAGGTAAAATGTAAAGGTAAACTGACTGGGAATGAAGGTGCGATGGAAATGGAATGAATCGATAAGAGGATTGAAATAAACAAGAAATGAAATAAAAGCAGGCCATAAAAACCATGCCTTTCTTGTGGTGAGTAAAATGACTTGTGGTTGGCGTATGCCACGATGCCAAAAAGTATCGACAAGAGAGAGATTCGAACTCTCGCTCCCGAAGGAACGGGCTTAGCAGGCCCGCGCGTTAACCACTCCGCCATCTTGCCATTTGCGTTTCGCTTACTCCGTACTGCAGCGGCTAATGTTAGAATTGCCAACAATGTTGGTATATAGAGCCCCACTTACTGTCGGCCCCAGTCTGACATGGGGAGCCAAAGTCACCACCTGTGCAAAAGACACGAGGATACTTTGACGTACTGTTGCACGAAATTTCGTAGATTGATTCGCCCAAGAGTAGGGCAGGCGAGCAAATCAGAGCAAGGCAAAGTGACGCAAGTACTTCGCATCTTGAGATTGTCAGAGTAGACAGAATGAAATACATTTGCAGCTTTTACAATCGCTCACCAAGTCAACTATGAGTAGCTCAACAAAACACAACAGACTCTCTTCAAGGTATTTTCGCTTGATCCCCATCCTCTGGCCTTTTACGAGGCTGTTTTCTTTTCTTTTTTGCCTTCCCCACAAATCACTCGAACATGTCGCCCTCACTTCGTGTCCAGAGCCAGGCTTATGTCGTACGTCAGCTGGACCGCGGCCTTGGGGTCATTCTTGCGCGGCACAAAGTTCACGGTCAGGCCATCCTTGACCGCAAAGACGGAATCGTCCTCAAGGTACTTTGACTCTGAGTCGAAGATCTGTGTTTGTGACAGCCTTGTGGCCCTCAGCCTCAATCTATTTGTGGCAACCACGTTAGCATATGCGGGGTGGACGAAAGGAACGAACAATAACACAATAACACGGCGAACAAAGACAGGAACGTACAATCAGGTGGATGTGGGCTGGCCGCCAGTGGTGGCGGTCCATCAAGTCGAGCAGCTTGCCGGCTGGGCCATCGCCGGGCACGGGGTAGGGCGTCGGCCGCAGGCAGTAGAAGCTGTAGCGGCCCTCGGCGTCCGTCACGAATTTGCCGCGCAGGTTGTGCTCCTGCTGCGCGGCGTCCTGCTGCTCGTACAGGCCGTTGGTGGACGCCTGCCACACGTCTACGACGGCACCAACAAGAGGCTCGCCCGTCTCGGCGCTTGTAACCTGGCCGGTCATAAAGGCAACAACGCCGTCCTCGGGCGTGTCAAAGGTAATGGTCGTGCCGTTGGGGCGTGTGGGCGTATCGCTGCGCCAAAAGGGGCCGAGAATGGCGGACGCCGTCAGTGGCTTGTTGGACTTGACGGCCTCCTGGTAGGTGATGGCATCAACAAGGCTCTCGAGACCAATGACGTCGCACATGAGCTGGCCCTCGTTGCGTTTGTTGTCGGACATCTTGCCGGCAGCGTTGATCATCTCGACGCCGAGCATCCACTCGTCTGCGGTCAGGTTGACTTCGCGGGCAAAGTCGTGGATATGCTGGATGAAAGAGCCCATGACGGTGCGGATACGGGGCGGGGTCTTGGGGCCCATCGACTTGATGACGAGATCCGTGAATTCCTGGCCGAGGGTGTGGCCCGTGCAGGCACCTCCGCGGCGCGGCCATTGACGCCGTTGACGCTGTTTGTGCCGTCTGTGCTGTTGGTGCCATTGGTGCCATTGATGATACCGTCTGTGGCACCCATTGTTGCTGTGTGGGCGTGGAGAAGTTGTGAGTGAAAGTGAGGCTGTATAAGGACAAAGAAAACATCCAAGTCAAGAAGAGAGAAGGAGTTGATAGTATCTTGAAAAGGGGGACTGTTGTCGAAAAAGGATGGAGTAGCTGTCTGTAAGTTGTTCCGGGGAGGAAGGAGCGCTTGGTTAGGAAATGAAGTGTGAAGATGGGGAAGGAGAGAGAGGATACAAGGAGAAGCAAAAGAAGCTGGAGATCTTGGCCACCCTCGTCTCTGGGGTTAAGATGCTGGCTGGAGGAAGCATGCGGTCAACGAAAGCTAGGGACTTTCTACGCGAGACATCAACGACAGTTGCTTTTCTTTTATTCTTTTCTTTTTTTAATTCTTTTCTTTTATGTAAATTCGGCCGACCCATCATTTTGTGAGGCACTAGCATTGTTGGGCCAGGCCCCCCCTCCCATTGTCGTACGTGCAGAAGCTACGTGCACATTGCCCATGGGGCCATCTATGCTGGCAAGCTCCTTCCTCTGGGGAAAAGGTCGCCTAATGCCACAATAGGCGAAATAGGCAGGCACAAAGAAGCACATAGCGTTGGACTGACTCGATCGTGTCACGATATTAAAGAGAGAATCGAATTGGCGCCCGGAAGGCCTCGACTACAGCCTTCGTTGTAATCTCCTTGCTTCTTTCGGAACGGGTGTCAGTTGGCCTGCTATCCAGTGCTGTGCCAGCTTCCGGGAATCGTATATTCGGAATGACGGTACAATGGAAGGCAAAGAAAAGAACGTCCGAAAAGCCAGAGAAAAAAGAAGCAACGGGGCGAGACGGCGCCAGCGGACGCCTCTTGAAGAATGGGGGGCAGACAAGCCGGAGGCAAGGGCTTCGGAAGCGTACTCGTATTCAGGGCTGTTCGCATGGGTTCTCCACTTTCTTCTAGTGGGCCTGGTAGCAGTGGTTAGGTGCTTTAGCGGCGATTGTAGTTGATGGGTCCCTGTACTCCGTGCAGTAATACTTCATAGCTCGCTCCGATGAGGAAATAATGCCATCAGCGTATTTCAATTACACGGTATAGGCTGTGGCCCAGCGCGCAGTTGACACTCGGCAATGTCAGTGTGAAATGGCAAACAGTTAAAATTGCAAGGGTTGTATTTTAGAAAGAGAGTATTGCTGCATGTATCCAAGGAAAGAAAGAAAGAAAGGGGAGGGGCTTATATGAGAACAAGAACAACTACAATTGAAAAAAAACTGTACATCAAGACTCAAAAGAAAAGGCTATATGCAGCAGTATTTATATGGGCAGTTGCACAATGAAAAATAACAGACAATAAAACCATCGCCCGCCTGGCCTGCCTCCCATTCCCGTACCGTGACCATCAACCGGTTCGGCCATCCGCTCGTTCACCCGTTCTAGAAAAGGAGAAAAAAAAATAAAGCATCTAGGCCTCCCAGAGGTTGATATCCAACTCATCTTGTTAGTAGCTGGCTCTGTTGTTTCTCTACCATCTTTGTCTGCCGTGCTTTTGCTGTGATCGTTTAGCTCTAAAATGTCTAACGAAAGAAACGAACAAACAAATAAACGAATAAAGAAAAGTAAGCATGACTCTCAGTGGAGAGAGGGCCGCCGCTCGTCGCCTTCGTTGCTCGTAAACGAGGTCCAGTTGGCCTCGTCCGTACCGTTGGGCCGCGATGCTCGCTGGAAGCCCAGGTCGAGCCCATCAATCTGCGCCACCGGCCTGACCACCGTCACGTCGTGGCCGTACGCCTTGGACGTCCACCGCTCGAGGATGCTCGGGTCGTCAAAGAGGCGCGGGTGCGTGCGCTTGAGGCCCAGCAGAGCGTTGCCCGAGATCTGGTCCACGCTGTGGCTGTGGGTCATCTTCATAAACTCCTCACCGGCAGCGCTGCGGAGCTGGGCCTGGACGTCGTCCGAGTAGAGGCCGGCGTGAAACAGAAGCAGGTCGTACTGCATCAGGGACACCTTGCCGTGCCAAAGAGCCGCCGACAGTGGCGCGGTTGTACAGGCCGGTGAGTGCCGCAATGGCACCCATGCAGCCTGTGCCGTAGTCGGAGATGGGGAACGGTGGCACCACGGGCTCGTTTTCGTCCCATAAATTGCCCCTGTGCCCAGGCAACGCCGGTAACCTGCATATTGTTAGTGACACTAGGGCAATGAAAGGGGGCGGAAGTTGAAGAAAAGATGAAAAGGATGAAAAAAAGGAAAGAAAAAAGAAAAAAGAAAAGAAAGAAAAGAAAGAAAGAAAGAAAAGACCTACACAGTCGGCAATCTGCTGCCAGCCCGGCCGCGAAGCCCACTCGCCCTCGTAGCCAAAGCAGTTCTCGTTGACATACACCACACCATATCCGCGCTTTTGGCCAGCGCCGTCATGTATGTAGGCCCGAGCCCAAGCTTCTCGAGCGCGCCCGACGGTAGCCATCGAGGATGACATCGGCCTCGAGAACGAGCTCATCAAACGCCTTACGGCCCTCGGGCGTCTTGAGGTCGAGGTTGGCAGCGTGCTTGCCCATGTTGCCGTCCACCTGGAAAAAGGGCACATCGCTCAAGTGCGGACTGGTGATCTTGAGCACGTCGGCGCCGTACTCGCCAGGATACGGCCCATGATCGGCCTGCAATGATACGGCACAGCTCCAGCACCTTGACACCAGCAAGGACGCGGCGCTCGCCCGGTCCGGACGGAAGTGGCCGTGGCGGTGTCATCGTCTCGAGGCTGGAGACCTTCCATGGTGCCAGGCTGATATTTGTTTTCCCCTGCAACGGTCAGCTTTTTTTTTATTTGAAAGAGACAAAAAAACGGAGGCGGGGGCAACCTACATGTGGTGTCTGCACAAACTCCTCGTGCGTGAGTGCGGGACGCCGGCCTGCCTTTTCTGTGCGTTGAGCTCCTCGAGCTCGGTAACGGAAAACTGCTTGACCTTGCCCTCGATTGTGTCAACAATGGCCTCGTGCGTCTTCAGGTCCGGCCGGAAGGGCTCGAGGCCAACCATGCGCAGCGTCGTCGACGCCTCTAGTGAGCCGTGGATGTGGTAGTACTGGCCCGGGTCCCGCGTCTCGTATAGGTTGGCCGACATGCGGCGGTACTGGTCCGACTGCGCCTGTAGCAGGTCGGTGTCCTTGAGGTACTGCTTCACTTCGCGGTCGAGTTTGCCATAGGCGCCCACTTTAGCCAGATAGGCCTGGAACAAAAACGCAGTCGTTTTCTCGAGGTTGATGACGATCTGACCGGGCTGTGGCTGCTGCTGCTGCTGCTGCTGCTGCTGCTGCTGGTGCTGTTCTTGGGCGGTGGCGTTGGAAGACTTTGTGTTTTGCAAGGCCACAGCAAAAGACGCCTCAATAGCTTTGAGGGCAGCAGCGGTTTCGGACTCCTTGAAGGGGATAGGAAAGTAGGGAAAGTCCACGTCGGCTGTGAACGTTGTCTGGGTCTGCACGGTGGCCTTGACGTCCTTGGGCAGCGAGACGAGGCCCAGGAGCAGCGACAGCACGCGTCGTGTCTCCTCCAGCGAGGAGTATGTCGAGTCTCGTTGGCTCGACATTGTTGCTGTGCAGAGGGTGAAGGAGCGGAAGAAAATCAGGTAAAGAGAATGAAAGAGATAAAAAGGGATTTGTGTTGGATGTTCAGCCGCGTGGGGGGGAAGCACTGCTCATCTGGAGACAGTAGAAGAAACAAGAAACAATGATATACAAAAGTCGTGCGATGGCTGCGGTTCTCGAGCAAGGTCTCAGCGGGCAAGAGAAAGTAACAAGCTGCAAGGTTAAGCCCGTATATACAGATATATACAGGTATTCCAAAATGGGCAATGGGCAATGGGCCTCCGAGATGGAGATTTCTTGCTCGTCTAAGTCGTCAGCGAACCGGAAAGAAAAAGTGTGGATCTTGAAGGAGGAAAAAATATTGAAAAAAGGCTATAGGCATGTACAGGCGGGAGGCAAACTCCTGGGTCAGTCAGTAAGTGGCTTACGGCGATTTGTAGAACCTCAAACTCTCTGCACTGTAGATCCCATCGCCCCCTTCCAAGCCGCAGGGAAATATCAGGTCCCGGCGCCACGTTGATATGACAGACGTCAAGATGGATCTTTGGCGAGGCTCGACTTTTGCATCTCAGGTACTATCTCCGCTGTCTCCCGCCGTTCGCTTATTTGGGGGATTTGGCGGTTTGCGTTTGGTGCTGTGCCCATCCGAACCCTGGAATTGGGAGACTGGAACCGTGGGCCCTTTTGGGTGGAGGACGAGGATGGTGAGGATGGCGAGGGAGGGCTCGTGCAAGGTACTCTCGGTGCTGGCCTCTGGTCTATTTCTCCAAAAAGAGAAGGGCTGATGTGAACAGCCTATTGTTTAGCATCGTTGATGGTGCAGAAACGAGCACGTTGTCGTTGAGAAACAATTTTTTTTGCAAGGAACCAAGAAGGAGAAAAAAAGGTGTGCTTGCCAAAGAAGTCAAACATTGACGGTGTGTGCACAGTTTCGTCAAAGATTGCTGGGACTATGGTTGGTTCATCAGCAGGAAAAGCCTCAACCCTCAAAAACCAACTAAGCACAGACAATGAACTGCATATCTCCAAGGTTGATCATTTTCGGACCGTTGGAGACAGAAATACAGGACTGGGAAGGTGGGCCGGCCGCAGAGAGACGCAAGCAGACTAAAAAGAGCCTGCGGGCGCTTGGGGGGTTCGGACAGCCCTTTTCTTCAAGCCCTTCTTCCATCGTCTCGATCGCAGCAGGCTGTGATCACCCGCTAAAGCTTCGCTGGACTGTGTTAGACTGTATGCTGCGCCGGATCGGAACCAGGATGGCGGCCTTTAGTGACTCCTCATTGTTTGAGACCCTTCTTCCGAAGCCCTCTCATACGCTTGCCACCCGGCATCCGAAGCGCTTTCGGAAGCGTTGTTCACACAGCGTGCAGCGCAATGCGACGTTCAGGCAAAAGCAGCGGAGGGGAAAGACGACGTGCAGGATGAGGTGCAGGAGGACGGCGGGGGTCCAAGAAGAAGAGACAAAAAATACGTTAAGAAAGAAACAGAAAAAAAATGTGCACCACCTCACCTGCAAAAGAAACCATTCCTATTTGGCCACTGTTGCAGCACGGCACTGATACTGGCAGCGAGCAATCGACGGAGCCAACGCCGTGGGTCAGCCAAGGGGAGCAGCGTGTTATTGGCTGTGGTTGACCTGGCCTCCCTGCCACTGGAGATTTCCTTTTACCACGAGCTCACTGCTCACTGTGTCATCGGATTGAACTCGACTTGTGTTCAGTTTGAGCTTGACGCGTGTAAATTCGGTGTTTAACCGTACGCGCGGTTTGTGCTGTGTTTTGTTGTTGTGTCGTAAACCACTTCTCCCACCGCATCGTTGTGGTATCCGACAAAGTAAGCGACAGCATAAACATCATCGCCATGCCTTTATTCGCCATCTCGCCCTCGCAGGAGCTGTACTATGTGCTGCAAACGCCCGAAAATGCGGCCAGATCGGGCCTGTCGTTTCTCTTTGTACACGGCCTCGGCTCCTCGAGCTCATTCTATGCCACGGTGATGCCTGCGCTGGTCGAGGCAGGCCACCAGTGTCTCGCATTTGATATGAATGGTCAGTTTCGGTTCATACGAAAAAAAAAAGGGGGAGGGAAAGGCGTGTTAACGAACTTACACGAAACAGGTAGCAGTTTGACAAAACACTCAGGCATCGACAACAGCATCCAGGGCCATGCCAATGACGCGATTGCCCTCCTGCAGGCACTCGACATTTCCCCGTCAAAGGTTGTCGCCGTCGGACACTCCATGGGTGGGCTCGTGGCCGGCACGCTGGCGACAGAGCTGGATCTGGCGGGTGCCGTCCTCATTGGTGCTGTGACGCCTAGCGAGGCCATCGCGGCTGCATTCTCGCAAAGAATCACGGCTGTCGAGCAGAGTAAGGGAAACCCGCGTGGGGGCCGAGAGGTGCATATCCGATCGTCAATTCTCGTATCTGACATTTCCTTCCTCATGCAGATGGCATGGAGCCCATGGCGGACAGCATTCCCACGGGCGCGACAGGCTCGAAATCGACCCCGACACACCACGCCTTCATCCGGGCCCTGCTCCTATCCCAGACACCACGAGGCTACATTGGCCTCTGCCGTGCCATTGCTGGTGCACAGCCAATTGACTACAGCAAAGCCCGTTGCCCAGCCTTGATCATTGCAGGAGAAGAAGACAAGGTCGTGCATGTGGCGGGCTTGGAGAAAATCAAAGACAGTACGTATATCCAAAAGAAATCTCTTCAAATAGAAAGTATATTTTTGTGGCTTCCAAACATAAGCTGACTCGCTGTGTTACCCCCGCTCCAGCTGGGGGGCAGGTTTTCTTCCGGTGTCTCTATGGAGGTTCTCCAGGGTGTGGGCCACTGCATTGCATCGAGGCTGGCGACAAGGTTGGCCCTCTGCTTGTTGACTTTGCCCGCCAGCTCGCATAGAGCTTTCTGCAGGGACGTCTATGAAGCCGGGGCAGCAGTATCCTGGAGGTATGTTAGTCGGCAAACAGATTTGGAAACAAACACGGTCGAAGCTATCCCATCATACGTACGAGATAGACTTGGTAGAACTTGAATTTGAGCTCTCCGTTTGCATCATCCGCCAGCTCCGCCGGGCTGCCCACTCCTTCTCAGAGTCCTGGCCCGTCTTTGACGTTGTACTTAACGTGTCCGTAGAGCATGAACTCGTTCGACCCTGAGCCAAAGGGGAAGATCTTGAAGACGGTGTGCTTGCGGAGGCGACAGCTGCCCACAGGCCATGTCGGATAGCCAGGATCTCTTGATAGCGTCCAGTCAGCGTTTGGTTCGAGTTTCAATATGGCCAGACAGGCGTAGCAGACTCACGATCGTGCCAACCACCTTTTTCGAGGCCATCACAAGCGTGGCATCCGGTAGAAACAGCTTTACATACTCCTCATGGGCGGTCGGGGTATCGGATGTCTTGGTAGAACGTGTCGAAGAATGCAACTGCACGCGGGTCGGCGCTGACGTCCACAGGCAGGACGGGGCTTATATACGCGGCCATGGTGTGTGTGTGTGGTGGAACGACAAGGTGCACAAAGACAAAACAAAGAAGCTTCTCGGGTAGTTGCAGGAACGAGGATCCAAGAGGGTCGTGGCTGCCGCGACCACAGTATTTGTGCACAATCTGGTGTTTCCAATTGCGGTCGTCTTTGCGGGGCAAAAGCCGATAAAAAAACGTCAAAGGGCAGGCACAACCGGCGTCTTCGACACGCCCTCGCTCTTTCCCTTATTCCCCTCGGTCTCCACGGCTCCATGGTCGTCCCTGCCCTCTGGCCCCATATTCTGCCACTAATATGCGACTCCGCGGCAGTCCGTACGCCGTTCCCATGCGCAGAGACCTCTACACTAGCCCGCTGCGTATTTTCGTGCCTTCCTGTCGTCCATTGCCCGTTGATCCCTTGGCCAAAGCTGTGCAAAACAAACCGCATCAAGCGGGGTACAAGAGAGCGATGACCTATCGAGCTAGCTGGAGTGGACGCTGCTTCCCAGAAACGACAGAAACCCGAAAAAGAAAGACCCATGAGTTCTACGGGGAAGGCGATGGAGTTTTTGCCCTCCAAGGGGAGCAAACAGCCCCGACGGCCTGGCCTTGCCCCAGAAGGCACAAAATAGCACGGCAGTGCAGGTCGCGCCTTCCACCGGTACTTTGCCCTAGGGTGGCCGGTCGCTGCTTGCTGGGATTGTTTTCTTTTCCAATTGTCTCTGATCCCTGCTCTCGCGGCCTGGAAGAATGTGGGAACACGAGAACAGACCACTTGCTTACGCATCCGCAGCAGCGCCAAACCGAGGTCCTCTGCGATTTGCACCCCCCCCCCCCCCCCCCCTCGAAAATTGCCCTAAAAGTCGAAGCCGCCTTCCCAGCTTCGGTGCCGAAAGAGCGCTGTACGGCCGCCGGCCGTTCCGAATCGCCGGCGTCAATCGGCTTCTTCTCTCGACCGCTTGCGACAACCGCTTTGCCTCCAGCGCCAGCAGGGCCCATGGCAGCACCCAGGGTGCCTGCGGGGAGGCAGGTGGTGCGGTCTGCTGCGTCAGGTCCTACAACAGGGACCGCTGCCGCCACTGCAGCACCCCCACAGTCCGAAACGAGTCCGCTGTCCACACTGCTCGGCATCCGGCAACGCGAGCGCCAGCCCCGGCCGCAAGGGTCCCTTGCCGGCTTCCTCGGTGCCGTCCAGCGTTGTGCGACACGACCGCTCGATCGACTTTGACGGGCCGATGGGCGTTCCACGAGATGCCAACACCAGCCGGCAGCCAAACAGCCAGACCAGCCACGGCGCAAGCGGAGGCGGTCGTATCTCGGACTCGTCGTCTGCGGCAGACGCCCGTTCCGCATCTCTCACGCCTCATCCAGGGCGGCCGTGGCAGCCTTTTTTACATTGGCGACTCGGCAAACCTGTGCTTTCTGCAGATCATCCGGCGGTTGATACGCGAGTCGCTGGGGTCTTGCGCCTTCACCGACGACCCTCTCCAGCACATTATCGTCGAGGCCCGTGCCCACCATCAGCAGCAACTGGATGATGGAGGCGATCCAGGGCCCGCCCAGCATACCAATCCGTCGAGTTCGCCACGTCCCTCTTGACCTGGTTCTTGCGCGCAACAAACTGCATCCTCGCATGTACGACGAGGCCGAGCTCAGGGAGAACATGCTGTGGTGGCTCCAGCAGCAGTCGCCAAAAGGATGCCTCGCCCGACAGCAGCCGCGACAGCTTCACGAACCGCCGATAGCGCGGCGCAGGAAGCCATCTTTCTTTTCTCATCTTTGCAATTGGCGCGCAGACGAGCCCCGAGGACCACGAAGAGCTGGCCGAAAAGTACTTCAACTACGGTCGCTTACCTTACTGTTGTGCGGTGCCAGCATCGGAGCCCAGCACCTCCACCATCCAGGCCTATGTTCTACTTTCCATGTACCTGCTAGCAGCGTCCCGGAGAAAACGCGTCGTTCATAGTATCTAGGGATTGCCGTCCGCGCCGCGTACGCATTGGGCGTCCATCGAAGAGACATTAACGCCGCCTTTGACTCGAACGAATACGCTCCACGAGGAACGGCTGTGGAAGGTTCTGCGCATACTCGATCTGTTTCCTGAGCACATCGCTGGGACGCCCGCCCTCGACCACGGAAACGGCCGCGACACCAAGGCGGAGAACGACTAACTCGCTCCAATGACCTCTGCTCGATCTTTGAGGCCATACTCAACCCAGGTTTACTCGACAACGGACAGTCTCGACGTCCACGATTGAGAAGATTAGCGAGCAGCCACAGACTGGTGGACGACGCGGTTTGCCTCCGGGCTGGCGACGGACGGCATCCAGCCCGAAGAGTATCTCGACCTTGACGCGGACGGCGCCAAGGGGCCAAACATTGGCCTCTTTCCATCTCAAGGAGGCTTACTACTGGACCATTATGCTGCTGTCGCGGCCGTTTCTTATTGAGAATATCTCGCGGCACATCACGCGGTCCAAGTCCCAGTTTCGGATAGATGGCGGCAAAACAACACCCGCAACTAAGTAGCACACACTCGCCTTCAGATGACATTCTCGCCTACGCCTGTGTTGACTCTGCGATCCGCACAATGAGTCTGCTGCGAGGCCTCCTCACGGCGCCAAAAAGTACCGAAGCGCCTGCCATTCATGGTCAATTCCGCCTTTGTCTCTGCGCTCGTGCTAGGATTTGCCCAGTTTGGCGACCTAGACCGTGTTTTCCCCGATCGGAAAGAGCCTCGTCATTGCGCAGAAAGTGCTCAATCTGTTTGGAACACACGACCCTGTCTCCAAGCGGTACGCCGCCATCGTTTCCGAACCTATTCGGTGGCCTGTGAATACTATCTGGAGAAGCGGGCACGGGGAAAGATGGAGCGGCACTCGGTGTTGATTGGTGACTTGTTCGGCACCGTGGAAAACGGCAAACACAACGCGGCAGTGGCTGCCGCTAACTGCTACTACCACGGCTACTGCTTCTGCTGCTGCCGTCGCCACTGCTAAAGGGTCTGAGCACCCCGATGATAGCGAGACAACGCCGTCCCCAGGTGCAGCACGCACAGCAGCACTCTTGGTACGCACGCCGATACCATCATCATCATCGTCGTCTGCACAGCAACGACAGCAGCAACAACGGAAGCACCAAGAAGTGCAGAACGTTCTCAACTTGCACCGGGGTATCGCCGGCGCTTCCGACCCCAACCGTATGGCGCCGCGTGCAGTGCACAGGACATGCAAAACAGCCTTCCACCGGCCAGCAGCGAACCCACCAGCCAGACGACACACCCGCGGGCAATGACCGCCTCATCCATTCTGCTGCCGCCGCCAGTGCACCAGAATCCGAACTACTCGGGCATCAACGTTACGCCTCCATCGACGGATGGAAACGACGACATTCTCGGGATGGCCAACCCAAGCGAAGCCGGTGACCTTTTGTCCCGGCACCACGCCTCGAGCTACAACATGGACGACAGTAGCCAGCAGCTGCTACCACACATGCCCTGGTCTCCCTGACATGATCATGGCCATGTCGCCTCGGATGCTAACCTTTGATTCGTTTGATAAGAGTCTCCAGCTCTTCCCCACAATGGACTCGACGGGATTTCTGTGACGGGCCGATACATTCGCAAAGGCTTCTATGGACAAAAAGCGGTAATCTATGAGTGATGTTGTTTTTGGATATTTTTTTTCTTGTTTCATTTCTTCTGCGTCGTGTGGGAGGCTAGTTATTGATGATTTAACTGAATATACCTCGGATGGTGTGGCTTTTTTGTGCTTTTACTTGATTTTATCACATGTGAGACACATATATCCTGATCTCGTTCTGGCGTTTTGGATTTCGTAATATATCCTTGGAGAATATCAAATGATTTGGCTCATAAGTTATCTGCCTTTTTTATCTCATGTCTTTTTGTCTTTTTACCTTTTTTTATTTCATTTTTTATAAATATACATTTTACCCCCTGACGTTTTTGATAGTTAAAATTTCTTTTAATTCTTTTTTGCTGTCATATTGACGTGAATAAATTGTTTATTCCTGTCTTTCTTTCTCATTGAGGGCAGTTTCGAGAAAGCCAGGAAATAAAAACAAAAAAAAAGCTTCTTCACAACGTACTGTCCCTTCTCTAGATCCTGCGTCACAGCCTCGAGCACAAATTACGACATTGACCAGCAACTTTGGGTACTTTTGGTAAATTGGTATAGCAGAATGAACCAACCGGCACACAAAAAGCTAGTAAGAAATACAGTTTCTCCCCATGGCAACACACAAGAAGCGGAATCACGATTAAGTCAATTCCTGTCGACCAACACAGGGCATTCCCTCCGTTCTGGAAAACCACCAAGACAAAATCAACGGGACATGGAAACAAAACAAAAGCAACAGCTCAGAGAAAGGAGCAGCCTTTGCAGCCCTCCCTCCTCATCGCCAATCCTCCTCATCCCATATCCTTCATTGTCCCGTGTCCTCCGTCCAAGCCGCGTCCAGAACCAGAGTCTCTTTCCCTCATTAGTGCGGTTCGAATGGGACTTCCCATGGCCACAATAGAAAAAAATACAAGTCCATCTTCTAGAGTAAGAAACAAGAAAAGAAACTTTTGGTGCCGGCCGCCACGCAAAAATGCATGCATATATGCGCGGACTTTGATCCCCATTTTTTGTAATTTTCCCATTTTTTTCGTCCTTTTTTTTCAATTGATAAACGCCAACCCTAGATTCCTTTTCTCTTTATTTTTGTAGGCAATGTCTCGCTACAACCCCCTCGCAGGGAAGAACGGGCGCCCTTTTAGAACAGGAAAAGGCGAGGTGTTTACCACTGAGTGGCCTCCTTGGGGGGGCCTCGTCCACCCACTGGGCACCGCCAGTCCCTCGGCAGACCACTGCTGGTTAGGCGCGGCCTCGTCCCAGCCAGCGGCAGTAGCAGGAGCAGGGGCGGAAGCCTCCCAGTCGCCGGCGAAGTTCTCGGTAGCGGCAACCTTCTCCTCCTCGATGGCGGCAACCTTCTCCTCCTCAAGCGGCCTTCTCCTCGGCTCGGCCTCAGGGTCGCGGTCTGCGAGTGTGTTAGTAGTGTGCAACGAACAAAAAAGTGCCGTAGTAGAATAAAGGACAAACAAAACAAAAACAAAAACAGAAAACAGAAACGCCAGAAAAAACATACAGAAGTACAGATCCACCATGACGTCCCAGGGGGTCTCGCGGTTGAAGATGGTGCCGCGGAGGCGCAGGACCTCACGGGCCAGCAGCCACCAGACGAGGCGATGGCGTGGCGACCCTTGTTGTTGGTGGGATGGCAAACGTCGACAAAGTCGGTCGGCGAGTCGGTGTCGCACAGGGCAATGACGGGGATGTTGACGTAGCTGGCCTCCTTGATGGCCTGGGCGTCGGTGCGGGGGTCCGTGACGACAATCAGGCGGGGCTCCTTGAACGAACGGGTGATGTAGTTGGTGAAGGAACCGGGGGTGAAGCGGCCGGCAATGGCCTGGGCGCCGGTGTGCGCGGCGAACTTGAGGACAGCGCGCTGGCCGTAGGGACGGGCGGAGATAACGCAGACGTCCGACGGGTTGTCGACAGCGGCGATGATGCGGGCGCCAGGACGATCTTCTCCTCAGGTCTTGCCCAATGTTGATGACGTTGACGCCGTCGGACACGGGTCTTCCACAGGTACGGGTTCATGTGGCCCACCTGCAGGTTCTTGGAGCCAATGTGGCACTGGGCGGCCAGCAGGTTCTCAAATGTCCCTGCGTGGTGGCGGCGAAGCTCGCGGGGAGGTTGGCGGACGACAATCTTGGACGGAATGTTTTGTTGGGGGTTGTTGAAGGGTGGTTGTGAGGTGGTTGCTTGCAGCAAGGGAAAAAGAGAAAGCGAGAAGAGGAAGCCGAAACAAGCACTTCGCGATATAATTTTTTTAGAGGGGCGCGAAATTCCCAAATTTTTTCACTTACAGCAAGCACCACTCACCCGCCAAAATTGGGCTGCCCTATTCGCTACGCCATTTGTGGGCAAGCCCCGCCAGGGCTAGATCGACAAAATGTGGCTGCACGTGACGAGCTGGCAAACTTTTGTAGCAAATCCGGTCATCAAAGTATCCCTTGCAAAACATATCTATCGCCAGCAGTCCAAAAGAGATTTATAAAATCTGAAACTTTGTGAAGAAGCTTGCGAGAGTATACATCATCTATAATACAATTTGGAGACTTTTTAATAATTTTTGCCATCCCCGATTTTTGAGATACAGAATCACCGTATGTACCTGGCCTCCAGAGGTGCTCGGCAAGGAAGTAGTATTTGCCGAACCTTATATAAGCTAGCCAAGTTTGAAACTAAGCGCCTTTTATCGAAAATTTTGGGAGCTACAATCGATATCGCGACAAGCGGACTCGGATGAGATCTCGGGTGCGTTGACGGTGCAAGCACTGCGAATACCCCGACCAGAAAAGATGCCTCCCCGCGTACCCGGCCCTCAAGGGCTCTCAGTTTTCAGCTGTATGTCAAAACCGATTCCCCAGTTGACCCAAAACTCGCACGCAATGCCTGGTGCAGCACCTGGCAAGATCCTCAGCTAACATTTGCTTCTCCCGTCTGTAGTGTGCCTCCGGCCAGCAGCAGCACGGTCGGCACCGAAACTGCAACCACTCGTGCAGAAAGCGAACCTGACACAAGATGAGAAGAAGAAGTTGAGAAAGCAGCAACCATACAAATGGGCGCAGATTCAGGCACGCAAGGCCGTCAAGGTCGAGCGCCAGGCGGAGATAAAAAAGGCACGTGTCGCATCAATGGCAACCCCATCCACGGCATCACGACGCCGTTTGTCGAGTCTTTCGACTCTGCCGGCCAGGCGCCCATATCGAGAATACTATACAAGACAAACGAGAACGGCGAGCCCGAGCCCGTCCCACTACCGACGACACCGGGCATGCTGAACCACCACCTGACGAAGCAGGAGCTCGACGAGGCCCTGGCCACCGCATACCAGCTCAGCAAGCCGATTGAGAACACAAACCGCGTTCTCGTGGATGCCGTCGCGGAGGCGCAGGAGAAGAAAGAGCACGAGGAGCGCCACAGAAGGGCCACCATTGCGTTGGAGCGCATCACGTCGCTAAGACAACGCCAACGCCAAGAGCCGCAAGATTGTCAAACATCCGCCGCTGCGTCGAGAACGCTCGGCCGCCACAACACAGACACGTTTTCTGCGGCCGAAGCCACGGGCGCCGGGTCTGCCGGAGCGCGAAGTGCTGCAGCGCGGCGGCCCCGACACCGGCTCGTCAGAAGTACAGATTGCCATCCTGACCTCCAAGATCCGCGTGCTGGCCAAGATCTTCGAGGGCCCCTATGGCCACAAGGACAAGCACAACCGGAGAAACCTGCGCCTGCTGCTGCCACCGGCGGCAGAAGCTCCTCAAGTACATGGAGCGCAAGGAGCGGGGCAGCGAGAGATGGCAGAATATGCTCCAGACCCTGGGCCTGACCGAGGCGACCTGGAAACAACAGATTGTCCTGTAAGCCGGGCTGTCGAGCTGCAGATGGGCCTCTAATGTATATATCTTCCCCCCCTGTTGCATCCCTTGACACTGCCGGCCCTGGGTGCATTTTTGGCTCTTATCATAATTTTCTTTCAGCGTTGTTCAAAAACAAAAAGAGTCGGTTGCGCATTGGACGTGAAAGGAGCTAGGAGAGCAAATAACACCCCCATGAAAACGGATGTAATTATCTATGTACAATACACTAAGCCAGAAATGTCCAAACAAAACATAAAAATGCAATAATTACTGCGAGTGACTGATCCCCGAACCAACAGTAGGGGGAGGCAGCAAGGGTTCCCAAAACCGCCAACCTGTAGACAAAAATGTAGCAGGCCTCTTCGGATGGAGGCTGCTTAGAGACAGTGTGCGGATATTTCTAGAACAAGCTGACGAGACAAGTAAAAAAAGACAGACAGCAGTAAAATGGGATCCAAAGTAAACGAGCCACCCGCTGCCTTAAAAGACGCTGATGTAGTTACCGATCCGCTCCTTTTGTTCTGCGCAATGCACTCGGCAATCCACGTAATGTGCGAATCTCCTGCTCGCGCAGCTTGACCCACGCGTAAACACTGGCATATGTGAACTGGCGTGTAAAGGCGTTCTTGGAGATCTCCATCTCCTTTTGGTAGAACATGTCCTCGAGGCTGCGACCGTCTGAGCCGCCGAAGCCACCGCCCATGTTGCCGGGGCCGACGGGACCGCCGCCGAGGTTTGACGGCCTCGAAGAAGCCCTTGTAGTCGGACTGGCCATCAACAGCCAAGCGCACGCCGTCAATGTCGTCGGCACGCGAGAGCATCAGGGTGCCCTCGGGGTACAGGCGGCCAAAGTCGGGTACAGCTTGTTGCGGTCGGCTTGGACAGCTCTGTACCGAAAGAGTTGATAGTGATGTTGATGGCGCGGCGGTCGGCCTCAAACTCCAGAATCTCAGACATGACTTCGGACGTGGGCGTGCCGGCCATGTCGGGGTGCGAGTTGACAAAGTTGTAAAAGTCCTCGAGGTAGTTCTTGTAGAGCGTGTTGCGTACAATCTCAATGTTGAGCTCATCGAGGTCCTGGTGGCTCAGGCTTCCTTGAAGAATGGCGCCAGCGGCGTCTCGATGAGCACGCTGTTGTATAGCTCCTCGATGTTGGTCGCCACACAAAGCACGGGCAGCGTGTCGAACCAGCCGAGCGGGTGGCAGCGGTCGAGTAGCTCGCGGGTGTCGCGCTCGTGCAGCGTGCCGGTGATGAGCAGTGCCACGTTTGTCGATCATGTAGCCGTAGGTCAGGTAGTCCATGAACTGCGCCAGGGAGCCCACGGCGTTCGCCCGGGACGTAGCGGAACTCGACACGAGCTTGTCGTCGTCTTTGCGGCGAGGCTCGATGTCGACGGGTTCGGGGGGAGGGATGCAAGGAAATCGCCGTACGCCGGGCCGAGTTGCAGCTTGAGGTCTGGAGATGCATGTTAGACTCTGGAAGGGCAACACCCATAAAGGCAGCCTTGCTGGGAAGCTCTCACGTACCATCGACGTTCTCGCACTGCGTCATGTTGCTGTAGTTGGCGCCCGTCAAGAGGCCATTGCGATAGCCCGGACGATGCCCTCAATGTACCTAGGGAGAGCGGTCAGCTTGCATCCGGACGTGTGCCGACGCATCTCGGTGCTTGGGGCTACTTACCCATTGTTCACGTTGAATAGGAGGCCCTCCATCGTGGCGATAATGGATGGTTGTCTGCGGTGGTAGCTGGCAGAAGCTGGGGATGTAGTCGGTGCCTGTTGCGTCAAGGAAAAAGGCGCAGGAGCCAGCAGCTTGGGGAAGGCAGGAGCGATATGTCAACGTGCGAGACATAATACGCACAGTAGAGACACACCGCTGGAAAAATTATTCCTTCATTTCCCATTGCAGACTAGTGCATATGCGAGCCACACGCGCCCCACTCTAGTACAGAAAAAAAGCTCTGTCTGGCAGAAAAAAAGTTTCGCTGCTAGGACAGAAGTTCCTGTCGCTGGAAAAATTATTCCTCCTTCTTTTCTACCCTTCCCTCTGCCAGTTCCTCTCGCGACGACCATCGACAGCACCCAACCTCTCGCCGCGCACCTATTCTCTACTGTCACGACACGGAAACGAGCGACGAATCTCTTCTGGAATTGGCACACATTAGCAAAATGGCGCCTCTCTACCTTTTGTCGGAAACGAGCGCTGGGTACGTTTTTGTCCAGCCTCTTTTTCGCCGTGTCAACGACACACGACGGCATTGCTGCCATCCGCAGACACGACTTTGCTAACACGGCTGATCTCTAGATAGCTTGTTCCAGCTGAAGGACAAGAAAGTCATTGACGGCGATGAATGTGGCTGAGCGCCTGTTCCACTCTGGACAAGATCAACCAGGAGTAAGTTTGCTTTTGCTTTTTTGTTTTGTTTTGTTTCGTCTCTCGAGGGGCCATGGCCATTCTCAAGATTTGGCGATGCAATGGAAGAAGAAGAAACGTTGTGGCTAACCACAGTGCAATCGTCCAGGGTCCAGTTCAATCTCTTCAAGAAGTGACGAGCGCAGTCGAGGCGGTGTCCGAGCTCGACAACTCATCGACGGCAAGATCCCCCCATCCTGACCCAGCTGCTGGACGAGGTGAAGGAGAAGTCGAAGAAGGCGTCGATCCTGGTTGAGGACAAGCAGCTGGCACCACGCTGTCGAAACTGCCGGCTACAACATCACAGCCATCCCGGCTGGCCCGGGCACCACGGCCGGTGAGGTCTTCCGTGGCATATCGCCAGCACATGGCCGAGCTCATCCCCGACATTGACGAGGCTGGCTTCAAGACCATGTCCTCGGTCTCTCGCACTCGCTCTCCCGTCACAAGCTCAAGTTCTCGGCAGACAAGGTTGACGTTATGATCATCCATGCCGTGTCGCTGCTTGACGACCTTGACAAGGAGCTCAACGTCTTCATGATGGCGCGTCAAGGAGTGTACGGCTGGCACTTCCCCGAGCTTGCCAAGATCCTCAACGACAACGTCGCCTACGCCAAGGTCGTCCTGGCCGCTGCATGCGCGAGAAACCTCTCAAGACGGACCTGTCCCGAGATCCTCCCCGAGGAGATCGAGGCTGCTGTCAAGGCCGCCGCCGAGGTCAGCATGGGCAGCGAGATTGCCGGCGAGGACCTGGAGAACATTACCCTGCTGGCGAGTACGTTGTCATGTACGCCAAGGTCGTCCTGCCAGCTGTCTAGCCTACTTGGAACTCGCGCAATGAAGGCCATTGCCCCGAATATGACCGCGATCGTTGGCCCCCTGATCGGTGCCCGCCTCATCTCCACGCCGGGTCGCTCATGAACCTGGGCCAAGAGCCCCGCGTTCCACCATCCAGATCCTCGGTGCTGAGAAGGCCCTGTTCCGGGCCCTCAAGACCAAGCACTCCACCCCCAAGTACGGTCTGATCTACCACGCCTCGCTTGTTGGTCAGGCTACTGGCCGCAACAAGGGCAAGATGGGCCCGCCCAGGTCGCTCCAAGGCTGCTCTCGGCGCCCGCATCGACGCGCTCGCTGAGTACGAGGACGAGGAGACCGTCGACGACGACATTCGCGCCACTCTGGGTCTGGCTGCCCGTTCCAAGCTGGAGCTGAGCCTGTCGCGCCTGGAGCACAAGCCCCTCGCCAAGATCTCTGCCGTCAACGGTGCCAGCACCGTCGGCAAGTGGGATGTTGCCGAGGCCCGAAATACAACGCCGATGCCGACGGTCTGACGGGCAACGAGGCCGCTGCTGCCGAGCAGGCTGCTGTTAAGAAGGACAAGAAGGACAAGAAGGACAAGAAGGCAAGGGCCAAGCACAAAGAAGGCCGATTTGGCCGAGGAGGAGGACACAAAAGATGGAGAGCGACGATGAGGCTTCCACCAAACGGTGCCGGCCCGGCCACGCTCAACACGAGGAAGGGAGTACGACAAGAAGTTTACCCCCCGCCGAGGAGGCTGGTATTCTCCGTTTCCAAGTTCAAGAGCGCAAGTACGAGCGCGGTGACGTCGACATTGGTGCCGACGGCAAGCCAGTTGTGCACAGCAAGAAGGACCTCAAGAAGCAGCGCAAGGCCGAGAAGAAGGCCGAGGAGGAGAGCTCCAGCAAGCGGAAGCGCGATGACGATGCTGAGACGCCAAGAAGAAGAAGAAGAAGCACAGCGACGCATAGAGCGGTGTTTGCACCGCCATGCTTTGCTTGTCTTTCTTTCTGTACCTTACCTTTGTCTCTTCATGCGTTCCTGCGTTGAACTTTTTTTGGCATTCTACAGCATCTGGCGCGATCTCGATTGTCATTTGTTCACTCTTCCGGCGGTCATCATTCTCCTTGCTTTTTGGCTGGCTCTTTTTTTCTGGCGTTTCATCTTACCGGCGAGGGCCTTGCTTTTTTGTATTTTTTCTCTCTTTTTTGGGACCAAAAAAAGGTTGGAGTTGGGTGCTTGCTCGAATATCTTTTTGGTACTTAATGTATTTTGCCACATGTCTTCCTATTCACGGATTTGCAATATCGTTTTCATACCTCTATTTGATTTATGGATTGACTAGATTGTCTCTCGATTGATTTGGTATAAAGATAGAAAATGCAGCAAAATCACAACCTTGTAGAAAAGGGTTTTCTTGTACAGACAAGACTTCTACAGCCAAAATGAACAGTGACATCCATTTTGCACCATATTTGGGCGCATTCACAGGTACCGCTACAACACGTGGCATATGAATATGGGTCACGTGCCATTCTCACCGATTTTTAGCAGGGAAAATTTCCCGCCATCGGCATCTCGAAAACATCAGGCGGGCAACCTTCACGAAAAGATCCTCCTAAACTCCTCGTGCGCAGCCGGAATTTGTGGCTAATTACACATCACAAGCAGTCCAATTTGTAAGCTATTCAACACGGAGACTGCAACTTCACGAAAGAAACTATATTGACACCACGAACAAGAAAATTTCGCCCCAAAGATTGCCATTTCCCCAGCTTCAATCTACGAGCGACAGCGCCACTGGACGGCGCAAGACCGATCTCCTCTGAACCGACTCACAACGAACTCCGCAATCAGGCCCAATATACACTGTTTACACGGCTGCCAGTCTCTCTCTCTCTACCCGCAAACATGTCCTTCTTCCAGATCACACTGCACCGGTCGTCCATCGGTCTTCCGCAGCGCACCCGTGACGCCCTCGCGGCGCTGGGCTGCGGAGGCGCAACCAGACGGTTGTCCATGCCGTATCACAATCGACGGGCTGGTCTCATGCTTTTAGTGTCAAGGAGCTGGTCAAAGGTGAAGGAGGTCACAGAGGGCGCGAGGAGACGCTGGCCTTCTGCCTAAACAAGGCGGGAATGGGGGCGCGGCCCGCCAGACCCCCGGCTTTTGTTGTTGGGGCCGGAAAATACCATGAGCTGAACAAGCAAGCAAGCCAAGAGCAGCCGGGAGCAGCTCATGAGATGGCGGCGCGTGGCGTGGGCAGACGAAAAAAAATAAGGATGGGAACATACGGAAGCGTTTTGCATGTTGACATGGGCGTTTTCAGGCTGCCAGCATTGTGTATATATATATATAATTTTGAGGCATCCATTATATGATTTATTTTGGGACTGGACAAATACAAAGTATTGGATTGTAAAAAAGTTCAATCTCGAGGGATATGTGCATTCCTTTTCTGGTAATGTTTTTGTGATCTTCGCACTTTCTCCAAGACGAGGTAAAAACGCATTGCTCCCGAACCGTACTCCAGACAAATACAAATACGCAAATAATATTTAAAAAAAAACAAGACGGGGTTTCTTTCGGTGATCTAGGGCCACGCTTTTGATCACACAGAACTCAACGTGCCGATGCAGGTCCGCAGACCTGGTAGCTGGTTGGCCGGGCGCATCGACATCCTGGGCACCTGGGTAGCATGTCGCGTGCCTGTATGCTGCAGTATGCAGCCTACCATGACTATGTTTTACTTGTCTAGTTCAGCGTGTCCTGTATCGCGCTGCAGAGAACAGTGTCTGGCCCCGGGCCTATACTGCAAGGGTAGCACCACGTGTACAGTCAACACGGGGAAGGGGTGTCTCCCTAAACACCTCGCACTTTTCTCGCTGTATTCCGGGTTGGGTGTCTCGTACTCGCTGACAAAGTACTTGACCATGTTCTTGCCTAGCCATGCCGTCAACTTGGCCAGCTCGTCACGCAAGCGGTTAACCGACTGCTGGTCCATGTTGGTCTGTGATATGAGCTCAGGAAGAGTCACTGGAAAAATATGTTAGCCGCCATAACAGACACGCACATGCCACGGGGCGGCTGGAATAAATCTGGGACAAAACATACCAAGAAGACGGCAGAGATGCTCTGCGCCATATGTCTCGATGGGAGACTTGTACTTTTCGTCAGTCTCCCACAGCTCGTGCATCTCAATGTATTGTGGACGCTCAAATCTGGAGGGAGAGATGTCAGACACGTCGTCACGGCAAAATACATTTTGGCACAGCAACAAGTGGCAGAAAACTAACCTGTAGAGCAGAATGCGGCCCAGGCACTTGTTAAAGTACTCGCGAAGACCGGCAACTGTCTCCTCGAGGATATCGAGGCTAGCAGAGCCCTCCTCACGATGCGGTCGCTCAAAAGCAAGGTAGTCGTCCAAGACGATCTCCGCTGGCACCTTGTGTGGCAATGGCACAAGTTGCTGGTTCTTTGTGACATTTTCCCAATCATCAACAAGTGCTGCTTTCAGGTGGTCGGGCATTGGGAGCCGAATCGAGGGCCGGTTGTGGAATCCATCCTCCTGGGCGGTGTTAGAAATCTGGAGCTGGCGACGAATAGACATTTGGTGGTTCACAGACAACCGAAAAACGAGTGAGAGTGCCGCGAAGGCGAAAGCTAAGATATACGCAAAAAATAAAGCAAGAAATAAAGACAAGGCCGTGCAAAGAAATGAGTCTGGAAGGGAACGCGAAAGGGAGCAAGCAATTGAGTCGAATGTGGGAGGGGAGGTAGTTCGTGGCAGAACCAATTGCTTCAAACTCGTAGGTTATTGCCTGAAGCAAATCCACAGTCTTGTGCATGCAGTGTCCACTGGGGCTTCAAAACAGGGGCATGAAGGGCTTCCGCTCAGGTGCAATCTGGGCGGCGGTGGGGTTTATGCATGCATTGCCAGCAGTCCGGGGGTCTTTTGAGCGCCCTGTGTGCATGCTTGTGGCGCCTTCTTTTGCCCATGGAATCCAAATTGCGGTCATTTGCTGTTCGCTTTAGGTGGCTATTGGCTGTTTCATGGGATACTGTAGACGGCGAAACAGAAGCTGAGAGCTTGTTTGACTGGTTGCAGTCGTTTTCTTTTCGTGAGAGGGTCAAAGGCGTGTCTTCCTTTGTCAAGAGACATGAACTGCCAATGCCGCTTCCATGACTATCGTCGTCATCTTTGTAATCGCCGTCGGTACTGTCGTCGTAGTCGACATCGCAAGGATTGCCACCGTTGTTTTCGGACCTGGAGCTTTCCGGAACGGACTACGCTCGGAGTGGGTGAGACAGCTCCTCGCGGTCGGCCTCGGCTTTGGTAAAGCTGTCCTATGGCCACGGCCAGTGGTGTCGTAGAAGTATGGCTCGAAGGCATCGCTCGAGGGCATCGCATCGCAATCCATATTTAGAGGGTCACAGGAGGTCATATATATGTGGGGACAAATGACCAGTCGTCTATTATGGACTCGTATATTCCGGTCTTTTGGACACGGAAAATGAAGGGGGATGGGTAAAAAGAAGATGCAGAGATGGGATAAAAGAGAGGCCAGCTAAGAAAGCAGGGTAGAGACAAATCGCAGGGTGGTCAGGTGCGCGGTGTTCGGAAACCCCAAGAGCCAACAAAACAATCAAAAGGGGAGCTCAAGAGATCAATGCCCTGTCCTGACACGGCTCTTGCCGTTTATCTTGCCGAGTTTCGAGTATCGCAGCTCGCCAAACTGGAAACTACGACCAAGGTGGAAACGCGAAAAAAAAGGGAAGGAGCGGTAAAAAAAGCAGCACTGTGCCAATAGCCGCCCAAAAGCGATATAGAACACAACGTGATGCCAAAAATAAGTGACAAGAGATGCAACTGCACAAAATAAATCAACACGTACCTGCTCAAGATCGTAGTCACGCTGGCGTCGTGGGCCGCGCACATGTGCATGACCTGCGCCGGTGCGCTCCTCGCTGCCACGCGCTGATGCCATCTCGGAATGCCGGTCAAGGAGATGATAATGGTCGCGCCCGCCACGTTCGCCCGGTGTTGCTGTGCCTGTGCCACTGCCGCCGCCACTGGTACCTCCTGGGCCACCGCCAACGACGCCGGCAGCAGCGGCTGCGAGGCTGGACCGACCGCCGCCGCCGCCGGGCCCGCCAGGGCCACCGGGCGTTCCCAGCGCCGCCTTCTTGGCCTTGGCATTCTTTTGCTGTTGCAGGAGCCGTGCCTGGTCACGCAGCTGCGCTGCCAGCTCGCGGTTCTCATCGTTGAACTTGCGGACGCGGTCGGCTGGTACCCAGTCGTCCCAGGTGTTCTTCCAGCCCTTGTAGTGGATGCGGTAGCGCCAGCGCTGGCCTGCGTCGGCCGAGGCAGGCACGCCTGGGACCTGCTGGACATCCAAGACACGGGCCTCGTACAACATGTCCATGTGAAAGCAAAAGACGCGCTCATCGGTCGCATAGGGCGCGGCGCCTGTTTCGGTGGCATGGTGATGAGGGGGATGAGGGAGACACCAGGGGGGATGAGAGAGAGAGAGCTCAACGACGGGGGTGGTCTGGCATTCATGTTAGTCCGGCCAAGGGCCGACATTGAACGGGTACAACTATGATAGACTCACAGCGCTTTGGCCGATGAACTGAAGCTGATATGTCAACGGAAGCAATGGTTGCCAATGCCTTATGTGCGATACCTGAGGGGGAAGGTGCGACTGGGACCACGAAGAAGGTGTATAAAAAATCAAACGGAGGAAGGTGGAGAAACGGGACTCAATGGACCAGTGGGCAATGTAGAGGCAAAAGGCAGGCGCGATGGCGATGGGCGCTCACTCATAAGAAAACAGGGATGAGGGTGAGTTTGAGTAGGAAGGAGCTGTGTGAGACTGTTCACAATTGGGCTCAATCACGGGATTGGCCACTTTAAAATTTCCCCGTCCCTGGCCTAGGTCCAGGAGCAAAAGACCGCCGCCCTATTTTGGCGTCGCCCCGCGTCAACTGCGACACGCGACGCGCCTGTAATTTGTGTGCACGCACTATAATATCGCATTTGACGACAGAAGGTCGTTTCTTGGGTCGCAGTTGCCTCTAACAGTCAGAACGCACAATCTACTACTGCGTCCACCAGCCTGCACCATGGCCCCTTCCGAATCTTCTATTCTCGAGCAGTTCCTGCTTGCACCGTCCCAATTGCCGACGATCCTGCCGCTCGACGATTTTGTTGCCCTATTCCCGCGAACTCTCCAGTCCTCCCCCCAAGTGCGCACCCTCTATCGCGATCTGCAGCGCCAGCGCAATGCCGTCGTTGACGCCGTTGCTGTCGACATTGACGACGAGGTCGCCCGAGGCCGGATCCTTCGGCGGCATGCTCTGCGCGCCCGCCTTCGCGCCGATGCTCAAGAAGACGCGGCCGGCGACGACGAGCTGCAGATCGAGCGATTTGTCGCAGCGCCCGGGCCAAACGAGGGCAGCAGCGGCAATGGTGGTGTCAGGAGGAGGACTGGGGCCGCAGGTGGCTCGTCGACGCACACGCTGTCTTCCATCGTTCCTGAGCTCGACGCAGCCATCCACGATCTCCAGGCCGAAGTGCAGCAGCTGGAGGAAGAAGAAGCCCGGCTACTGTCCCTCGTCCAGCAGTCGGTGGGGAATCTCAGTGATCTACGATACGGCCGCCTTGCCAACCCACAGCTCCGCGACCAGGTTCTCGAGGGGCTGCAGAATGTGCAAGCAACCTGCGAGCGAATGACGGAAGAATCCAGCACGGCATCCAACACAAACACGGCACGCGGTGAACAGCAACATGAACGACACAGCTAAAGATAAAGCAAGATTATATGCGACGTCGTATGCAAAAAAGAAGAACCTGCAAAAGGCCATATCCATCTGTTTTTTAAAGCGTCTGTGCCCTAATTAGACAGCACATGAGATACCCAATAAAAGAATCCCCCGCAGGGCCGATAAAGCCAGCCTCGAGCCACACCCGCCCATTAATAAATTTTAAAAGTATTTACATCCACCAATCCATGATTACATGTCATAGATACCGGCACCGATTTACTGCGCAGCAGCAGGAGCAGGGCGGCCACCAGGGGCGGGTCCCATGCGACGGCCCCTATTTGAAGGAAGCTGGTTAGTTTCCGTGTACTTGCGTATTCAAGCCACAAGAGTCACAGCCCCAAAAAGGCGGCAGGTCGGGGCATCGAAGCCTCGTCCAGGGCAAACTTACATAAAGGTACGGCTGATGAAGGACACGCCGATCATGAACATCCAGCTGGGGACAATGTTGAAGAACCACAGGACGTAGCCAATGGGGACAGCAAGGCCGTTCTGGGCCAGGGTGCCGTCCAGGGGGTGGAAGTAACCGTCCAGTTTGTGGAAGTTCTCGCGGGCCTTGTCCTCGTACAGGCTGGCAATGGTCTCGGGGGTCGAGGTCGTCAGGTTCAGGCGCTTGATGTAGATATCGGTGTTGGCAGGCTTGGGAAGCAGCTCAAAGATGTACAGGTAGCCGGGGCTGCTGGACCAGCTGTTGCACAGTACGGCTGGTCGTCGCAGTTGATGGTAGCAGCGTGCACGCCGGGGGCGGCCGTCTTGACCGACGCAGCAGCAAACGCAGAATCGATCACAGCGCAGTGGCCTAGTGGAGGAGAAATGTTAGCATGTGCGCGCAGGTAAAAAGCAAAAATCAAATTTCGACGAAAAAAAGGAAAAGAACAAAAGAAGAAAAAAGAACAGCGCATACCGTAGCAAGTCTTGTTGCGACCAGTGATCAGGACACGCCACTCCTCGGGCTTCCGTGGCGCCCGGCTGGACACTCGAGTACAGCGTGTCTTGCCAGTTGTTGAGAGTCAGCTCCGCCACAGAGGTCGACACAGCAGCGCCCGACGCAGCGGCGGCAACACCAGCAGCAGCAGCACCCGTGGAGGCGGACTCGTCAGCTGGTGCGGCCGGAGCAGCAACGCCGAGAGAGCCAAGCAGGTTCTGGAACTGCGCCTTGTACTGGCCAAAAATACCGCCATCCTCAGCAGCCATGCCCAGGGCCGGGAGGGCCAGGAGAGCCGTTGTCGCAGAGAAGCGCATTGTTGCAGATGTGTGAGAGAGGGAGATTTAACGAAAAAGGGGCAAGTCGCCGCCTTGGAAAATCGAGTAAGAAAGTAGGGAGGAATGAGAGAACGGCGAGAAGCAAAAAAGAGGCCCCTTATAAGCTAGAGGGGATGGGTTACAAGCTGGAAAGAAATAAATGAGCAAAGGAAGGACACGAAATGGCTGTAGAAGCTGGATCTGGAGATGGTGATGGAAGAGTTGAAGCCAAAATGAGGAGAGAAAGACCAGAAGACTGGAGAAGGGGAAGGAAATAGGCAAGCTCGTGGAATTGCGCGTGGTTGAGCAGGGTACCGTGGAGACAGGCCATGTTTTCTGTTGTCTTATTGGGCGGTGTTATTGGGCTGCCGCCCAGTGCAATCTTCTAGCCCCGCTACTGGCACTGTGGGGCCTGGGGCAATACTCGTCCAGCAACAGAACAACAGAAGAAAAGGAAAGAACACATTCACTTAAAATGGCGTGCCTTCCAAAGCGGAGCCAAAGCAGCAAGAGCACTTCTTTCGGAGTATCTGGCTTCTTCATCCCGACAGGCAGAAATTATTCAGCAGTTCTAAAACCAGCGGGAAAATGTCCTAGTTGTCACTTCTTTGTCGTAGAAACGAGAGCAGCGGGCAGGCGAGACAGGCAGCCGGCGGATTAGGCAATGGATGTTGTCACACAGTGCCAAGGTCTCCATCCAAGCTGGCCATAGCTCCTTCCCTGTTTAGCCCATCTCATCTGTCCCAAGTTATTACATACTAAATTGCCCACAGTGCTCGCCACCCCAAACGACGGAGTGAAGTACAAGTACTCCGTACGGCTGAGTGACACGGCTCGCGCATTACATTTTGCTCATGCCGGTTCAGGCGAGGAATAGCATGGCAGGTATTAACGAGCTGCAGTTTCCCGGGCTGACAACCGTACTCCGTACAATTTTTAAAGCTAGGCATCACGTGATATTTCGGGAGTAGGTGTTACAGGCACAACAGCGGGCCCACTAATTAACCAACTGCTATTCCGATAACAATAGTGCCCTGTAAATAACATATGTTACCAGCACCAAAGTCGCGATCGAAGGACGCGACAAGCCGACAGTACAAACAACAACCCGGCCATGTCACAGCAATGGTACGCCTATCGCTCCAAAATTACATCCTCTTTTGTATTATAACAAGCTAACTGGGACTCTTTTCGCATGCAGGCACGAATAAACACATCCTTTGGGGGCGGGCAAGCTGACGCGCCGCCAGCAAACGACGCGTCGCCCGCACCAGCGCCCATACGGAAACGGGGCCGAAAGGCAAAGGCAGAGGCGGCCGAGCTGGCGGACGAAGCTCTGCAAGCAAGCGAGCACGGAAAACGACCGAAGTTGGACCGGAGCCGCGGAGGAGCAGACGCGACCGGGGCTCGGGAGACGGCAGTAGCCGTCAGGAGGCGGAAGGAAAGCGCGAACGCCGTGAAGAGCCATCTCCAGCAAGCGCAAAGAACAGCAAGACTAGACCCGAGAAGGCGAGGAAGACGGCAAAGGCAGCCAGATCATCGAACCCTCCACCGGAAGGCGAGCCTCCGAAACGAAAGGCTGGTCGCCCCCGAAAGTCAGACGCCTCCGCACCGGACGTGTCAGCAGAAGAACCGGCAGCTGATGCAGAGCCCTCTGACAAGGCGCGTGCCAGGAGCCGGAAAGCTGCAAAATCAGAGAAGACTATAGAAACGGCCACTGCCGTCGAGGCTGAGAGCCCGCGTCCGAAGTCAAAAGGAAAGCGCCAAGCAAAGCCCAGCCAACAAACGGCGGAGCGGGAAGAGATAGTCGACGCCGAAGAAGAGGTGGAAGCAGAGCCAGAGCCAGAAACCGAAGCGGAAGAGGAAGCTGAGGATGCCAGGCACCGGCGGCGTCAGAGTTCAGGGCCCTCCGCCGGTCAAGCAGATGCATCATTTCGCCTTCGCCAACTGGTTCCGCGCACACGCTTGATCCCAATGGCAACCATGGCCAACAAGTGGGCACCGCTCGAGAAAGAGGCAATTGCAGCCGTGCATGCCCTCCTGGAGGAGTGCGCGCGTCCCGTCATTGCAACGCGTGCGCATAGCCGCTGGCGGCGGCGGAGGAGCAGCCATTGAGCGACGCCAAGAACAGACACGGCAGGCCATTTCCAGCGTCACGCGGCGGCTGCGGTCCAAACTAGTCAAAGGCATTCCCTTTCCACCAGGCACGGTGGTTGTCTCGTCACGGCGGGGAAGACGAAGCTCAAAGGGCCCGAACGACAAAGTCAGCAGCGGCATCGAGGCCACTTTCAACTACGAGAGCGCCGTCGAGGGCGCCCAGGCTCTCGAACAGCAACTCAACCCCCTCCAGCATGCCGTTGCCTTGCTGGAACGTGAGCGCAAACGCGAGGAGGCAGCCCTCGAGGCCGATTATGCCACGCTGCGCGAGCTCGAAACCAACGCCCAGGTCGATTTACGCACGTGGCGCGAGCGTGCACGAAAAGCGCACGTGCTAGCTCCTGTGGATGGGGGGACTGGCAACAGCAGCGATCCCAGCAGCAGGCACCTGTTGCAAGTGGAGCTGGTAGCACGAGCACCTGCCTCGGATGAAAACAACGAGAAAGACCAGCAGAGTGGAGGTCCCTTTGAGGTAATTCTCCCTGAAGGCAGGCAGACCCTGCCGTATTCCTCACAGTGCTTTGAGCTAACAATTACCAGTACCTCAGCAAGGACCTGTCGACAACGACGGCCCAGTTGAGCAGCCATATGGAGAGCCATGAAGACCAACCTACAGCAGATTGACGCCGTCATGCCAGCAATCATCCAGAGCAAGGCAGCCCTGCAGCACGTTCTACACGAACGTCTAGACCGCTTTGCATACGAGCGCATTCTGTTAGGGCAGTGAGGTGAGGCCGGATAGGCGGGCCAAATTTGGATATGATTCCTAGAGACAAGGACATGCAGGAGACACGCAACAAACTCGCCAGGTAGCATTTCTGTCCCGGTTCTGCTATTTCCGCGGCTAATTACGAATTTGAATGACTTCTTCCGCCTTGCAGTGTCGTGCTAGCGGCTCAACCGCTTCAACCGCCCTGGGCGCCCTCCCAAGATCCAGGCCGTTGCCCAGCCTCCTCTGTAACTATCTGCGTTCCATCGTGTGCCTGTTATAATTGTCGCTGCGCCGCCCGCACAGGCGAACGTGCCCTGGTTCTCGGTTCTCGGATTTGGAGAAAGCAACGAGCTGCAGCTGTTCGTGAGGAGCCCGCCGTTGGGGGGAAAATGCAAACGGCCTCCAAAGACTCATCCACACGCCAGTTATCGTAAACGACGGCGATCAGTAACCGTGTTCAATTCGTCTTCGACATTGCTCTGGAAACTGCAAATTAAACATCTTGTAAGCTCATGTCTTTGGTGACAGAGAGCAGAAAACTCTTTGTGCTAGCGGCAACGCCAGAAAGGAAAGAGCGTCGGAGAGGCTCTTCACCTGCGTCCAAAGGACGCAAAGCTACAGAAGGACCCTTGCCGCTCCTAAAAGCTCTCGCCTCGCCCCGCCGTCCACTATTATTCGCCCCTCGAACATAGGAATTAATACTCAGTCAAATCGCGCCATCAGCGTGAGGAAAGAACTACCCCGCTACAAAAAGTTTTTTTTGTTGCTTTGCTGGCAGCATTCCCGCATGTCGTTCATACCTTCCCAAACTTTTTTCTTCTAGCACCCCGCCTTCTACTTCGGCGGACCCCTTTGTTGACGAACAGCGCTGCGTCAGGTAGCATCCCACTGCTTTCCCCAACGGTGGCCTCGCCCGTCTTCGCCGGTTGCTACGCCCATCGTGTCTTCCCCTTCTCGCTTGTACCGTAAAATTGCCTTTTCCGCACTACGCAGACTTCCGTATCAAGCAATTGGAAGTGTCATTGAGAGCCATTGTACTTGCCTTTGTCGTAACGCAGCAACCGCTCAGATAGCATGCAACTGGGTACAAAGGCAAAGTGTGGCATCTGACAGCACCTTCCCCTCCACTTGTCACACCGCCCTGTTAGTCGCCGGCGCCTTCCTCTTGTATTAAAAATTCTTCTCCTTCCCAACTCGCCTCCCTTTTTCTCTTTCCTCTCTCCCCCCCTTCTTCTTTCACCCTCTCCCTCCTTCTCCTTCTTCTTCTCCCTCCTTTCCTCTTCATCATTCGATCTCTTCTTTTTTCATTCTCCCGTCAATTCACCTCCAGACGGAACTTTTTTGTATGTATACGCTCTTCTAAGCTAGCACCACTTCTTCGCCTCTTCGATGTCGAGTTTTCTCGCATCATCTTCTCTGCTTCGTGCATTGACTCTCGTCATGGCTTCGTCTCGCGTCTGCAGCCTGCTAACTCGCTTCTCCAGTCATTTCTCCCCTCAGATACCCCCACAAACACACATCAAGATGGTTCAGTCCTCGATTCTTGGTTTCCCCCGCATGGGTGTGAACCGTGACCTGAAGAAGGCAACTGAGGCCTGTACGTTGCTCTTCCCGTCTTCCTGTCTTCTCGTCCCCTCCAGCTTTTCCAAGCTCCAATGACTAACAACCCACAGACTGGGGCGGCAAGATCTCCCAGGCCGACCTCCTGGCTGAGGCCAAGCGCCTCCGTCTGGCCCACTGGAAGATCCAGAAGGATGCCGGTGTCGATGTCATTCCTCAGCAACGACTTCGCCCTGTACGACCAGGTCCTCAGCCACAATCCCAGGGACTTTGGTGTATTGTTTTCCGCCCTCTCTTTCTTTTTTTTGCCGGTGTTCTGTCCACATTACTAACCCCCCACCGCCCCCTTTCCAGGCTGTTCCCTGAGCGCTACCACCAGCGCTGGTCTCCGATTGCCATTGACCAACCTACTTCGCTCTCGGCCGTGGCCAACCAGAAGAACGGCGTTGATTCTGCCCGGCCCTGGAGATGGTCCAAGTGGGTTCGACTCGAAAACTACCACTACGTCAAGCCCGACCCTTGCAGGACAAACCAGACCTTCACCCTGGCTGCCAAAGCCCAAAGCGCTGTTTGCCGATTGTTCCTCGAGGCCAAGGAAGGCTGTGCAATTGGCCACCAGCGCCCCGTCCTTGTCCGGCCCACGTCACCTTCCTGCACCTGGCCAAGGGCTGATCCGTGGCCAGTCGGTCGACCCCATTGACCTGCTGAGCAAGCTTGCTGCCCGTTTACGACGAGCTCTGGCCCAGCTCAAGGCCTTGCCCGGCGCCGGAGACCGTCCAGATTGACGAGCCCCGATCCTGGTCTTTGACCTGCCCGCCAAGACCAAGGCTGCTTTCAAGACCGGCCTACGAGCACTTCGCTGCCGAGGCCGCCAAGCTACCCCCGCTTGTCTCTTTGCACCGTACTTTGGTGACATTGTCCACAACCTCGAGTCCGTCCCCAAGGACATCTACGCTGTCCACGTTGACCTGTCCGCAATCCCGAGCAGCTCGACGCTGTCGTTGGCGCCCTGGGCCCCAAGACCATCTGTCTGCCGGTGTCGTTGACGGCCGTAACATCTGGAAGACCAACCTGAGCGCGCGGTGGAGACCGTTCGAGGCCGCTATCCAGAAGCTGGCAAGGAGCGCGTCATTGTCGCACCTCCAGCTCTCTGCTGCACACCCCCACACATCTGGCCAGTGAGAAGAAGGCTGGACGCCGAGATTGCCCGACTGGTTCTCGTTCGCCGTTGAGAAGGCCAGCGAGGTTGCTGTTATGTTGCCAAGGCCGTCACTGAGGGTCCGCTGCCGTCAGCGAGCAGCTTGCTGCCAACGCCAAGTCCATGCAGGCGCGTGCCACTCGAGCCGGCACCAACGACCCCAAGGTCAAGGAGCGCCAGTCCCAGATCAAGCCTGCCGACTACAACCGCAAGTCGGAAGTTCCCTGAGCGTATTGCCCAGCAGCAGAAGAAGCTGAAACCCTGCCTCTGTTCCCCACCACGACCATTGGCTCGTTCCCCCAGACCAAGGAGATCCGCCAGTCCCGCAACAAGCTGACCAAGGGCGAGATTCACCGAGGCCGAGTATGACCGCTTCATTGAGAAGGAGATTGACGAGAACGTCCGCATCCAGAGACGAGCTCGGCCTGGACCTTCTACGTCCCACGGCGAGCCTGAGCGTAACGACATGGTGCAGTACTTTGTGTGAGCGCCTGGACGGCTACGCCTTCACCACGCACGCCTGGTCCAGAGCTACGGCTCGCGCTGCGTCCGTCCCCCCATCATTGTCGGTGAATCTGCGCCCGGCCCCATGACCGTCAAGGAGAGCAAGTACGCTGCCTCGGTCTCCAAGAAGCCCATGAAGGGTATGCTGACGGGCCCCGTCACCTGCCTGCGCTGGTCGTTCCCCGTGACGACGTTCACCAGTCCGTGCAGGCCGAACAGCTCGCTCTGGCTCTGCGCGGACGAGGTCGTCGACCTTGAGAAGGCCGGCATTGACGTCATCCAGGTTGACGAGCCTGCTCTGCGTGAGGGTCTACCCCTCGCTCCGGCAAGGAGCGTTGAGGCTTACCTCGACTGGCCGTCAAGGCTTTCCGCCTGTCCACCACCGGTGTCGAGGACTCGACTCAGATCCACTCGCACTTCTGCTACTCTGAGTTCCAGGACTTCTTCCACGCCATTGCTGCCCTTGACGGCCGATTGTCCTTGTCCATTGAGAACAGCAAGTCGGACGCCAAGCTGCTGAAGGGTGTTTTGCGACTGGCACCCCCCCACATCGGCCCCGGGTGTCTACGCACATCCCACTTCGCCCCAAGTATTTCCCAAGCATGCAGAAAGGAGATTGAGGACCGCATTGCCGAGATGCTGCAGTTCCTCAAGCCTGAGCAGCTGTGGATCGACCCCTGACTGTGGTCTGAAGACCCGCCAGTGGACCGGAGACCAAGGCTGCCCTGGTCAACATCGGATCAACGCTGGCCACGCGAGAAGTACGCGAAGCAGTAAGCGCGCGCATCTAGCCGAAAGGGATATTCAACAACCCTTTCCTGCAAGTATGCTGTTGAGCTGTGACCTGCATTCGACTGTTTCTTCTTTGCGCTGTTTCTATATTCAACATCCATATTTGCGATTTGCATTCTGATTTTTATTTATGTGAGACGACACTTTTTCGCTTCATCTTTCCGTTTCTCTTCAAAGGGGAAGCGGTTCGATTTCAACATCGGCGTTTGGACATGCTTGCTTTTTATTTTATTTATATTTATTTTTCTACTGTCTATTGCTCAAATGGCTGAGGTTCACTATGAAGGGATCACAAAAGCATTCAACATTTTACGGACTAGGAGGCAGGACATCACGGGAAGGTTTGCAAACAAATGGTGTTTTAGGGACAGTCCTTTTCAAACCGGATACCCAAAGGTGCGACTCTCTGTCGAGGTTGACGAGAGCGTAACGAAGACTAAATATGAAGTCTTGAATATGATAGCTACTCCAACAATCTGGAGCAAGAAATGTAAGACCAAAACTTGCTTTTGGTCTATTTCTACTCCCTCAAAGCCACCATGAATCATGATGTAACCGCGTAACGTAGATTTAAAAGAAGGTTATGGCAAACGAGACGTCTTGGCACGCAGATCCAAAACGGACGTTCTCTGCCATGAAGACGGACGAGACAGCCAAGGCCTGCCCTTAATTTCCAGAGGAATACTTAGCACGAAGAAAAAAAAAGGTTAAAACGACTTGGGACGAAATGCATTGATTTGCATTTTACATGTGTAAGCCGGGGGGGCATGTAAAAAGAACGAATTTCTTGTGCCATGCGGTGTGGTCGGAAAGCGTGGAATAATACGGAGTCCTTGCCGTACAGTAATAAGCGTAAAGGGGTGTGGTTTTTTGAACAAACGATACCATGGCGCGACAGGGGTTGTTTGGGGGCTGCTGGTTGCTGGCCAGGATCGTGGGACAGAGGCTCTAATGTATGAGTATGAGTACGAGTACGAGTATGACTTCTCTTCAGGCCCAACTTTCTGTGGCGTTTCACAGCTCTCTCAGGGGCCGCCTAATCGGGAAGGAAAGGCCCCATGAGTAATACAACGTCTTCACAAAGCACGGCGAGAGACGAAGGCCCAGGCCCGCCGTTTTGTCCATCGCCCCTTCCCCATGTGTCGCAGCCCCCTTTGCCTTCCTTCTCGAGAAAGCAGCAGCCACGATCTCATCTCACGCTGTTTTGGAAAGAGCGAGGGGTGGCGTGTGATGGCAGCAGATTCGCATTCTCGTTCGTTCTCTTTCCCCTTTCCCCTTTCCCTCTCTCCAATGCAACTTTACCATCTTTCCCCTCCCCCTTCTGGCTGCTTCACATTCGCAATCGCCAGTCCACCACCCCATCCACTCCCCCCGGTCTCTTCCAGTCTCTTCCCAGTAAGGCCAATCCTGTTTTTAGTGTTTTGCTGTCTGTTTGACAATTGCACGAGAAAGGGCACTGCCCTGTCCGACCAGTGATTCGTGATCCCCCTTTGTTCTGTGTTTCGGTTTTGTTCGGTTTTGTTCGGTTTCTGTTTGTTCTCTCTTGATTTGCCCCATCCTCCTCTCGTTCGGTCCCGGTTTATTGTGGCCTGGCAAGCTTGGCTCTCGCCCGACCTCCTGGTGGCTTTGCACCATGCAGCTTCCGATCATTCATGCCGTTTTTGCATATGCCTTTCCTTGCTTTCCCTGGATGCGTGGCCAATCCTCGCGTCGATCTGCTTGCAGGCTTTGCTCGAATACCGCAAAAAACGACACGCCCTGCTTTGCGCTTTGTTTTGCTTTGGCTCTCTTGCGAGGCCGCCAGGTCCTCCGGTCAATCCAGGCAACCGCGATGCAGATCGTCCCATGAAGTCTGCTTGAAGATCGACTTCAGGGCGCTCTCTAGCGCTCGCTCTCTCTGCTCTCTCTCTGTGACTCTGTTCCAATGGAGAAAATGCCAAAAAAGGCTTGGCCAGGATCAACGCCCGAAAAGGGGCCAACCGCTCGGGTTTGTTTGCAACAGTAGCAGCAGAGTGGCATACGTGGATCTTGATATGACCACTGGCCAGATGGTGAGCTCTCCGCATTACAGTCTGGTGGGTAAACGTGCACCCTTTTTTATTTTGCCTTTGTCTTCATTGCCGTCTCCAATCACAAACCTGAGCTGCTCTTACCATCCTCACCAACAACGGCTTCCCACGACTTACACCAAGGGCCCAGCACCAGAGATGTCTAGAAAGAACGCCTTTTGCTCTAAACACGAAATTCATTACAGACATGCACCTCAACGTCCGTGTCGTTGTCAGGTCCCCTATCCCACTGTATCGGTCATGCTGAGCCTCCTCGGTGTCAAAACTGTTTGGAAACCTGGTCGACATCTGTTCTCCGGCAGACCCACCCTCTGGTGGCCCAATCGGCAAGCCGTGCCATGGCCAGTCCTTCCCATACTTCGTACACTCAGTTTCCTGCTTTCCTTCCTTCGGACTGAGTAATTACTCCGTACGGAGTATCGTCTGTTAACTGGACTATTAACCTCACCCACAGGCAACCCTTCCACGCATCGCTCCACGACCTTACAACCCTGGCCATGATGCCTCCCCACTATTTACTCTTCTCGTCCTCAACGGCCGCCCTCAACGACAGCATCATCCCAGCCAGTGTTGCCTCACTCCCCGCCCCGTCGCTACGCGAAGGGTCTCATCTTCTCGCTGTCTGTTCTCCCTGCCCACTCCTTGATTATGACCAACGGGCTTGCAATTCGCAAGTGTCCAGTGCAAGTGGGCGTGGAAGCCTTCTGTCGTATTGAAGCGATACTAGCAATACTAGCAATATCGCTTTGAGGCCAGTGGGCGCTTCTTTTCCCTTTGCCTTTCTGGTTCCTTCTATGCCATAATGATACCTCTTGCAAAAGAAGGTTGTGAAGCCACGACGGTTGACCTTTTCATCGTCACCAGCAAGTGCATACGGGCACGCACTCCTCGTCCCTACCTGCGTGGATGGATGGCTTTGTGTACGTGAAGCACAATGATCAAGTCGATCCGCCACTATTACTCGTATGCCTCTGCCGTGCCACGCTCCGGAAAGGGTTCCGTGTGCTGCTGTGAGCGAGCCTTCCGCGTGGTGTCCTTGATCGGCCAGAGGCTCAACTCACTGCTCTTCAGGCATACAGGGAGAGAAGGGGATCATATGGACAGGGATCAGAGACGCGATGGAGACGACTGGGCCTGGACCAGGGCTCAACTGTCCCAGCCCAGAGTCCCAGACAGGAGGGGAGGCTTTGACTAGACCAGGGTGGCGGCTAACATGGCTAACATGGCTAACATGGCGTTGGAGTTGACATCGTGGCCGGGCGGGCCGTGTAAGTGGGTGCCCTGTCGCCCCATCCATCACCGCATCCACATCCACATCGACGGTCGTTGCTATCGGGCGCCAAGGCAATCGAGTTCAAATAGCCCTCGAGCCCTCGCTCTGTCTTGGCTCTTTCTCTCTTCTCTTTTTGTCCTCATCCTCTTCACACTCATTCCTCACTATCAGCTCCCCTTGTCCAGCCTTCGGCACCCTTTCCTTTCTTCTTTCGTTTCTTTACTACAGCTTCTAGCTAAGCTATTCCATTCTCTACTGCAAGACAGCCCTTTCAACCTCAACCACTTTCAACCAATTTCTCTTTTGAGCCCGGTATCACAAAGATCTTTTTACCACTCTACTCCTTTTCGTTGTGGAATTGACTTTCACTCTTTCGTTTCTCAAGCAAATTTATACCATCGTTTCGAGTACTTTTCTCTTTGCCAGCTGGACACTTCCGCCCTCCATAAACAAAACATTTTCAAGAAAAAAACACTTTCAGATTCTTCTCTACCCCCTTTCAATATGCAGCTCAACCAACGCCCTCCTCGTCGGCCTCTATGCCGTGGCCGCCACGGCCCACTTCATCCCCAACACGCGCAGCCACAACCTGGTCTTAGCCCGTGACAAGGACAGCAGCAGCGGCAAGAGCAGCGGTGACAAGAGCAGCGGCAGCAGCAGCAGTGGTAAGAGCAGCAGCGGAAAGAGCAGTGGTGGCAAGAGCAGCAGCGGTGTCAGTAACAGCACCGTTAATGTTGCTTCGTCTGCCGTTTCCTCCGTTATCTCTTCGGCTGTTTCTTCGGCGTCTCGTCTGCCGTCTCGTCTGCCGTCGCGTCTGCCTCTGCCTCTTCTTCCTCTCGATTGTCATCTCTGTCTCGTCGTCCCCGTCTGCACTGCCTCTTCTTCCTCGGTTGTCGTCTCGTCGTCCTCGTCGATCCCGGCGGCTGTTGTCAACGCTGCCTCGAGCTCTGCGGTCAATGCTCCAGCGTTGCTTCCAGCGCTGTCTCGAGCGTTTCCAGCGTCTCAAGCTCTCCAGCTTCTCCAGCTTTGCCAACGCTTCGGCCACTGCTGTTGTCAACGCTGCCTCGAACACTGTCACTGCCTCGGTCTCTTCTGTCTCAGCCTCTGCTTCCGACGAGCTGACCACGCTGACTGTCCTCACCACGAACGTTCGTCACTGTCACGTCGTGCGCGGCCACCATCACCAACTGCCCGCGGCAACTGACACTGCTGCCCTGTCTTCGCTGGCCTGACGAGGCCAAGACGACCGTCCTCGTGACGAACACTGTCGTCCTCACCACGACCATCTGCCCCGTCACGGCCGTCGGCTCCATCTCGTCCAGCGTCATCAGCGCCTTCAGCACGGGCGCCATTTCTGGTTAGCACGCTGTCTACGGCTGTGGCAGCCGGTGGCGACGTCGACATCAACGTCGGTTACCTCCACCGAGACCCTGGTCCAGACGTCGACGATCACCAGCGAGGTTGTCATGACCACGCAGACGATTGTCACTCTGACTCTGACCAGCAGCAGCGGCTCGGGCAACGGCGCCGTCGGCACCCAGGTCGTGACCACCACTGTCGCCACAACCTTTACGGCCACGATTGACCTCGGAGGTCGTGGAGACTGCCACTGTCGTTGTCTCTGGCTCTAGCTCTGGCTCCAGCTCTAGCTCTGGCTCCAGCAGCAGCTCGTCCAGCTCCAGCTCGTCTGACTCTTCGTCCGACTCCAGCTCCGATTCGAGCTCCAGCAGCTCTTCCAGCTCTAGCTCCTCGTCCGGCTCCTCTTCTGGCTCGTCCTCTGGTTCGTCCTCTAGCTCTTCGGGTGCTGGCGCGGACACTCAGGAGGAGTGCTCGGTTATTTCTACGGTCACCGTCACCCAGGCGCCTACGACTGTCTACGTCACCGTTACCAGTGCTGTCGCCAACAACAACGTCGCTGCAACCACGACCACAGCCGCTTCTGCTGCTACCTCTACCGACAGCTCTTCCTCTTCGTCCTCCAGCGATGCCTCTGGCGATGATGACGAGTCCCCGCCGAAACCACGGTCGAGGCTACCGTGGACCGTTGCTGCCGCCGCGGCTGCGACCTCGCCGGCCACGACTGCTGCCGCCTCGCTCACCGAGGAGGCCCTGCTCGGCCGACGTGGTCGTCACAATCACCTCGACGGTGTCTGCATAAGCTCTTTCCATCCTTTCCCTCTCTCTCTCTTGCGTGAAGAGCGACCACAGTGTCTTTTATCTGTCCGTGACAAAAAGCACTGTTTTACAAATCTGAAATTTCCTCTTTGTTTTTTGTCTTTTCATCTGTATCAGATCATCCTCTTCTATTCATGTATAAAACCAAACCTCTTTTTTTCCACCATAAATGCGTCGTGCACTGCTGAAATAGTGAAACTATGCTGTAATTCTATCGTATATGGGAAGTATACAGCAATCTTTGCAGATCAGAACGATGGCATGCGAGAGAAATAGTTTGTATGCCAGAATCCCAGCCGTATCACACCTCTATGTAAGCTTGCAACGTTCGACTTCGTTTTACTACTCCATCTAAGAGAACACCAGTCTACCATGTTGATTGACGTCAAGCAATCGTACTTGACGCGTCTCTTTCAGTTTCGAATCTGTTTACTTGGTGTCTTTCGTTTGCTCACCAGCCTCGCAAATTCCCTCCCAACACATCACGAGTGGTCAGTGCGCCTCAGGTCACACAAGCTACGCATACCTTCTATGCGATCGAGGACGCGTCACTTTTTTTCTTCTCTTCTTTTTTTTTTCTTTTTTTTCATTTTTATCGAGTTCAAGAGAAGCATCCAAATAAGAAAAAGGCAGTTTAAAATTACTTTTTGTCGTGGTTGTAAGGAAAAACAAATAGCATGGCAATTCTCGCATAAAAACCACATTTTGTTTACTTGCGTTTGTTTTGTCTTTAATTCTGCCATCCAATTCGGGAGTTTTCTCAGTTTGCTCTCAGTTTGATCTCAGTTTGATCTCAGATTTCAGTCATTCGCCTTTCCCTCTTCAACGACTAGGATGCCTCGTCACCTTTCCTCGACTGACATATATGCCCTCTTTTCTTTTTTCCTTTTCTCAAAACTGTTCTCCTTGTTCCTTTCTTTCGCCAACTCTTTAAAGAATCCCCTTTCGTCTCTCTCTCTCTCTTTCTTTCTCAATACCTCTCTCAATTCTCTTCCTCTCCTTCTTCTTCCTCTCCTTCTTCATTCCATCCTTCTTCATTCCATCCTTCTTCACCTTCTTGCCCGCCTTTTTCTCCCAACTTCCGCGACAACACAATGAACCTCCTTGAGCCCTTCAAGGCCGTGGCTTCTGGCTGCAATGCTCTTGTGAGCATGATCGCCTCGTGCCCCTATTTTTATACTGCTTGTGCCTTTGCCGTCAAGCCTGTGGCAATCATCTACTTTGCCTGTGGTGGCCGCCCTTTGAGAGCTGCGCGACACGGCTGGGCGGACGAGCTTCCTCTGGAGAGCCGACAGACGAAGGCGGTCATGAAGAAGCTCGACCAAGAACGAAGCTTCAGCGAAGATGAAGATGGCGACGAAAACGAAGACGGTGACGATTACCAGCCTCATCAGATACAAACAACGGGCTTCACTGCATATCGGCATGTGCCCTCAGCAGCAGCAGCAGAGCAGCCTCTGCAAGTCTGGGGCCTATGCTAGAAGAGCACAGAACGCGGCAGCAAGAAAACCAAGAGAAGAGCGATGGCCAAGCAGCGGTTCTTTCTGGCAATGGACAAAAACCGGAAGATGGCCTCAACAAGATGAACAGACGACCACTGCCTATACGGCCCCGATCTTGCTGCCCCAGCTACAGCCAGCCGAAATGGGGGAGCTCAGCACTGGTAGAGAAGATATGGAACAAGGCGAAACAACGGCGACGATATGATCTGCGGCACCGGCAGAGACGCGTCGGTAGCCGCCGCACCCCGAGTGACTATGGCGACGTGGTTCTGCAGCGGCAGGAGAAAAAGGGCCGCTTGACGATGCCCCAGATGTTCCAGAGACGGGGCGCCCGGTGGCAGCGAATCCTGTTCAAGTATCAAACAGGCCAGCTGCTGCAGGACTTTCCGAGCAAGCTGTGCAACCAGGTTCTACCCAAGAGGTTCAACAGGGCGAGCAGGAGACGGTGGGAGTACGTCACTGCCGAAAAGCATGCATCACAAGAGCTTTTGCTGGACGAGACGGATGAGCCAGTTGCTCACAAGAAGCCAAAAGATGGACCCATGGCAAGACGCAGCTGGACAGAGACGAGCTGGCCAGTGGAAGCACTGCCAAAGGCTTTGAGCTGGTGGAAATTTCAGACGCAGCGGCAGTGCCACCAGTTCCTCCGTCTTTCACCAATGCAGCTCGATCCATTCGAGCCACCGCAGATCTTGCATTGAGCCGGTTGAGGAGCTGATACAAAAGCTGCACGCACTGAAGCTGGGCGACGACTGTGACGGCGGCTTTGTCTCTGCCAACGCACCAGTAGACGAGGGATGCTCGTCCCGCATGGACATTGTTCCTGGCAGCTCCTCCCAATGGACCATATAATGCTGCCTCGTCCGACTACATTGCAGATGGATCATCATCGCCATGGCAGTGGCCCTGTCTCTACATACAGCAGCAGCAGCAACAACAGTTGCCCCCCGCTCTACTCGACAAGCATGGATGACGTCCAGGTGGACATCCCGCACGATGCACGCCTCCAGATTGAGCTGGACATGACGATGCGTGACATTGACTACTACGACGCCGATGAAGAGCAAGAAGAGGGAGACGACAGTGGCTATTCCTGCAGTTCACCACGCGCTTCCCCACACCAGACAACACGCAATTACGGCTCACACTGCACTTTTCACTCCATGGACCACATTGGCAGCGACAGCGACGACGACGCCGATGACTGCGAGATGGTGGAACCTCTCCGACGCGCTGTCGATTGCTCAGCCTCGTGGCGGACCGGCCAACCGTCTCCTTCTCAGGACGCGCTGGACGAACCGTCCAGCAGTCGGTGTCCGAAAGGCCAGAATACGGCAGCTGGGGATGTGTGGTGCGGTGTACAAAAACCAAGGGCCGGCGATTTCGTTGCCAAGGCGAGAAGGGGCCTGCGGGCGGACAAGACAGACAAGACAAACAGAGCAAACAAGACGAATGCGGCAAATGAGGCAATCTCAAGATGCCGGCGGAAAAGATTGTCAGTCACGGGCCAGAAAAACACCGAGAATGCCTCGGTTTCCGTGCATTTCAACTACTGGGCTTGATTATGAATGAGGGCGATAACGACAACGACGAAGACGACGAACATGTTACGACTTGACGAGACTGCATTACTTTTGCACAAATTGATACGACAGGGAAATGTGTTTATTTTTATTATGATCTCTGCTATACCCGAGAATGGCCTGCTTGGTTTTTGTTCAACACTGCCTTTAACTCACTTTTTTATTCTCTTATTCTTTTATTCTTTTGTTTATTTGCTTATCCTCTATTTTTACCCCTTTTCACTGTATCTTACTTTTCATTTCTTTTTAAACATTGTTAGGCATGGGCCCTTGTATTCCTTTTGTTGTTGCTTTTGTTTTGTCACCTGATAGCTGTTCCTTGATAGCATCTTGTTTTGATCTATATTTGTGAGTATTCCGTTGTGTTGCGTTTGATATCCATGTTCATATCTCGTAGAGAAGAGAGAATTGTGTCTTCTGTTGCTAGGACCTGACCTGGTCTAACTGTCCATGTTCGATGCTATAGCCCTGAATGCAGTCCCGGTTCCCAATCATCATCATCCATAACTCCAGGAAAGAAAAGAAAGAAAGAAAGAAAACACCCGAGCATTAATAACACAAGAGTGCCTCGTCTATTGGCGGTTCCGCAGCTTGGTCCATCCACTTGTGCCACTGCCCTTTTGCTCGATCTGCCGGCACCCGCCCGCTCGGCCGCTGGCTCTCCGGGTCAATGTCGGCCAGGCGTGTCGTCCATTGCCGTGAACACCGTGGCCACGCTCTCCACACCAAACAGCCTTCTGCTCGGGCACCCGGCTGCCTACCACCACACCGCACCAGCAGCAGCGCCGCCACTCTTATTGCTGCCGCTGCCGCTGCCGCTGTCACGAATACCGCCGCCCAAACTTGTGCCACGGTGGTTCTTACTGCCGCGCCCGTTTTGGCGCACAGCCGGTGGCGACACGACCACGCGGTTCAGCACGCCGTCCTCCATTTGTTTCTGGTCCTCGTCTTCGACGGCCCACGCGTCGTCCTCGAGCACCTCCCAGTCCGGCATTGTGCTCTCGCTGCTGAGCTTGGTCTTGAGGCGGTCGGCCAGCCGGTTCGGGTTGAGGAGCTTGAAGCCCTGCACGGTGTCGTCGCCCAGGTATGTGTGCGTTGTTCCGTGCGAATAGCGGCCAATGGATGCTGGCACGGTTGGCGTCTTGCCACCGCATTGCCGTTTTCATTCTCGTTTTCATTTTCGGGTTGGTTTTCGTTCTTGTTGCTGCTGCTGCTGTTCTTGCCGCCGCTGCTACCGTTGCCTTCAGGGCCTTGTGAGCTGTTTGATGGCGACACGGCGGCCGATGCGGGAAAGATACGCCCCACTGGGTTGTTGAGCAGCTGGTTGCCAATCAGGAGGTTGTAGAGGTTGCGGCCGATGCTAAACGTGTCCTCAAACGACGCCTTGTCGCCAATGGGCACCCCCTGTGAGCAGCACGCCCACGCAACATTGTATGCCAGGAGCGCGATGCCCTCCAAAAACAGAGTATGGCCATGGCTGTCTTCCTTGGCCAGCACGTGCAGCGGTTTGTCAAGGTACAGCGGCCGAGCGCGGGGAATCTTATGGGACGAGCTGCGGCGGCTGCTTGCCGACGATGGCGACGAACCCGAGGAGGATGGTATGTTGGGGTGCAGGTTGGCCGTCCCGGGGAACGGCACGTCGCCGTGCGTGTACGACGAGGAGAGCGAAAAGATGGTGGGCCGGGGGTAGTCGCGGTGCGGGAGGGTGATCTCGGCCGGTAGCCGGATGGAGAGGTAGTGGCAGGCCAGCATGAGGATGTGGGCAATGTGGGCGAGGCTTGTCGAGACGACTTCGGGCGGGAGGTCTTGTGAATGTTAGTGGGAGGCTCGCTCTCTTTGGGCCAAGACAGTGCAGGGTGTGACAGGATGTGCCTACTGTTCATGTTGTACGGGTCGACGACCTCGAAGCCGCCAATCTCGTAGCGCACGGTGCTGCCCTTTTTCAGCCGCCGCAGCCCGTACAGCTTGGACGCCTCCATGCACAGGAACCCGCGTGTGGCTTGCCATCGCCTCGTAGCTCTTGTTCCACTTGAAGCGTGTCATGGCAATCGACCGCTCGGCTTCCGCCTGTAGCCGGGCCCGCCGTGCTGCCGTGCCGTTGGACGCCGCGGCCAGGTCTGACCGTCGCTGCTGCAAGCCCTCTTTGCGCCGGTTGAGCGCGAGCCGTGCAGCTGCCATCTCGCTCCGCAGCCGCCCGGCGCGGTCAGCCATGTCGCGCGCATGGTCGAGGGCTTCCTGCCGCTCAGCCTTCCACGCCTCGGCCTGGCTCTTTGGGGCGGCCTTGGCGCTCTTTCGAGTCGTCGCCTGCGTCGCCTTCGGTCCCGGGTATCCCAGATTCCACGCCGAGCCCGGCATTCACCTGTGCCTCGAGCTGCTCATTCTGGAGGAGGGCAACAGCATGCGCAATCCGCGGCTCGTACAGGTGGTTGCGGCGTCGACGGCGCAGAGGAAGGGAGCCGCTGGGGGTGGTAGAGCCGGCCGCAGACTTCGCAGCTCATGTCTGGGGCAGCTAGGGAGATTTGTCTATGAGGAGGACGTAAATGGTGCAAAGATGCAAAGATGCGAGAAAAAGACTATGGCACACCAATGGCCGATGTGCTGCCGCCGGATGGTCGCAAGGCTCGCCGGTCGCCAACCATGTCCAATAGAGAGAGATGAGACGCGGGGCTGTCTGTTCTACCTAGTTCATCGATGGAGCGTGTGGTGCATGAGGACGGATGAGGCGGGATGGGTGCAGGTTTATTCGTTGATTTGAGAAAAGTATGGAGAAGCGCAGCAGGAACGTGAAGTCGGGAGGTGCACACCTTTGTGGTCACGTCACAAGCAGGCCAGAGGGGTAGTCAGCAGGGCTGACCACTATCGAGCCAATCACAGGGCGGTCCACCGCTACTTTAGAGCTCTTATTTTGACAGGCAGGCGCGACCACTGTGCTGCCTGCGAATGGCCTGACCCCACAGCGCTAATCATCCCGTTAAAGTGCCTGGCGCGGTTCATTCACTGGAGCGCGTTCTGGTCTCGGGCAGCAATGCGACTGCACTCTTGGGAATCGTTCCAGTCGCACCTTCCATTGGAACATTGCCAGCTCACTCCTTCCTCTTTCTTCTCTCATATACCCTGGCCGATCATAAGTTCGTCCCTTCCGTGGTTCTCAGTTTTCTCGATCTACTCGTATATTGCAGAGGTCTTTCCTTCGTCCTCTTTTCACCCTCTCGCATCACCGCTGTCTTTCAACTTACCGGCGTCTCTTGGCCATGGCGCCTGGCTCGCCTCTGCTCGTCCCACACCACTCGCCCACCAGGAAATCCTCACAGGAGCTGCCCCTGTTCCCCGTCTCGGCACGGTCTGCTGATGCACCGCCCCTGAGCCTGAGCAGCCCTCGAAAGCAGACCAACGGCCTCCACAACTTCAACGGGACCAGCCTCTTGGCCATTCCCGAACCTGCATCGGAGCCGGCTGCTGATCTGACACCCTCACTCATCGCCCACGAAATGGATGTCGACAACGGGACCACGACCGTAGCCGAGGCCGCCGCTGCCCAGCAGGCTCAGCAACAGGTCCAGCAGGTCCAGCAGGCCCAACAGACTCAGCAGACCCAGCAGATCCAGCAACAGCCGCCAGTGCTCGTTGCCCCCCAACCGTCTCGTTCACTGCCACAGACAAGGACGCTGCAGTCACCCGTGCGGACCCCCGAACTACAGACCACTCTGCCGCAGCGGCAGGCGACCAACGGCCATGGCTACCATAGCCAGCAGCAGCAGCAGCAGCAGCAGCAACGACAACATAGCCAGCGCGGTGTCAGCCAAGCACGCGAGTCGTCGCCGGGCACGCCGGGCCACATCCCGCCGTTCGACTGGGAAACGTTCGAGGCACGCTACGAGCAAGCCCTGCAGGAGATGAATGGCGAGGAGAAGGAGCTGCTCGAAGAGTTTGACCGGCTCGTGAATGTGTGTATTCCGTACGACCTGTCAATAGCTGAACTCCTTTTTTTCTTGCTGACCCTTTTGTTTCCAAGTACTTTAATGTCTGGGCATCTGCTGCATCAGCCCACGACGACGAGCGCGCAGTGAAGCGGTATGTACCAGCCAGCCCGAACGTACTGACTCTCTTGCTGCTGGCTGCTCTTGACTGTTGATGCTCATATGAACTTGTCCACTAGGCTGCAAACACGGGAACGCTATGTCAAGATTGCCGAGCAAAGCCTCGGACAGAGAAAACAGCACTGTGAGTTTTCCACGCCGCTCTAATACGTATGATTCTTTTTTATTCTTTTCTGCTCAGCCACTGACATACCCTTTCAGTAACGGAAGTCGTCCGTGCCTTTCAAAGTGCCTTGGCTCTCCTGAGCCAGACGTAGGAACGGGAGGCCATTGTTACCTTGCCCTCTCCGGCGTGTCTCATTACTTTAACGAATTTACGATGCCTATGACTTTATAAGCGAGCGGGAACATCTCAACCAAATTAAAATACTGTTTGGCAAGCCAAATACTGCAAAGGACATGTGTTGGTTAACAACTGCTTGTGTGACGATGTGGATGGAGCTGCACGTGACCTCGTGTCTATGTATACATGTAATACTACTCGTAGATTAGCTTTCCATCCGTGGCGTTTTTCTGGGTCGCGGTTCTGCTTCTTTTCTTCCAGGCAACACTGCGACGCCACCTGTTTGGCAATGACGACGCATGCAGACATCCGCGTGCCGCAAATATCATGCGTACGTCGCTATTTGATGTCCCTTTCTGTCTCCAACTTAACGCTAATCCGTCTTTTACAGAAAGAGCTCTTTGCATTCCACGAGTCGCATTTTTCTCATGCCTCTGTCGCAGACTTTGGCGCGACGTTTACGAGCCTGCCCGAGCCGACCAGCGAAGAAAATGGAGACGTGAACGACGACTACGATCCCGAGCCGGGCTTTGACCTGTACGACGAGCTCCCGGACATACCCGTTCCCTTTGACGAGGGCGAGCTGGCCGACGAAGGAGAGATTGTCGAGGCGGGCGATGAGGGCACAGCTCCAGGGCCAAAGGGCGATATCGGCGGCAAAGAAGAACAAGAACAGCCACGCAAGAAGCGCCGGCGCAAGAAGAACAACACGGGCAACAGCAACGCGCGACGGCAAGGCGAGAAGAAGCCCGACCTGCGCAAGCGCACGTGGGACGTGGTCGACAGCGGCCTCGGCAGCCTTGACTACGACGGAGCCGAGGCGAGTGCGGGCTCCACGCAGGCGGCACCGCTGCGGCGCCGTGTCCAGTACGGCGACGACTACGATCCCGGTGAGTTTTGACCTTATTGACGGGCCACTTGTCCGATTATGTATGGGCTTGCATCTCCTTGACATGATGAGAACCAGATCGTATCGTCATCCTTAGACGGAAGTCCTTTCCCTTGTTTGGTAGACCAGAACGCCAAAGGCAGTGCAGACGACGGTTTCGGGCGAGGTTCTTTGTGGCTCTTGCTGGAAACTTGATGTGCTGTCTCGGCTTTCTGGCCCGCCTTGAGGGAAGCACAGGAACATGTCGAGATAATTAATCTTCTCTCTGAAACAAGCAAGGAACGATGCAAGCAGCCTCGGATGGAAAGAAATGCAAAAAATGCAAAAAAAGGGCACAAACTAACTGCTGTCCGACAGGAACTGCTTCTCTTCTCTCTTTGAGCTTCATCGATACCCAGCTTATGATTTACGATAGTGACGACGACATAGGGGCAATTGCGCGCACCGCCAACTTTATAGACTGTAGCGATATTCAGCAATTGTAATGAAAGGCTTGACCTGCAGTCAGCATGTTGGTATATTGTAAAAGGTGCAAATGAACAGACGCGAGAAATAAAAGGATGCATGTGCCATGCCTTGGTTTTGTAGGGCTCAGCCGCGGTAGCTGCATATCCTGTTTAGATATGCCTATATCCGTAATCGCACTAACCGAGCTCCACGCACCGCCCAGTCATAGCCTTCCCTCACCACCCCAGGGCGAGGGAGGGCCGCTTTGGCCAGGCCCACCGACCTACCTGGTGACACCAACCGCCCGTAATTTTCGAACCAAAACTTCACATCCTGTTACCCCTCTACCGAGACGACAGCACCGCGTCGTCGCCCACCCCCTTTCTCCGTGCCAGACCTCGACCGCATCTGCTGCCGATTGCTCGCCGTCGATCAGCATCCGGGCTGTTTTTTTCTTCCCTCGCCGCAGGGCATCATCACGAACGCCGCCCCGACGACATCACACTTCACCTTTCCTTTAGGGGCCCTTCCTCGAAGCTCGACGCGCTCCTTCGTTTGGGAGTGATCCGGGTCTTTTTATATATCCATCGACTGGGCCAGCCGTGTAGCTGCCCACACGCAACGGCGAGCCAAGCCTCATAGCAGGGCACCGACACCCAGACGGCACAAGATCCACAATAAATAAGAGTCGAATATAGGAGGCTGTCCTGATCAACAACTCAGCAACGTCGAGCTGCCTTGGGGAGACACGCTTTTTCTTTTCTGTTCCTTTGACGGCAAAGCTACTGCACCCTTATTACATCACCGCACACCGTCAGCACACGCGCGAGCCACCGCAGATACAAAGTCACGATGGCACGGGTCTACGCCGACGTCAACCAGAACATGCCTCGGGCATACTGGGACTACGACAGCGTTAACATCAGTGAGCAGCAGCCCTGGAATGGAGGAGGCGCACACTGGCGAGAAAAGATGGGACGTACACGGGACCAGAAAGACTAACGGAGCGTGCAGGCTGGGGCGTCCTGGAAAACTACGAGGTCGTGCGGAAAATTGGTAAGTCGAGAGTTACGCGCACGTGCCAGGGGACAGCTATATTGAGCGCAGTATGGTGCATGGTGCATGGTCCTTGAAGCCGTCGACTAACCATTGTCCAGGCCGGGGCAAGTACTCGGAGGTGTTTGAGGGCATCAACGTGGTCAACTACCAAAAATGCGTCGTCAAGGTGCTGAAGCCCGTCAAGAAGAAGAAGATCAAGCGCGAGATCAAGATCCTGCAGAACCTGTCGGGCGGGCCCAACATCGTGGCACTGCTGGACGTGGTGCGCGACTCGCAGAGCAAGACGCCGTCGCTGATCTTTGAGTACATCAACAACACCGATTTCCGGTCGCTGTACCCCAAGTTCACCGACATTGACGTGCGGTTCTACATCCTCGAGCTGCTCAAGGCGCTCGACTACTGTCACAGCAAGGGCATCATGCACCGCGACGTGAAGCCTCACAACGTTATGATTGATCATGAGAATCGTCAGGTGAGTCTCGCAACGGAATCCAAGTTCAAAGGCATGAAGCGGACGCTGACAGAAGGGAAATAGCTGCGCTTGATCGATTGGGGCCTGGCCGAGTTCTACCACCCGGGCACCGAGTACAACGTGCGTGTGGCCTCGCGCTACTTCAAGGCCCCGAGCTGCTGGTGGACTTCCAGGAGTACGACTACAGCCTCGACATGTGGAGTCTGGGCGCCATGTTTGCGTCCATGATCTTCCGCAAGGAGCCCTTCTTCCACGGCAACTCCAACTCGGACCAGCTCGTGAAGATCGCCAAGGTGCTCGGCACCGACGACCTGTTTGACTACCTCGACCGCTATGAGATTGAGCTCGACACCCAGTACGACGACATCCTCGGCCGCTTCCAGAAGAAGCCGTGGCACAGCTTTGTCAACTCGGACAACCAGCGCTTTGTCACTAGCGAGGCTATTGACTTCCTCGACAAGCTGCTACGATACGACCATGCGGTGCGTTTTTTGTGGATTTTTCTTTCTTTTTGTCCAATCTTTTTTCGTTGTACTGACCGCCATCATAGGAACGCCTGACCGCACAGAAGCCATGGCACACCCCTACTTTGACCCCGTGCGGGAACCCGGCACCCGCAGCGACTGATGGAGAGCCCACCGACGGACAAGCACGCCTAGAGGCCGCATCTATGAGTACGCCACGTTGACACGGTCAAGATGAAAGTAGACAAAAAAAAACTACGACGAAAATCAACAGAGACCACACACAAGGACGCGCAGCAGAAACGGGCGAGACGGATTGCGGGAGGAGTTTCATCTTTTTGCGGAGCGAATAATCAAGGACCCCAAATATCATTATTCAAATACCACCGGCCGACGTTTTTTTTTTTTCAAAAAAAGGAAAGGAAAAGGAAAGGATACTTGTTTCGATCGTTTTTGTGTCTTTGATGGCGGAGCAACAAAGGGCAGTTCTCGAAGAGTGTTTCTTGGTGGCGTTTCCCCTTTCCTGGCGTGTGGCTCAGGTTTCTTTTTTTCTTTGGCATCTCCGTGCCATATTTCCCTTCCCTTACTCTCATCACCGGTTTCCGTGTTTGCCCATGGCAGAAATCACAAATACCCTCTACGGTCGCGGCTTCCTTTCTCTTTTTATCTCCCTTTCTCATCCTGTGCTATTTGCTATTTACTCTCACCTCACTCTCCTTTGCCATCCTCAATTCTTCCATCTCACGCCCGCATTATCCGTATTCGATCTCATTTTCGGTTTACTTGTCCTCTTTTCTTTTCTTTTCTCTTTTCTTTTCTTTTCTTTTCTTTTCTCTTGTTTTCTCTTGTTTTCTCTTGTTTTCTCTTTTCTTTTCTCACTGGCTATATATAGGCGTATTGTGCGGCGTTGTAACCTTTTCCAAGAGTAATCGAATCAAAAAAATTCCACACATTTTTATACTGTTTTGTTGCTTGTTATTTTCGTCATATTATGATGGCATATACCAAAAGACTTGCCGCTATCTATGTACAACCGGAAGCAGAACTCGCGCTCGCAGCGGAACCCATCCTTGCCGCACCGCCGCATCGTCCCGCCAGGCGTCTGTATCGGCGAGCCACCTGGACTCGGTGCCTCGCCGTCCTCCAGGAAGATAGCCTGCTGCCGACGGGCCAGTGGCGATCCTGATACTGCCCTTGCGTAGTGCCGCTGCCGGCTCGGCGTGGCCATGAGTGCCGAGGCAGCCGTCAACCGGTGCCGCGACGACGGCGTCCATGGCGTCTTTCTGCTGCCGCTGGGCGTCGTCTGGGCAGAAGGGTGGGGGCGGCGTGCAGAAGACAGCGGCAGCCGGCCGACGCCGCCGCTTCCCGGTGGCCCAAAAGGCGAAAACGGCGGCGGCGTGGCGGCTGCAATCTCTTCGAGCTCGGCCTCATCTGCCGACCCGTCCGAGACAAGCGAAATGATGCCGCTGCTGCTGTTTCCTTGGCTGTCAGGGATCTCGCGACGCTTCGCTTTGCGAACAGATGACGGGGCTCTTGTTGTTGTCGTCGTTGCCGTATCTTCTGTGTGCCGGCGCCGGCGTTTCCGTGGCCGATCCGGTGTCGTCTCTTGAGGCTGCCTCGTATTCTCTTCCACGGCGGGAGATAATGTGACCTCGGGCTTAGAAGTAGACTCGGAAGGAGACTCGGGAGCAGGCTCGGGAACAGGCGTAACAGCAGCTCCTGCTGATGCGTGTCTAGGGCAGGCTCTGGAATTGGCTCCGGCACTGGAGGCACGCTGGAAGTCATGATAATGATGGACAGGTCCCCTTTCCGCCAGATCTGCGGACTGGTTCGTGGCCTTCTTCCTGGGCGTCTCTAGATTGCTAGTGCTCTTCCTTGGCCGTCCGGGTCTTCTTTTGCCAGTGACGGGTGTATGAACGGTGCTTCCTCGTCCGTATCAACTGGAGGCGCATCGTCAACAGGATCCGCTTGCGGTGGCAGTCTACCATCCTCGACTGCCTCGGTCTGCGCGAGGGGAGTCTCGCTGTCGACAGGAGTGGGGTCTCCTGCCTGCGGCTTCTTCCGTCTCTTGAAACCAAAATCCTCTTCATCAGAGAAGACATAGCTGGGATCAAGCGTGTTTCTCGAAAATGTCTCTTTTGGTTTCGCGGCCGCGCCGTCCGCAGCCGGCTCGTGCAGTTTAGGCGAACTCGGATTGGAAGCGCCAACTACCACTTTCTCCGTTGCAAGAGACCCGTCAGGCTCATCTGATGCAGCTGGCAATGGAGCGGAGCTTGGCAGATCCGAGAGCGGGCGCTCCGGCGAGGTTGATTTGGGCACAAATGTCCTCTCTGGTGCAACCTTGTCCTTTTCGGTCTGCCTCTGCCTCTTTTTGGCAGGTAGGTTCCGTATGCACCTGGTCTGTTTGAGAGTCGGATACAGCATTTGGTGCAGCAAATACTTTTGCCTCTGCTGGTGTGTCTTCTGCAGTGGGTGTCGTCTTTTGTAGTTTCTTCGTAGTCTTTGTTTTTGGCGTTCCTATCGTCCTTCTCGAGGCTCTACTGCTCGGCGGTTCTCTTCTGTGTCCACCGTTTGTCCTCTGCTCTGGATTTGGCGTGTCAAGGATCAGGTCATCATCTTCGTCGTCGCCGTCTTCACCTAATGCCTCGATGTGGCTGATCGCCAACGTCTTTGTGAAGACTGCCCGCTGCTGTACAGTATAAGCACTCCTTGGTGGCGGTGGAGGCGGTGGGAGACCGCCTGGTGTACCAAAAGCCAGTTCGGGATCTCTGGTGCTATCCATGTCGGGTCGATTGCACCGATGCCTGGCCCTGGTGCGGCTGCTTGGTATCCGCCGGCATGGGCCATACTGCCATGATAACTGTGCCACCGGGCCCAAAGCGGGACGGCAGTAGACTGAGCAGCCGTGAGGCATCCGCTCGAGAAGGATCCGTGACAGGTGCATCGTCATCTTCGCCACTCTCGTCGTCGGAGCCCTCCTCTTCCTCTTCGCCATCGCATCGACACCGCCGTCTGCCTGATCCTGCACCTGCACCTGCAGCGGCTATCCTTGGCCGGCCGCGCAGGCCCTTGGCCGGGAGGGACGCAATGTGGCCATTGTCGACCTCGATTTCGTCCGTGTAAAAGTTGATCTCGTCGCCCGTATCGCCAAAATCCTGGCTGTACTTTTCAAACAGCAGCTCAAAGGCCGACTTGAGCTTGTTCTCGGCGACGGCGCGCGACCGGTCCAGCCGGTACTCAGGGTCGATCTTCATGGCGTAGTCCTCGGGTCCATGGCAATTTCATCCTCGTTGTCATCGTCCTTTTTGCTGCCGCCTTCTTGGCCTTGCTGCTGCTGCCGCTGCTGTTTGTTGTTGCCGGCCTTGTTGACATTGGCGAGTGCATTGGCATCACCGTTGCTGTCCAGCGGCAGCACGTCGTGCGGCGCGCGGCCGACCTTTGCGCGCTTTGCTGGCCGTTCCATGCTGGCCTCATTTGGTGTGTGGCGTGGAAATTGCGGAAACCCCAAGACGTTGCTGTCGTTTTGCGCGACGAGATTCGACCCTCACGATGCGGTCCATCTCATGGCAGTCGCGAATTGAGCCTGGCGTAGAGTGTGCTGCGCGGCTTCACGTGACTCTGCACGTGCATGATTCTTTGCCTTTTTTAGTGGTGTCGGGGTGCAGTGGAGCTTTACCGAGAGCTGCAGCACAGGCAACACCCACCACTACTCACTACATCATCACCAGTCCTTGCATTCTCTCACAGTTGCATCATTTGCTGCACATTCTACACTCCCATCCCCGCTCTCCCTTTCCACACAAAGCCATGCAGCAGAGGCCGATGTGCACATCAAATCTGAGATGATGTATTGCCAGAAATGCCGAACACCTCTGAAGCTGGACAGTTCTCTGGAGGATCTCAACCCGGCAGCATATGACCTCCTCGTTGGTACGTTTTGGCACGCATCGTCTCACTTGTCGCGGTGGTGGTTTTTCGTTCTTTTTCGTTCTGTTCTTTTTTTTCTTTCGTTCTTTGTCCTGTTGACTAACAAGCCTTGTTCCGCACAGCTACCGCATCGCAGACCTCCCAGCGGAAACGGCAACCAATACGACAAACCAACGCCCCCGACGCCAGCCGGCGAGCCCTCTACGACCAAGTCTCGAAACATGCCGGACCAGCAGCCTACAAGCGGTACAGCGGCGGTGCGGCGGAGGGTCGATGCGCGACAGCTCGGCCATGTCATTTGTGCTGCTGTCCGACTCGACAATAGCGGGCCGAACCACCCGGGCACAGGAGGCGGAGCTGGCGGACGAGAGGGCGCGGGGGCTACTTCACGATACGGCAACGGTACACCCTCTGTAATAGACGGAAACACTGCTAGCCATGGGCTTGGCTTTGGTGGTGAAGACGAGGATGCGACCAAGGCGCAGGGCATGGAGCGCATTACCAAGCTGTTCGAGATCATGTCGGCGCGGTCGGACATCGACCACCCGGTGTGCGTCGAGTGCACGGAGCTGCTTGTCGAGGGCATGCAGCAGCGGCTCGATGCTGCCACCCGCGAGCGCGATGCGTACGTGGCGTTTCTGAAGAAGACGCAGGCCGACGTGCCCACAGCCGAGGAGCTGCAGGCGCAGGCCGCCGCGCTCGCCCAGGCCAAGCAGCAAGAGGCCGACGCCATGGCGGAGCTGCTGCAGCTGGAACAGGAAAAGGGCCGGCTCGACGACGAGATCCGCGCACTGGAGCGCGAATCGCAGATGCTGGACCGCGAGGAGGAGCAGTTTTGGCGCGAGCGCAACGCCTTTGCCACCAAGCTGGCCGACTTCCACAACGAGCGCGACAGCATCAACGCCAAGTACGACCACGACGCACGGCTGCTCGAGCGGCTGCAGCGCTCTAATGTCTACAACGACACGTTTTGCATCAGCCACGACGGCACATTTGCGACGATCAACGGATTGCGGCTGGGCCGGCTGTCGTCGCGGCCCGTGGACTGGCCCGAGATCAACGCCGCGTGGGGCCATGCGCTGCTGCTGCTGGTGACCGTCGCCGACAAGCTCAATTTTCGCTTTGAAAACTACGAGCCGCTGCCTATGGGGTCCACGTCGCGGATTGTGCGTTACGAGCCACCGTCGCCCGCATCCAGTCGACTGGGTAGTCTTGGTGGAGGAGGCAGCGGCGGTGGCAGCGGAGGCGGCGGAGGGGGAGGGTTTGGTGCAGCGAGCATCCTGTCGCAGCGGCTGGGCGCTCCGCCGCAGGCACCGAAAAAGTATGTGCTCGAGCTGTACTCGTCGGGCGACATGCCGCTGGCTTTACGTTTATGCACCGGCGGTTTGACAACGCCATGGTCGCTTTTTTGGAGCTCGTGCGGCAAGCTGGGCGTCTTTGTGCACCAGCAGACGTCGGCCACCGAGGGCCAGCACCCGCTGAGCCTGCCATACCGCATCGAGGGCGACAAGATTGGCGACGTAAGCATCAAGCTGGGCATTGCGCAGGACGACGGCTGGACCAAGGCGTGCAAGCTCACCCTGACATGCTGCAAGTTCCTACTGGCTCATGCGAGCAATGTCAACTCGGCGTCTGCCCGCGGTGCGTGATGCCATTCCGGGCCGCTTCATTTGGTGGGAGGCCTTTTTTTTTCACGATCAATGAAACATGTTTGTGTACGGCGTAAAGGACGTGGGATGGAGCCACGGAGTTTAACTTTTTGTTCACCGGCGTTTCGGTTTGAAATATGACGAGGGCTTGAGCGGCCAACTGCGGTCTGTATGACGTATTCATTTTTCATTGTCTCTTATTTTAGCGGCTATTTACAACGTTATACCCATCGGCTGGAATCACCCAAAGAAACATGCACAAGTCAAAAACGCGCGTTTATAGGACATTGGCGAAGGCGACTGGCATGCCAGATATGCAGGTTTCACGGCTGTTGCGAGGAATGGCGACGATAGGCTGTCGTCTGACTGTTTTCGATCTGTGATGTAACCCACTCTAAACGGGGCATCTAGGTCATGGCCAGGCCTGAATTGAAAAAGAAAAAGGAAAAAGCAGAAATTTATGGAGGGCGGCTGATCTCCTTTCTCGGCCGCCGATCTAATGGGCGAGGATCAGGAAAAAGCACACAACATCAGACACAAGGACAAAGAGCGCCGCTGTTTCTTGATTTTGACGGCTCTCTTTTTTTCTTTTCTCCAAGTTTCTCTTTTTTTCTTTTTCCTTCCTGTCTCCCTGGTGCTATCCACACCTACGGATGAAAAGCAACGAGGCAATGTGTCAGAAGGCCAAAAAGAAGGGCGAGGGAGGAAAACACCGGCAGAGTGGCTCGACTGGACTCTTGGCAGCCTCACGCCCGAATAAGATCACCACATGCCTCCCGGCGCCGTCTCCCACGATGATAAAATATTCTGAGGGAAAAAAAATGCATATGCGAGCCCATCGCGCCTGCCCCGATCATTTTGCCAGAGTGTGGAGAGAGAGTACTTCTTTCCTGATTTGCGCCCGAATGTGTTGGTGCAGACGCCGCGTTCTCCGTGAAAAGTGGATCCTAGCCTCGCCTCGAAGTGCTCACAAAAAGCGCAAGATGGCTGCTGGCTAGCGCCCTACGTAAGAGCCAAGATACTGCAATGGCAAGCTGAATTGGGCAAGCGCTACTGCGAGCACTGTAGCCAAGAGGAGGGAGGTTCCTTCTCTTTACGGAAACATACGAGCATACTCTACATGTAATTACATAAGATACTTTACTCCTAATAATGTTGACGGCACTTACTGGGCATTGGTGACTTGGTTGGCTCAGGTGATCCGCAGTCGAGCCTCCAGGCTTTCTCCCACTCTTTTTGGAGCCGAGGAATTGATTGCACCTGTGGCACCATGGGCTGCATGCGCCTCGTGACCTCCTCGTGTGGCGAACGGAGTTTGGCAGGCGCGTGCCGTTTCAGGTGCTCCTTCCCATTTGTAACGCACAACCGCCCGCCCTATGGGAAGGAGCCATTGAGAACTGCAGAGCCGTTGGTCGTTCCTGCCGCGCATCGATCGTGCTGCCGCTACTTCTGGCCTGTTGGGATGCGTGCGCTCCTTCTTTTTTATGCATCTTACTGCATGGCCTCCTTACCGTGTGTCCGTTTTGCGCGCAGGGCACGGATGACTGGCTCGCAGCTTCCAGCGAGATAACAAAGCGTCCAAAGCGTTTCGGTCCTGCTTCTTCTTACAATAGATCGCACTTGCGGAGCCAAGAGATGGCCGGCGAGATTACAGCTGGGCGGTTGCTGATTCACGGAGCTGGCGGATCGTTGGCTCTTTTCTTTCTTTTTTTTAAAAACAGAATCGGCAAGGACCGTTCTTTTTTTTTTGTTTTGTTTGTTGTTTGTTCTGCTCCCAAGTGCGTCAGTAATACGTCGTGCCTAGCTTCACAGCCTTTACTTTTCCGTCAGTGATCACAGTGAGCTTGTAGGGCCAAGGCCCACTGGAGATCCGCCCGATTACAGGCCTGGCGGACCCACTTTCAGCTCTAAAGGCCTGTAGGTGGGGATAAGTACCGTCCCTGCGTAATACAGTGGTGGGGTACAAGACCAGTGGCGTCACTGGGCGAACCAACAGACGGGGAGCACCGGTGAAAGAAAAAAGAAACGACAGGATTTACAGGGCAAGAGCGCCAGGGCAAAGAGCGCCAGGAAGCTCTGGAGTGCTGGGGCCGTTGGCGCGCTCAGGCTCAAGGAGGTCACGTCATAGAGCAAAAAAGTCAGCAGAAGCAAACACAGCTCGCTCACTAGGGGCAAAGAGGTCCCGCATCTGCCGAGCGCGAGGGCGCTAGCTGACCTCTGGAGACAAAGCAAAGCAGGAAAAAAGGAAAACAGGCAAGAGCTTATGCTGCGTGCACCGACTCGCACCTTCTGTCCCGCGCAAAAGCAGATCTTTGCCAAGCTCTTGCCCTTTTGGCCTTTCCCTTTTAAATTGCGACCCTGCACCTTTGTCCGGGATGCAACGCTTCCTTTTTTTCTCCCACCTCGCAACAACCAGCGAACAGACAACAAAGCGCCACCCATCCCGTCCTCACCCACCACATCACCTGCATATATTTCCCATACGCTGTGCTCCCCCATTTGCATTGCTTTGCTCATAGCACCCCGACCCCTGCTATAAGAGGATCACCACCCGGACGACCACCACAGAAATTTTGTGTTTCCTCGTCGCCGTCGTGACAGAAAGCCTGCATCAACAACAAATCCCCCCATCGCCACACCCATAAAAAGGACTGGTCGCATTATTTTTCCCCCCTCTTTCTGCATCTCGCAAGGCTCGGTTTCTGCAAAGACAATCTGATCATTGTACAGCTTGATACCCGCCAAAAGCACCACATCTTACACCGCTCACAACACAGCCTTCTCTCAAACATCACACACACACACACATTCACAATGGAGGGTATGGGCCTGTTCATCGTGCGCTGCGTGCAGCTGCTCTTCATCGTCATCTGCGTCGCCCTCATCGGAAATGTGATTGCCAGCAACAACGACGGCCACATGTCGGCCATCAACTACGCGCTGTTCGCCTGCATCATTGCCTGGGTTGCCTGCCTCTGGGGCATGGCCTCGGCCTTTGTCAGCATGCTCGCCGACGGCATCTTTGCCTACGGTCTGCTCGCCTTTGACATCCTCGCCGTCCTCTTCACGTTTGTCGCCGCCATTGTCATCCCGCCAAGCTCAAGGCCGTCAACTGCGGCGGCGAGCTGACCGTCGAGCGCCGCGGCTCCGGCTGGATCGGCTTTGGCTCCGCCGACGACGAGAAGCGCTGCCGCGAGCTGCAGGCCAGCACTGCCTTCCTGTGGTTCCTGTTTGCCACGCTCGTTGCCTCGCTGCTGCTGACGCTCGTCAACTTCCGCCGCGGCGGTGGCTCGTTCGGGCGGCTCCAGCGCCCCCCACATGTCGCAGGTGCGCGTGTAAAGCGAATTACTGCGTGCATGCACAAGTGTGCAACCCCGAGGGAGCGGCCGACGCTGTTGTTTTGGGCTGTCTAGAGAGAGGACTGCCTTTCTTGGATACTGGATACTGGATACCGGGCTCCTCGATGGAGTATCTCCTCAGAACGGCGCAGCACAAGTCGACCGCTCAACAAAACTACACCACCAATAGACGACGACAAGGCCCGGCTGTGCCATGTTGCCCCAATTAATGTGTACGGAGGAATGACAACCCAGGGGACGACGAGCGCTCTTGATGAGCTGCTAATGGTGACGGGGGCAATCTGGATACCAGACGGCCGGCGTTGGGCTCGGTCTTTATTTTGCTTATTTTACTTTGGTTATACCCAGGTAATGGGTTTGGGAGGGTATTTTATGGTTTTTAGTTTGCTACACGGGAAAGGAATGATACCTTTTTCAGCGTTCGTTAGTCCAACGTTTGCGCCTTGCGGTGTTTGGGCAGTATGGGTTTCGGGTTGAACGGCAACGTCGACACCTGGGCTGTCTTATTTATCCACAGACTGTTAGGACAGGTTAGATTTGTTGATTTCTGTTTACATTTTGGGACATTTTTGTTTATATACCGAACTGATACGGGGGAAGTCTGATGACGGGGTCTTTGAAACCCGAATACTGGCAGGCAGCTGCTGTGGACTGTTCTTGTATTAAACTGTTGATACCCACTAATTCTCTCTTTTTAAACTTTTGGCCCTCTATGCATCTCTATTGCCTTATTTTGGATATTATTTATGGCATCTCCCAAAAGAACAGCTCAATCAACAACGACAAGACGCTGTGCGACGACAGCCTGCGACGGCAACCAATATGGCAACCGATACGGCAACCGATATGAGCAATATGCAGCCGTGCATTTGTGCAACCATACGCCACGATCCACACGTGTTTTCATGCAGTTTTGTGCAACAATCGACACGTGTTGAAACGTGTACAGATCCATCCAAAGACTAGCTGAACACTACCCGAGCATGATTCGACTTCCGCAAGCCAAGCACGAACCAGGGCCCATGTCCGGCCGATTGGGACCGGGACCTGCCGCAGACCTCCATCCGGGGCATTCCTTTTTCGACGAAGCAATGCCCCACACGACTTTGGATGCACCGAGTATGGATGGCAGCCGCCAGGCCTTCCGAACTCTGCTCAGTACGAGCAGAGACCTTCTCCTTGTTACGACCAACAAGCGTTCTGCACCAATCCCACTCGGAAACTTACACCTGCGTGCCTATCGTGGCGGTATGAGGACATGGATGGAAGGTGCCAAGGTACGGCTGGCCTGGCGAGGTCTTGTCCTCGTTGGACCGTTATGCGTGCCGCACGCCATCGGCGTCAAGGATTTGGACAGGCCCTCACAGACAGCTGTAAGCGCGCACGCGAGCACTTTCCGCCACTGTCACCTTCCGGACTCGATTTGATGACCTGCCACTGCAGGCGTGCTCAATCCAAAAGAAGCATCGTCGCCGACCTCCCTCAACAGCGAGCCTGGTCAAGCCTTCTCTGGGTTGTAGGGCCTTGGCTAATTACGACGAAGAATTGAAAAGGCACGTTGAAAAGGACAAGCTTCGACAAGCTTCGACAAGCTCTGGCAAGCTTTGACGGCGTCTGCTTCTTTGGACATTATCCAAGCCCATGAGCGCGGGTAGTCCCTCATCCAACGCTTGATCGTCTTAGTAGCTGGCTGATTCAAAAGAGTTTCGTCTTGCTCTCTATTTTCCGCACGTTCTTCGGGGCTGCTGCCCCTTGCCCTTTTATCCCTTCTGTGTTCCATGGGGGTTCTTTACGTTTTCCTTTTTCAGTGCTGCGTTTGGTTTAATAAAACCCCCACGCTGCGCCTATGCAATGGATTTCGGCCTCGTAAGAGGAACAAGACAGATGGGGAAGAACTGTGGAAACAGGGCTGCTCTGGAAAGGGGGGGACATGATATATGGAGTATTTCTTCGTACAAGGGGGCTGATCCGCAGTGCTAACGACACAAATAAGACCAAAACGACACCAGCGACCAGTGACAGCCTTGCGATCGTGAGCACGTCATTCGTCGCGCAAATAATACTATTACGGGGGTTCAGTGCACGCAAGCCTTTGCTGAGCCCACCTCCAGCTCTTTTGCGCCCTTTGCAGGCCCTTTGCTCTGCACGGGAGTACAGAGCAAACATGGAGCTTATTGTCACTTTTTGTCACTCGTCACACGTTTTTGTGTTTCCTTCTCTGGTGGTCTTCCTTCGGCCATTTGTGCTTTTCTTTCAGCCAGGGGCCCCAAAAGGGTGCAGACCTGGCACGCTCTCCCCGATTCTTGTTTTGTGATTTCTTGTTTCTGCCTTTTTGTTTCTTTATTGTTGAGGTGCCCTTTTTCTGTCTTACGATCTCTCCAACGTCCCGCCCCCCTTCCCGTCACTTCCTTTCGTCTGTCACGGCATGGCCATGTATTAATATGCGCAGCCTGTGCCCACCGGGCCTTCCCTTTATCAAGATCGGACTGGTCCTTTCTGCCGGGCCTCAACACGGCCTCTAACATCTTTCCAAAGGCAATACAGCGGCCGTGCTCCGTCCTCTTACCCCCTCGCCCTTATCCACTCGTCGCCGTCATGGTGTTGACGGCCAGCCAGCTGCGGACTCTCGAGATCGTCGAGCGGTGTGCATCGGCGCTCTCGATCCTGGGCATCCTTACCATTATCGCCACCTATTTCTCGTCCCGCTACTTATCGAAACCCCATCGACCGGCTGATCCTCATCAACGCCTTCTACAACGCCTTTGATGTCACGGCAACAATGATCTCCCTGAGCGGGCCGGCGGCGGGCAACGGCACCGCCCTATGCGGTTTCAGGGCTTTCTCATGCAAATGTATGTCGGGCTGAGAATACGATGCAACACAGAAAGTAGAAAAGAAAAGGAAAGAAATAAAGGAAAGGAAAGAAAGGAAAGACGGGAAAGCGGAATGTTGACAAGCCCACGCTTTTTAGGTTCCCTTTGGCAGATGTCCTCTGGACTCTGGCCATGGCCATTGACGTCTTTTGATTGTCTTTTATCAGTACGACGCCAAGGCCCTGAGAAAGCTGGAACTCAAGTACATTGGCGTCATCACGGGCGTCACGTTCATTCCTGCCTTTGGTTTCTCTTTGTCCATACGGCAGAAAAGGGACACATATACGGCAGTGTCACGGTAAGGTCTTTTTTCTCTCTCCAAGTTGTTGTCAAGCCTTACTTGTACATGGCAAGACTGACGTGTACTGCCAACATAAACAGCTGTGGTGTGCCATTTCGCCAGAATGGGTGCTCTTCCGCATCATCTTTTACTACGGGCCAATATGGTAGGTCGACGCCGCTGTACAACTTGCACTTTTATTTATTTTGTCTTTCTCTCGTTACCTTGCCTAACAGTACACCCTTGTTTCAGGCTCGTCGTTGCCGTTGTCCTTGTGCTATATTGCCTCGTCGGCTGGCGGATCGTCAAGGGAAAACGCGCCCTCAAGTCGGTCGAGAGCGATGTCATCCCGCTCGATCTCCAGCAGGCCGCCGAAAAAGGACGACGACGACCACAGCACTGCTACTGCTACTACCAATAACAACAATAGCAGCAACAACAGCAGCAACATCAACACCATTGGCCTCGCTGTATCATCACCAGCACAGGCGACGGGCGAGCTTGCCGCAAGAGCATGGTCTGGCACTGGCAAGGCGTGGTCCCGCGATGGCTCCGAGTCCGTGTCGCCGCTGCGGCCGCTCGATGGCGATACCACGTCCTTCAGCCCGAGCTTGGCGCCCACCTTCAACAGCCACAAGTGGCAGGCCAACCGCTCGGCGCTGTCGCTGCGGCAGTACTTGCTAATGCCCGTCATGTTCTTTGTGGTGCTGCTGGCCATCTGGGTCGCGCCCACCACCAACCGCGTCGCGTCGTTTGTCGACCCGTCGTTTGTGTCGTTCCCGCTGTACCTGGCGTTGGTGCAACGGGGTCGCTGCGCGCTTCTGGAACGGGCTCGTGTTTCTGGCCGTTGGCATGCGGTCACGGCAGAGCCAGAGGCGGCTTGAAGCCATCCGGCCCGGACTGTATCAGTGATGCCCCGTTCTTCCAGTCCTGTTCCTTTTTGCCCTTTGCGTATTTATGCAGTCGTTGGACTGGCACTTTATAGGCAGTACATCGCCGCCTTTACCCTTTTTATAGAACTGGATAGTCTAGGCTTTTTGGTAGGTGTTTTTAGGCTAGTTTTGGCTTTATTTTTGAATTCTCAAATAGATACATGATTGAATTTCTATCGTACAGGCGCCTATCGTACAGGCAACCTAATAAATACAAATGGCCTATCACCGTATAGTCTCGCCCGTTGTGCTGCTCCCTTAGCATCCGCCACCGCCACCAGGTCCTGCAGCTCCTGCAGCTCCTGCCATAGCAGCAATGGCCCCATTCCCGCCCCGGCGGTTACGGCGCTGTCTGCGGTTGGCCGGTGGGTGCATCGGGCGGTCGTAGCCGCCGCCGTAGCCGCCGCCCATGGCGTTGGCGTCAGTGCGGCGGTCATTACCGCCCATGTTGCGAGACTGGAGGAGCCGTTAGCATGGTCAGATGGACAAGGCATAAAGAGTACAGGGCTATTGGCATACAAAACAGCTGCCCACGGCGGGATGCAGAAGATTTTCAGACTCGTATTTTGGCGGTGAATGTTTGTTTGGCCAAAGGGCTTGGCTGACTGGAGGGCTGTGCATTATTTGAGATAAAAGCAAGGCTGTTGATAAACTTGCATTCTAAATGAAGATGGGGGACAAATATGCGGATGCTTCGACGGTTTTCTACTGTCTTGGTTTCTATTCTTACAATCAAACGCGCATTTGCTTCTTTCTTTCTCCCCGCACTGCCTCAAAATGAAACATCTTTGAACAAGGCCCCTGTGTCCAACCAACAATAGGCGCAGGCATCAGAGGCACACAAGAGGGTAAGATGACGTCGGAGTCGAGCCAGGGTCGTCTGTTTTTTTATTTTTATTTTATCTTGGCTTGGTTTAAGCCTTTTTAGTGGATCTTTCTGGCCGCATCCTCTCCACAATACCCCGTGTTACAGCACCTTACGGGCTGGCGCTCTGTCTTGCTGGTGATCAGCGCTCTTGCATCTTGCAACGGCAAGCTGAGCTGCTTCAGAGCCACGCTGTGTTTTCGTGGTAGCTGCCACACACGGTAGGCAGCAATGCCACATTGTTGTACGCCACAATTACGCAAATTGGATGTTTCCAAACAGCATTTTAATCTCAGACGGCTCAGATACACATGTTCTCTGACACGCAGCTTCTTTCCAGAATGGTTACCTAGAACGATAAAAGTAGATTGATAAAGCTAATTATATATGTCATGTTCCAAAATAACCCGAGAATGCCGATGCGAGACGAGTAAGGGAATTAGAAAAAAAGAGCAAACTAAGTCGTAGCATATGAGGGTATTCTAAAATGCGGGAGCAAAAAAAGGAAAAAAAAAGAAAAAAAAAAATCAAAACAGCAGGCAAACTTTTGTCATGCAACACAATCATTAGGATGTGATAACTACTCACACACCACTCCTCTACCTTCTCTCACTCCTCACGCTCGGCGCTGTTGGTCGATGGAACAACCGGGGACAATGAGCACAGCAGGTGCATTGGTGTCCTCGCGGCCGCGTCTCGATACACTGCTGACACTGCGGAAGCGACGCGTGCGCACCGGGGACGGCGGGGCCGAGTCGTTTGAGCGGCAAGCCCAAGAGATCAGGACAGTACAAAATCTTACTGGCAGCAGTAGACGCACAAGCGAAGATACGTCTGAGCCAGAGGATCGCGAGACAGTTTGGGAGTTGGGGGACATTAAGCAGGAGAGAGTCCTAGAGTGCCCGCTGGGACTGCAGGAAGATAATTCAGGCTCACTGGCACGCACGCGAGCTGCACCAGACGGCGAGCGCGTAGATATACGGTCCAGCGCTTGTGGCAGAAGGTTGCAACGGTGGCAGGATTGCAACCGGTAGCGCCTCGCCGAGCTTAACCATGATCAGAGTGGGTGTGGTTGGTCAGGGCTCAGAGAACGGGATATGGGACAATACGTGAGTTAGGGAGATCGAGATATCGGGACACGGAGTGGTTGTACCGTTGTGCAATCGCATCGCGACAGCCTGCGACCAGGCATGGGATTGGTACCCGCGCGACACGGGCGGGTACCTGGGCGGGTATGCTACACTGAATGAGTGCAGTTCTGGGGCGTCTGCATGGTATGGTGAAACACGCAAGAGCACGATGGTTTCGGACCTTTGGCAGACCCTGTCGAGGCACCACAGTCTCGAGCGTACGCACGCGTGGCACTTGACCCTCTAGTTGTATCGGTCGGTTCGGTCCATTGTCACCAGGTCACGAGTCAGAGGCTTTGTCACGAGAACAGGATTAGTGTCCGCCGAGCGGTGTCCTTCTGGCGCAGAGTGGGGCAGAGATTACGACCGCCAGGTACACTACAATCGGAGATCCTTTCCTCGCACACCATTTGGGTACTCGTGCCTACCTATCTGCCGAGACTTTGATCCCAGCCGACTTCACCCCTCGGAGACGTAGCGACACTCTGGCGCTCAAGTACGGATGGGCTAATGACGGCCGATCGTGTTGATTTATGTGCCCGCGGCACCGTTCATTTGTCCTCACATTTATGGTTTCTCTGCTTTTGACTGTTGTCTATTTTCTTTTACAGGCATATCTGTTCCTCGAGGTCTGGCTACCTATCTGTATACTTTCAGGGTAGGTATGGGCGATGGATGTTCTCTGGGCTACGCACGGCACGTATGTGGTTTTCCTCTACGGTGGTGGCCACACTTCTCGTTGGTCACATCTCGTGTTGCTTGCTCTCCGAATCTTCTATCGCTAGGCCATCTAATGCTTCTTCGTTTTCGTTTGTGGTAGGTTCTGTAGGTTAGTCGCAGGGGTTTATCTATTGTACTCTGCTCTGTGTTGGGCTATATTTATTATCTTTTTCTTGTTGTTCAGGGCGGGCCTAACGTGCAGACGGTATTCACGGCAAGGCGCGCAGTCGAGGACGTACAGGTTCGCGTAACGATGGTTCGACTTTATTTTTGTCTATCTTTCTTATTTATGATGTGGTAGGTTAGTGTGCCGGTGAGGCTTGTGGTTAGTGTTTGCGTCGACCACCTAGACTCCACCGGACCCGCATAGACATACAGAGACAGCGGACACACATATCGCTCAATGAAATAGCGATAATGAACGAAAGTCGGTCGTTAAGCCGCGTGCAGAGCGGGGGAAAGCAGCCCGATATTATATCTGAGCTAATGTGCTCAATGTTTATGTATCGCTGTCCTGTATATAGTTAATGGTGCCGATGCGGAGACGCGATGAAACGAACCAGGCGCGGCCGGAGAAACTTGAACGACGGCAGCGTTGTCTGTTGGATTGCGTCGTGTTTCTCGTATGGATAGGGTTTGGAGGAAACGGGAAGAACGCTGGTCAAAAGCGTTGACCGACACGGTGCAAGGGCCAAAACCAGCGGTAGAAGCGAGCATGGTGATGTTGTGAAGAAAATGCTGGTTGCATTGCTGCCCTGGGATCGATCTGTTGTCGCAACCCGAACTAAGTCGGTCTATCTCCAGGACCTCATGCAGCAACCCGACGTAGACGCTGCGGCAGCGACCTCCTGGCAGCTGGTTTGGACTCATTGGTCGACCGACGTGGCCGGTTGGACCGCAGAGTATGATCAGCCTGCTTCAGGGCGGCGGAGGATAAAGGGAGGGGCGCTGGCGCTAGAGTCGGTGGTAAAAGACAGCTCGGGCGGGGGTGCGCGGCTCTTCAGCCTCGAGCCTGGGTCCACGCGGACCCCTGCAGCCCCGAGGCCCCCCGAGCATGAAATGCTTACCTTCTTCGGTACGGGTTGGCCGGCGCGGCGCAAGATGCGGGTCGAATAGCGCTTCGGACCAGCTCACGATATCATCCAGTCAGTCTTGTCTTCTGGTTCCAGTGTTTCTTCAGGTAAGAGTATAAGGCGCTTGAGCGTTCGAAAAGACAAAAAAGATGCAGGCAATCAGATTGCCAGCAATAAACGGATACATCATTGAAGAGCCGTCCAAGATCATGCGCCACACAGGTGCGAGAGAACTGCTCACGTGCGGGCGACAACAAACCGCCAAAGGATCACGGCCTCGGACACAACTGCTGTCCAATGCCCAGACCACTGGCATTTAGATCGAAAGGCGCGACGCTGGAAGGGCTTTGTGGCAACATCTTTCGGCGAGACTGACAATCGTGCTGCGATCATTCAACATAGACGTGTGTGAGCATTGAATCAGCACACCTGGGGAACCAAAAGAGAGATATTAAACATACCGTGCCATTGCTAGCTCCTGGATGCCACGGACAGCAATCGCCATAAACAGGCTGGTTGACAGCCCAGAAAATAAAGCAAATCATGGTGCAGGATGAGACGATAATAATCGGTGGGCTTCCGCCCCATCGTATCTGATGTCCAGCCCCAGGGCACAGCTGTTAAGCTCTGTGAGATGGAGAAGACAGCACTGGTCATGTCCAGCCCACTTGGCCACCTCTTCCTTTGGCACGCCAAAGCTCTTGATCAATCTCGGGGAGGTAGGGAAAGACGGACGTCAGGGCAAGAGGCTCGGCAAACCGGACCACGGCTGCGAGGGGTTTGTTAGTGACAACAAACTCGGTCATTTTCATGTGTGTATCCACGACCCATGCTGTTGAGTCCATTTGAGTTCGTACTGTTTTGAGCCTGTGCTGTATTTGTTTCACCCCACCTCATTGTCTGTTGTTGTTTGCCCTTCACACATCACGGCAAAGAAGTTGGCACCAGTAGTGTCACTTACAGCGCTTCCATGGACACGAGGCTCATGGCTTCTACTGATAGACCATGAGTTATGAAGATGAGCCGATTGAGATGCGTGGGCACCTCAAGCGGCCAAGCCGGAAAGACTGCTTCTCGCTGCGGAGCTCTCATTAGGGGAAACAACAACGAGAGGAGGGGGGGGAAAAATGACAAGCACAACTGTGCCGGAACGAATAAACTTTCAGGACGAGAGCCTCTTACCTAGAATGATCAGTTGCTGGATCGGGGCAGCTTAGGCCCTCTCTTCTTTTCTCTTCACCATGGCGACGTGTACTACAAAAGGGAGGGCGGAGGGGAGACGTAGGGCAGGCGGGATAGAGATGCCTTTCAAGGCTTTGCTATGTCGACTGCCTTTGTATCTGCATGGAGAGCAGAGTGCGATTTGGCTTAGTGTGAGGAGAAGTGGGAGATGTTGACAAACTGATTCGGGAACGGGCCGTGTTGAGGCGTGGAAAGGTAACCGCGGAAAGAGAGGTGATGCCTTGGCGGACGTTGAGCGTCCGTGAGTGAAATCCGGGGTAGAAAAGAAAAGTGAGGCTGGAATGCAAGGCTGTGAAAGAATGTGATCCAAAATACCAAAAGAAAAGAAAAAGAAAGAGCATCACAAGAATAAGAAAAAGATAGGTGGAAATTAGGAATCAAGAAACATTAAAAAGAGCCCGGCAAAACACAATCCCTGGCACAATATAGGCTGATGAGAGGAGTCTTTGGGGGAAGGCGAAAAAGTGACAGGATGGATAGTGAAAATTCAGACAGGCAACCCTACTGATAGCCCTGCGGGCTGCGGATAGTCCGCTGGGAAACTGGGCCTTTGGGCCAAGGACTGAAAAAAAAATACTGAATGGAGGTGACCGGGGGTGCACTAACAGAGCAAAAATGGGGCCTGGCCGGGATGCGGGAGGAAGTTAGTGTGCATTCGCCATCGTTCTGGCGTGGGAGGTGCACCGCCGAGTCACCGACTAGGACATTGCACTGGACCTACCCTCCATTACTCCGTAAGACATCTTACATGTACATCTGGAGGTTTTGGGGGGTCACGAGCCCAGGACCATCCTCCGAAAGGGGACAGGAACGCCAGGGAAAAGAAAGGCATGTCTCGTTCGTTCTGGTTCGTTCTGGCTTTGCACAGGTCAGATATTCCCGTCTCTGCAGCCCGTCTCCCTTCCCCTGCACACCCACGCAAAACGGCGGCTGCGGGAAGCGGATGTGCATGTAAGATGTGACTGCGGCCTGCGGGCCTCGAAAGGGCGTGTGATGGATGGCGTCCTTGTTCAGCGTGGGCCAGTCCGGCGACCGGTGTGCCTCGTCCAGGCATGCATGGCAAAGGAAGGGCTCCAGTTGCGTAAGGTATCTTATCTGGCACAGCGGCCGCTCAGTCACGCCAGAGGCTGGACTGCATTTTCGATGGCACACTGCCATTCTCTTGCATTGAAGACGGCGTCCTTTGCTCCAGTGCCTGTGCCTCGAGTTCCCCGAGCGCCTCGAGTGCGTCTGCTGTCTGCTTCTTTAAGAAAATCCCCAGGACTGCAAGAAGGTGGGGACGCACAGCCTTTCCGCAATACTTGAAAGAGGTTGGCCAAAAGGTCGAAAGAGGGCCGCAAAGTAGCGGACAGGGTGGGGATTGCATTGTTTATGAGCAACAGGAACGACAATGAGGAGAGGAGGTTGGATTCGTGCAGGGGACGAGGCCCATCTGCTTTGTGCTTGTACCTGTGTCTTGCGGGTACTTTTTTTTATTCTCTTCCCACAGCCCTGCGTCCGGCTGGCCTGTCTGCGCCGCTTTCTTGCCTCTGCACTGTTTATTTCCGTGGTGGTGATTCGTCGTTCTGTGCCGTCTTTGAATCTGTCTTTGAATCTGTCGCAGAAACTGCCCTTTTTCAATAACCCGTTTTCTCTCCGGTCGGCTTGTTCCTGCGGGAGGGAGGCATGCAGCCCGTGTCGATGGCTCGCATTATGGCTGTCACAAATGCAGAACAAATGCAGAAGGCACAAACGAGCACCGGTTGTGCCGTATTACCCCCCTGGACACCGGCAAGGAAGGCGCGATGCACCCGCAAAACAGAGACACTGTCTCAGCGCTTTCGGCGTCGGGGCATTTACAGTGGCCGGTTGTCGGCGTGGGCAGTGGATAGCCGGGCAAAAGACACCGGGAAAGAGCGAGGGGGAGTTGGGTGGGGAGCAAAAGGTGTGGCAGTCGGTTTGGCCGGGCAGGCACTTTCGAGCGGGCCTCCAGGCCAACTGAGGAAGGAGCAACAGCGGGTGGGGTGTCTTCAGTTTGCCAAAGCGATGTCAGTTGCACGACTCGATGTGAATGTCGGCGATATGCATTCTGCTGTTTCGCTTTTGTCTCGAGAAGAATATCTACATTGGACCTCGCATGGGGTGTTTGTGTCGAGTCCTGCGTCCTACAGTATGTGCACAAAGCTACTGTCAACAGCGAACAGCAGTTTCCCGAAAGGGCAGGCACGGCTTGCCTCGCGCCTGCCTCATGTCACTTTTGACCTGTTCATCAGGGTTGTTACTGATTGGCCGGCCGCTGGAGGCCCGCTTCCGTACTTGTACAAGTACTTGGCAATTTGGTTGGTCGCCGAAGGTCGCACATGTCCAATGGTGTGCTTCGAGATTGCACAGGCATGCTTATAAATGTGACTCGCACGTGGACGTCTTATCCACGGACAATTGGATGGTGGTCGGCATAGTGGCTGATCACAGGATGCAGTGATGAGATTTGAGATCCCACTGGATATGGAGCTCGCACAAAGGGCTTGTACTTAGTCACACGGTTCGATATAGCACAGGCGAGGTTTCAGGAGTCCGAAAGGGTCAGGCCATGTATATCCAGAGTCGTTGGCCTTCGAACGCCTGACCTGGGGCATGTCACTTTTGACCTGTTCCATACAGGGTTGTATTACTGATTGGGATGTGGGGCTCAGGGACCCCGCTGGTGGAGGGTCCTCGCTTTTCCGGTAACTTGATACAAGTTATCTTGCAATTTGTTGGCGCCGAAGTCGCACTGTCCAATGGTGTGCTCTGAGATTGCAAGGCACTTAAAATGTGCTCGCATTTCAGACTCTTTGCTATTCCATCTGATCTCTTAAAGAAACACGATCCTTGCTTTATTATTCTCCTGCCATTTTCATAGTGACAGGCCGCGTTTACATGGTACATGACTCGTTTGCTTTGCACACAAGGCAGTCGAGGCCTTGAGCTCGTAGCTAACGCTTCTAATATTAAAAGGTAATCTTGCAGCTTTGAGTACTCGTACTGTTCGCTCGAATAGTACTGTATATGCACTGTATATGCACTGTTCATCGGTTCCTTCCCTGCAGATCACGCAAACATACGCCATTGGTTGGCACTTTGCCTTTTGGCGCGCCCTCGGCTCATTTGTCATCGAAGCCTGTTTCGACGTCAAGCTCGACCAGGAAGTGCAATTGCAGATACGGCAACAAGGGGCGGAGCTGCTCTCGCCTTCTGCAACCCGTCCGACGACATCCGGGCTTCTCTGTTTTCACCTTATCAAGAGTCCAACTGCATCCAGAGACCACAGGAGACAGTTCAGGATGCGCTCTCGTGTGTGTCCTGTCTAAGCAAACAACCTCTCGCCAGCCAATCCTTAGAGAAATTGTCCAACGACGAACAAAAACAAAGACACATACACAAACACAAACACACACTCACACACCAGAACAACTCATCAGACAGAGCGCTCCACAAATCGCATTAAACTGACCCAACACCCGATGGCGCCGACGAGAAGACGGCGATGCTGCCGGTGGCGGCTTCCATGTGGCTGGACGACAAGCTGGCCGCCGAGACAGCCGACACCACCACCGGCGCGCGCGCACACGTCGCGGACAGCATCCCGTACGTCTGCCACCCGAAAAGAACAGGATGGCAACATTTGCCTGCAGCTGGTGCTCCTGTCGCCGGAACGCTGGCCTTGCTGGCCATGAGCCCTGAAGCCTGCCGTTCCTGCTAGAGCTGCCAAACACGCCTGGCGCGTGGCCGGCGAACGCTGTCGCTGTAACTCGCAGCGGTACAAGCCGTCGTTTAGCAACGACGAGCTGAAAAGGATTTTGCTCAGCACGCCCGTCCAACGACTCGGCGAGGAGTGCGCTACTAACAGCAGTCGGCGCGCCACTCGCGGCAGACTTGACTCGCAGGCGGGTGGGACGGCGACCAGGTGGGGCGGAGTGTTAGGGGTGCCGTGTCGCACATCTGAGGCAGTATCGCATCCTGTACACTCATATGGCGCGAGCTGGGACGGCACCGTCACGGCGCTGGCCCACACGTGCGCTCACAGAACCAGACGCAAGGTCTAGGACTTGTGTAGCACGCAGATCATTGCGGCGGTGAGATTCTTCACAGAGCGAGCGTTCGAGCTGGTACGCTGAGGCCGGTGCGTAGGACCCGCGAGCCGGGCTCACAGCGAGAACGGTGCCACGGTTACACCGGCTCTTTCCGCCAGCGGACCAAATGCAGCCAGGACAACCACTGTGGTGTAAGGACGTCAACTGACGGGCACGTCACCAAGACTATCGACGCTCGATAGCCAACGGGTGATGCCTCAAGTGGCGCGTGCGCTGGTACGGTACGCCGGCGGCCAACTTTTCACCGTCGCCTCGACAGCCCTCAAGGTTGAGCGGGCACAGAACGGACATGGTTGCTACGTAGGTAGCGAGCCAAGCGGCCGGCCGCCCGGGATCATGGCGACGCACGCACACAGAGAAGAAAGTTGGGTTAATGGCAGCGCACCGCACGCGCCCAGTGTCCGACGCGCAGACATTCGAGCTGCAGAGTCGGAGTGTGTCGAGCTCAGGTCGCTGGACGCAGTTCGCACCGGGACCGACCCGACGAAAGACCCGCCATACTCTGCTGAAGCCGGGAAAAGTGCCACCGACCGCTCTGATGCCGGGGACGATTTCCTTCGGGGCCGAAGGGATGGTGCGGACCACACGGGCGACGCCAGAGCACGCGACGGACGGGGGAGAGTACTGGACGGGATATTTGTTCTCCCCCCCGGTGTAAGTTCCCTCGATCCCGGTCGGGATTCTATTTCTCAGAAGAAGCGTCGACATTTTATCTCACAGGGCACTCAAAACGGCCACGGGCCCGCGTCAAGGATTTCGGGCACTGGTGTGATCCGCGCAATCACGAAGGGCAGGCTGCACTGGGGCGTCGGGACACTAGAAGACATTGGCCCGACGACAGGCACGACAAGGTGATAGTAATCTGTACACGAGCAGCGAGTACACGACGATCACGATGGAACGTCGCTGGGGAACTCTTAATCGGTCGGGTGTGCCTGCGATGGAGAGGTGGGTGGTGGTGGGGCAACAACCGAGAGCATGGATCGCTAGCGGCAGGCCGTTCGACTTCAACTTGGGCTCGGCGGCGCGGACGGTGGTCAAACGTGAGGTGGTCGCGTAGGTAGTTGGACGATGGCGTGCGCAGGGCTGGAAGCCGTGGCACAAATTGTGCTTATGCGGTCGTGGACGGCAGGGAGTAACGGTGAGTGTGGTCAGCACGCCTGAGAGTGGATGGAGGAGTACCTGCCGCTCGGACTGTTAAATCATTCGAGCTGGCAACATTCACATATTGAGACACGTGGCAGTCGGCGGCCCGCACGTATCTCGTTTTAGTCGCGTGCCAAGGTCTGCTCGCACGAATTTGTGTTTATTTCAGGTGAGAAGCGAGTGCGTTTTCGCACGAAACAGACGGTTGGGCCCCCCCACCGAGGGGGGGGGGCTCCTGAACCTCGGCTTCGGTCCGACCCCAAAATCGCGTATTTTGGGGGCGCTGACACGTGGTCGGTGCAAGGGATTGGCCTCAGTGGCTAGCGGAGTATGGACTACCGGCAATCTGTGGAATCTGGCGGGCATTACCAGTGTCGATACGTGCGCTATGTCTCGGGGCGGACGGATCGTAGGGGGTGTGGTGCGGTGAGGTGTGAACAGGCTGAGGAATGCGTGTTGCTGCGCCAGCTAAGAGCTCGGCGGGTCACAACGTGCCGGATTCCAGAGCCGGTGTTACATGTACCACAGCAACTGGACGACAGCTACCACTGGAGTGGGAGAAGGTTTGGACGACCTCTGGGATTTCGCGGTAGCCAGCAGAGACAGATGGCGCAGGTGCTTAGTGGTCCTGGCTGGTGGCGCACGGCAGCCTGGCCGAAACGGAGACTTTGTGGTGCCGTTCAATTAGGCAGGCGACTACGCCGATGCGCTGCGCACGTACGTCGACAAGATCCGCGAGCAGCTCGACAAGCACGGCAAGGAGGCTGCGGCGACGACGGCATCGGGCCGTGCGTGGGTTGGCGAACTCGCACGACGACGACGACGACGACGACGACGACGACGACGACGACGACGACGACGACGACGACGACGACGACGACGACGTTGAGGGCCAGCACAACTTCCGCGTGGCGCTCGACCGACTGTAACAAGGCGCCGTGTCGGATGCTGGCCACGCTGGGCGATCGGCACTGGACGCCAGAGCGGCCCGAGCAGCCTGTGCGGGCAAAGGTGGGCAAGGGTCCACGACGAAACGACTGAGACGACGTATCAACAACGACAATCGTCATCTTGCTGACGGAGGTGCGCCGCCACAGACTGACGAAGAGAACTACCTCGCCGACGGTCGTGTGTTTGCGGCCAAGTGGTGGCGGCGCCTGGTGCGGCGCGTGCACCGCATCTGGCTGGCGATTCACTAGGTGGCGACAACGTGCAACCGAGGCGTACCCTGAAATAGTACACTGGAGCGACCAAAGTGTCCTGTTACCGAGGGTGGGACACTGGGAGGAGTAGCGGGCGCGAGTGGTTCAAGACGGTCCATCTGTGTTGCGCCGGGGTAAGTCTGGGCCGAGACCTACTATCGGGCCTGTGTTCCCGGGGCTGGTGGAGAGCATCGACGCGGGCAACTGGACCAATGCGGGTTGCGGTGGGCGGGCATCATTGAGGAGCGTCTGCATGCTGCAGCAAAAGGGGCTTGCATTGAAGCGTGTCTAAGGGGATATTGCGATGTGCCGGTATCGAATCAAAGCTGTTTGTATTGTTGTAGTATATAAACGGGGAAGGGTACCGAGTTATCTCATAGTATATAAGTAGCAGGTAGATTAATGTTACGTTGACAAAGTTGGAAATAGGTGTTTTCAAACCTCAATATTATTGGCGTAAGTGCAAAGACAAACATGCTCAAAGGGTAGTTGGCATGCAAAATACATATGGTTGATATGTAATGCCAGAAAATATTGTACGAATAATCGACCATCTGAGAAATATGCAAAAAGGAAGCCACGTGTACATTCTAGGAACTAGAAGTAAAAATGCTAAGAAAGGAAGCAAGAAAGGCAAAGGAGAAGGGATAGTTAGAGGGTAAAGGACGAACAGGTGATCCACGACATTGTGAAATAACGCTCTTGGTCGCGAGCAGCGATTATATTACTCGCTAGCATATCCGGCAAAGCACCGACGTTAGGATGAAGATCAGTACACAAACAGTACTATCATTAGAATAAATAGATTAACAGGAGGCGAGAGAGGGCGGAGGGGACGGGACCGTTAGTCGATACTATAACTATAAGAGGAGTCTGCAATGGCGCGCCGTCGAGGCGCAGAGAAGAGCGGCAAGGGTCGCTAGCAGGAGACCGTTGACCGGTGCTGCCAGGCTGCGCGCGTCTAGGTATCTTTAGACTGCGTTGCTAGCTGCTATTCGGCGAGTGCTCGTAGTAGGCTGCTCGGGGTCATGTTGCTGGGGTGTCACTGCGCACTGAGAGCTGGGCAATTTAGAGAGACAGAGACTCGGGAAGGTGGGCTGTTGGAAGAAGCCGGAGGTCCTGAAATCGAATAGGATCGTAACTGGGCGATACTCATGATACTCTTGGGCGGCTGGGGGTAAAGAAAAGGGTGTCCGTATAGGTGGCCGTGGCGGTTAAGGAGGCAGTGCGTAGCCAGCGGAGTACATGGGTTCTGAGTATAATAGTGGATGATTGCTGCTCACGTAGTAGAGGTGCGCCTGAGAGGCACGAGCCAGGGCCAGGAGGGCGCATACACAGTGCTGCTAAGACGAACGAGTCAGGCCAGAACTTGTGATTTATAAAAGCGAGACGTTAGGCAGAGGCAGCAGTCAAGGCCTTACTCGGCAGCGTCGAGCATCGGCCGGAGCCGAGGCGGGCTGGCCGGCACAGAGTGGAGGCCCTGGTTGCGGTGGTCGTGGAGGGCGAGGCCGTTGACGGCGTGGTGGGTAGCAAAGAGGAGGCTTTGTAGTGTTAGTGAGAAGGCGAGCGAGGAGAAAGAAAGAAAAGAAGAGCAGCGAAGTCAGCGGAGTGAGAAAAGAAAAGAAAGAAGAAAAGAAAGAGACAGAGAATGCGAGCGAAGCGAGGAAAAAAAAAGAAACGTACAAGTTGAGGCCACCGAGGCCCGAGGCGGCCGCAAGGCACTGGGCGTAAGTGAGCGACTCGCCGCTGAGGCGTAGTTGTAGCAGTAGCCGTAGGCGCAGTAGGTGTGGTTGCCATAAAGGGGGCGACCGCTTGGGAAGGCGTAGCAGGGCAAATGGAGTATGAGCATGAAGACGGTTTGAGGAGATGTCGTAGGCTGAGGACGGCCAGTAGTTTAGGCGGGCGGGCGGGCGAGGATGGCGACGAGGCTGTAGACAACACGATAAATAGGCGATGACGTGAAGAATCATGGAGCTCGTCGCCGGAGAAGCTGAGGACGGAGAGGCCCGTAGGCGTGAAGGCCGAGGAACAACGACAGAGACGATCCGAGCTGGGCGAATGCGCAGGTAGAGGAAGTAGGAGGGGTAGTTGGGAAAGTGCTCCGCGGCCGGCGGGGCGCACGGCCGAGTCACCACCAATGCCGAACATGTTGGGGAGGTTGCTGGCGGAAAGGGGGAGGTGGAGTGCCGGTGATGTTTGGTGATGTTTGTGATGTTCGTGATGCGATGCGAGTGGGTGGACGTTGCCGTGAAATAGTACGATTTGTGATGTTTCGTGATGCGATGCGAGTGGGTTGGAGTGGAGTGAGGACAAAAGAAAGGAAACAAAACGACCCGATATGACCAGAAGAGATGGAGAAACGAAGACGAAGAAAGCACAAAATAAAAAGAGCCAGAAGAGTCAGAGAAAAAAAGGGCCAAAATCAAAACCAAGAGAAAAGGGGACCTGGGGTCTGTGGATGGACAGCTCCTTTTGTAAAAGCAGCTGCAATGAGACAACTACGGCAAGCCACCAACAAGAACTCGCAAAGGGAGCAGGGGCCGGAAAGGGGGCGGGCGGATGAGACATGAAAAGAAGCCAAAAGGAAAATCGAGGACGGAGTACAGAGTACATAAAAAAGAAAGAAAAAAAAAAAGAAAAAAAGAAGGAAAGGTTTGGCTCCACCAGAGGCTACCAGATTAGACTTACACACGATCCTCTTGCCGGTGAAAATACGGCAGACAGCATCCACTCTGTGCTGGCTACTGCCGGGCGCAAGAAGTAAGGAGGAAGGGGAGGAAGAACTGTAAACCATACGAGTACGTATGTGATACAGAGAAGGGTTTAATTGCGCTGCAGCAAGGGCTGCTTGCCCGAAGCTTGGCGGTGCGGCTGAAGGCCGTCTTCCTGGTTCTCCAATGAACACGGCACTACATGATATTAGCAGCAAAACAGAGCATGCAAGACACCTTCTTTCATACTCAGTACGAGTACTCCGTACTGATAATCCAGACGCGCACAGAAAAGACGAGCAGGAGAGGGCCAAGTTGGCGGCTTTCGAGGCCGTCCAAGGCGTCTTCTGGGCACGTAACGATACTCCGGCATGGCAGTGCATATCCTAGTAAAGCTTGTTTGTTCTCGATTAGTTGCGATGGGAAAGCCAGAAAGCTAGTAAAAAGAAAAAAGAAAAGGAAGCGGTTGCCAAGCAGCTCAGTAAACAGAGACCCTCCTAACAGCAGCCCAACTGCCACAGGCGCCCCATAATTAAGGCCTAGCTAGGGCGGGAAATCTGCCTTGCACTGAACATAGTAAAATAGCACGAGGCTTTGCCGGTCTGGCCTCCTCTTTCCTCACCCACTTCATCGTTGATATGGATTTTAACGGAGCATTTTGTCCTGAAAAGAAAAGAAGGAGGGAAAATAAAAGGGAAAAGGACGAAAAAAGAAGAAAAACCGGAAACGATAACACGTCGTCAAAAACGTCCAATCCGCGGTGCACAACAGCCGCGCCCAAACGAGGTGTGGATCTTATTGTCTGTCCAGACTGCAACGGTTTGCAATCTCTCTCCCGTACGAACTGTCCCATTCTCCAGGGGGAAAAGGGAAAAACAAAGAAAAAAGAGGCCAGGCGGGTCTGGGAATCCGGTTGGGCCTGTGAAGATGCTAGATTTAGCGAGTAAGATGACAGTCCAAGTGGAGAAGGCCTGTCGCCAAGAAGATCGAGGGAGGAATAAATTACTCGTACTGAGAAGAGAACTGAGAAGAAAAGGTAAGAAATTGAAAAGAAGAAGAAAAAGATACCGCGATGGAAGACAGGAGAAACAGTGCTTCCAAGTGCCAGGGAGGACGCAAAGACGAGGCGAGGGAATGGAAAAAGTGGTGGCCATGCGGCTGGCTGCAGGCACAGCCACGGCTGGGATACCCTCTGGAAAGAGGGAAAGAAAAGAGCATGAATGGTGGCGCTTTCTGAATCTTTGTCCATGCAGATCACTTGCTGCTCGACTTTGTGATTCTCGTGAAATCATCTCCACCAAAATCCTGCCACCAAAATCCTGCCAACTGGGCTGGCGTCTACTGAGTACGAAGTAGCCTGGCCGGGCAAGCTTAGGCCCCCCCCCCCCCAAGAGCAGATCCCTTCTGCATTCTGCAATGTTTGGGCGATGGAACAGCGGAAAGAGCCCGCGACCTGTCCGCCCATTGGCTATGGGGCCTCTTCCCTGGAGGCCCCAGGATGAAGGCCTAGACTTTTGGTGGGTATTGCAGGAAGAGAGGAAGAACATCAATACGTCGTACTCGGCACCATGTTCACGAAAGTGGCACGGGAAGGCGTCTGTCTGTCCGTTTCATCATTGCGAGTTTCTCCTGAAAAAGAGCAAACGGGACAGGCACAAAGGAGTGTCTACGAAGTACAGAAATAACCTTCTGGGGCTTGCCCTGAAAGAGCCTAGAGGGCAGTTAAAGGGCAGTTAGGGGGCAGTTATGGGGCAGTAAAGCTCTGGTCATAGTCAGATACGAGTGGGTAGGTCCGTAGGCGCCGTTGCAGGTGGAAGGTAAATAAACCTTCTCCTTTCATGTCGGCTTCGTTTTCGAAACACTGCACCGGCCACGCCTTGGGTTGTTTTTGTACTAGACACAACACGCTGGCAAAGAGGCGAGAAAGAAACAAGGAAATAAGAGTATGGGAAAGGGAGACGAATGGGGAGAAAGCGTCGAGTGGACAAGGATTGCCTTTTTTCTTTCTTTTTAAGATTACAAACTTGAAAAGCAGGGTTGATCCTGCAAACTAGTGTAATACAAGAGAAAAAGAGAAAAGAAGAAAAGAAGAAAAGCATGAAAATGACTCGGCAAAGCAAAAGCCTATCGGAAAATGAAAAGAACCCACGACTGGGTCATGGGGAAAACAGAAAGAAAGGGAAGACAAGTAGCCGCCTCGACCGCCTCGACCGCCTCGACTCACTTCAGCCTCTGCATGCACCTAGCAATAGCGTCGCGCAGTGCTTCTTCTTTTTTCTTTTTCGTAATAGTTCCGATTTCCTCAGCCACAAAAGACAGTGTGTAAATGTCCGGCTCGTCGCTCGCTGTTTTCACTCGTGGAGTGGCGAGATATGACGCAAAGAGGTTCTTTGGACAACATCTGTCCTTTTATATCTTTGAAATGAGATACAACAAATACCAACACAATGGGGAACAACAAGGCGCGGGATGTTACTATGGGGCTCACAAAAAGCTTATGCCGTCAAGTATTGTCAAGCGTTTGCACAGTTGTGGATTCGAATACGAGATCAGCTTCTGCCTCAGGATGTAAGACGACACTGGAAATACAATACAACTTAGCATTTGTCAAAACCATTGTTATCTGCTGGAAGGCCAGGTGTGCCTCGGATCGGCAAGCTTGCACACGGTTCAGCCTCGCGTGTTTGAGCTTGTTTTCTCCCTTTCACGACCCCGTGGCCTCCCAAGTCTTGAAAAGACATGCTTTCTTTCGTTCAATGACGACACCTTGCCAATGGGGATCCATATTCTTCTCACTCTTCAAGTGTCGGTGAGGGGAGGGATACAGATGACAGTGCACATAGAGAAGAGAAAAGACAAAAGACATTAATGTATTGGTGAGACAAGACAGTGTCAAGACACAACGCATTGCCTCCCGTATCTTTCTCGCATGGCCTCCACCACTCTTGCCGCTGCTTGCTAATGCTATGAACCAAAGAAGAACAAGAAGGCTGCATTTGAAGAAGAAAAAGAAAGCAAAAGAAGACAAAAGATGACAAAAGATGACAATGCAACAAAAAACAAGTTTAAAACCACCGCCAAGAACAACAAAAATAAATGCAGTGTGTAAATCAACCCAAAACGCAAGCCTCTCCAAAAACGTTGCACAGAAGAAAAGTATCTAGCCAGAATATGTAACAAGAAAAGGCCAAAACAAAAAATAGGTAAAAGGAAATCTCAGGTAAAAAGGGCCAGGTGACTATGACCCCCCCTCCCCCCAAAAGAAAGAGACAGAAGTAGAGAATCAATTATCGGTTGGGTATCAAAAAACGAAGCCGGAAACGAATTCAGGATGTCAAAGGAGGGCGAGGTTGGTCGGAGACATGGACATGAAGAACGACAAGAAGCCCAGGAGCTCATCATCTTTATGAAAAGTCGTCAGCGTCGCCCAGGACAAGCCGGTCGATGCGCTTGACCAGCTCCTTGGTCTCACGCGCAATTTCAAAGGCCACCGGCGGCAGCGACGTCGTCCACGACCGCATGTCCATCTTGCGCCCGCCGTTGGCCTCGGCTGCGCTCATGGCCTTGCCGCGGTCGCCCGCGTCCACCAGCCGTTGCCGGCAGCTCGCCAGCTTGTCCAGTGAAGGGCCGCCGTTGCCGCTGGCCTCGGTCTCCGCAATCACCTTGCCCACAATGTCGGCAATCTCGTTAATCTGGCTCGTAATCTGCCCCACGCCCGCGTCGCTGCGGATCGACCCAACCATATCCTGGATGATTTGAACCATCACGGCTGTCTGATCATCGAGCAATGCCTTGAGGTCCTCGGTGCGTTGGTCGGCGCGGCCGGGCACGCCCGGGCCGTCATCGTAGCCATTGTTGTTGCCCATGCCGTTGCCCATGCCGTTGCCCATTCCATTGGGTGCCGTCGGAAGGCTCTTGTTGATGCCGAGGTAATTGCCGTTCATGCCATTCATGCCGTTCATTGCCGTTCGGGCCTCCACGTGACATGCGGCCATTGCCAAAGCCGCCACCATAGCGGTCGACAGACTCCCGTGGTGAGTTGATGGGGCTGTATGCGGAAGAGTCGGCGCTGTCACGGACGCCACCGAGTCCCTGGAAGGGCGGCGGCGGCGGAAGCGAGTTTTGCGTCGTTGCCGACGAGACTGTTGTTGCTGTTGTCTGGCCGCCGTTGCTCCGTGGAGAAAAGTAGCTGGCATTCGACTCAACGGGCGTCAACGTGCCGTCATCGTCGTCGTCCTCGAGCTCCCCCGCGGGCGTGGTGCGGATCTTGACTGTGCGCAGCAGCTCGACCACGGCGGCAACCAGATGCGAGGCCGCCGCGTCCAGCAGCGACACGGGAGACAAGCCGGCCGCCATGGCATAGTTCTTGGCCGCCGTGATCAGGTTGTTGGCCGTGCCCGACACCCGCATCTTGAGCTTAGCCATCGTCTGGCCATCTCGTCGTCTTGCGGCGTCGCGTCGTCAATGTCCTTGGTGATGCGGCGCACAGACACGACCACGGCCTTCATAAGGTCGACGGCCCGTTCCGGCTCCTCAATGCGCGCCCGCCGCAAGAGCTCGTCAACGGCGATCTGGAATTTGGTGACGTGCACGTCCTTGATAAGGCCGTTGTCGGTTATGAAACCCTTTTCGCGAACGTAGCGGCCGGCGTCCTCCTCGATAGGCACGCCCATCGACGAGGCACGCATGTTGCGCAACTGCGTCTTGCTCCGCGCATACGGTTGCGCCAGTCCGCACCTCCGCCTCGAGCGTCTCAATCGTCTTTTCGAGCTCGGCGTGCTTCTCCCAGGTAGAGCCGCTCTGTTGTGAGAGCATGCGCATTTCGGTCAAGAACCGCTCAGCCTCGCCGCGCACCTCCATGGTGACTTCCTGCTGCTCGCGTAGCTGCTGCCGCAGGTCCTCGTTCTCGCGCAACAGATCCGCGTTGCTGCCGCCGCCGCCGTTTCGGCTCGCATTGCTGTTGTTGCGTGTGCTTTCGGCGAGAGACTGTCGCAGGTCGTCGATTTGCGCGCGAAGCTGGCGTTCTTCGGCTGCGTGGTCGTTCCGCATCCGGTCCATGTCTCGCTGTAGCGTTTCGGCCAGGCTCGCGGAGTCGGCAAGCTGGTTTTCGAGGTCGCGCCGCGCGTCGATCCACTCTTGCTTCTCAACATTGTTTGCCGATGCTCGTGACTGCTCCTCGTCGAGCATGGCGTCCATCTCCTCTCTCTTTTGCTTCATGTCCCGGTCCATTGCCTCCAGTTGGTCTCGTAAATCCTTAATTTGGGCTTCATAATCATCAGTTAATTGATTGTTTTTCTGTAATTTATCAGTCAGTCAGTCTGTTCGTCCGTTTATTCTGTTCAGTTTAGGTGTTGGAGGGGGGTATACCTCTTGCAAAGCGACCATCTCCGAGTTGTCATTTTGGTTGTCTCGCCTGCTCATTTGCCGCTGTACGCCGTAGTCATCATCGCCATTCATGTTCCCGTTCACGGCGCCGTTGATGCCGCCGTTCATGTTGCCGTTCATGCCTTCGCTCATGGGGCTGATCATTGGTTCATCGTCCTCCTCAACCATGGTGCTCTTGTTCGGCACAATGGTATTGCTTTGCGCCTGCTTCTGCATCGGCCGGTCGTAGTTGTTCGGTGGCAGACCTGGTGACGGCGGTACTGAGCCACCGCCCAGAGCGCCAGGTGGGCCCAGGCCGCTGCGCATGGACCTAATCGATCCGGCCTCAGAGGGTCGCCGCCGGCTCTGGCCTCGTGGTGGGAAGCCATTCATGCCACCACCATTGACAGGCGTTTGGGCACGACTTGAAGGCCGCATCGAACCGGCAGGGCTGCCCATGCGGGGATCTCGCCGGCAACAAAGCGCGGGATCCGGCGCTCTAGTTCGCAAAACACGTCTGTGGCGAGATCACGGAAACGGGGAGGGCCGAGGGAGGCCAGCTTTTGGCGAGCCTGGTTGCGTTTGGGGTGGAACGAGTCCTCGGGAAGAAGGTAACTGGGCGGTCCGCCATTCGGGGGCCCGCCCTGGGCGGCGCGGCGGCTAAAGGCCTGCCGGCGCATGAGCTCGTCATACACATCGGTACTGAGCTCGAGGAACTGCACGGATGTGAGGCGCTGCAGCTTGTCGCGCGCCTTGTTCGCGGGTGGCGTGGGCTTGCCGTCGCGGGATGTTTGAGACAGAAAGCGCTTGAGCGCAACATAGTGCTCGCCGAGGATGCGTCCGTGGCCTCGTCGCGCTGACTGCGGCTGCTGTCGCGGCGAGCATACATGCTGGTGCCTTGGCTGGAGCGGCCGATAGAGGGCGGCGGCGAGGGGCCGCCGCTCCGTGAGCCGGGGCCGGCCGGGAAGGCGGCGTTCATGGGGCTGGGGAGGGAGCCGCCCGAGTTGGGCGGTGAGATGAGTTGTCCGCGGTTGTTGCCGTAGGGGTCGTCCTTGTCCATTGGATAACCAGTTTGCCAGTCACTATCGCCTATAGATACCGGTGATAGTGGTGCATTTCGGCCATTCATGCTTCTGATTCACGCGGCCGTCGGGGACGTTGCTAGGTCCTAGGGTTTGTGCGGATGTATGGATGCTGCCGTTGTTTGCGTTTCGGTTGCCTGGACGAGTCGTCTGTCTGCGCGTCCGTTCGCCCCGTCGTGCTCCTCCGCGAAGAGTCTGTGAATGCTTTCTGCGTTCCTCTGATGTTATGTGCAGGACAAAGGGTGGTAGGTTTGTCTATGGTAGAACGTCGAGCTCGGGTCGGTCTTGTGTCGATGCCTGTCGAGACTGTCGAGCCTGTTGGTCTTGGCTTCAACGAACAAAGGGAGCCGTGGGTGTTGCGCGTGCCTCGAAAGCCGCCCGCTGCAGTATTGTTGCTATTTCGGCCGGGGTCGAGCGTGTGGATTCGATTGTCGTTTGGGTTGCCTGAACCTGTTGTCGCGCGAATTCCAAAGGCCGTCCAGAAGCAAAGAACTGGGCCTCTGTGATTTTCCCCCGTCGTGCTAGATACCAGAAATGTGCAGCGAAATTTCGCGTCCTCTTTCGTTCCTGCGTTTGGCGAGAGGAGGCGCTGGATGGCGACAGGAGATAAAGCGAGCGAAAAGGGGCTCTTTGCGAACCGGAATGGAGGGAGGCCAGTGGGAGAGACAACTGAGAAACTGAGGTAGAATGAAGAAAGACAGGACCCCGATCCAACGTAGGGCGGGTAGAATGAGAGGCTAAGCAGGGTGGAGTACATGTATACTTGCGAAAGGGGGACTAATGGCTGCGAAAGGGGGGTCACCGAAGGAAAAGGAAGGAGCGTCTGTGGAGAGAGGAGGGCAAGAGCGATTCAGGTACACCGCCGATCGTGCCACAATAGGGGTTGAAGAAAGTATTGCGAAGGGGAGAGAGGAAGGTGCGAAGTGCGTGCGAAGAGGACACCACTTCGCCCACACAAGCCAACAGCGACAGGGACTCTGGGCGAGGCGTGGGAAAAATCCGCGACACAGACAACGGGCGATGCTGAAACGCCAAAACTGGGCTGGGCCGGCAAAGGGTTATTCTCGGAAGGGGGGCGTGTGGGAACGAGGAACGAACCAGCCAACGGGAATGAAGTGAGGGGGCAAGGGAACAGCATGAGGGCAATAAAAGCACTTTGTCAATAAGGGGAGTCAAGGGTAGGGGCGATGTGGAATGCCGGTCCTTGGGAGGAAAGAGCGGTCGATGGAGCGGAGTTGGACAAACGGCAGCGGCGACCGCAGGACTCCGTGGCCAGGACGGCGAATGGAAGGAAGCGTTGGACTTGGGCAGGAGCTACGGAGTGTCCGACATCACGTTGCACGGAGTGTCTCGACCTCGACGGAAATGGAAACCAGTCCAGCGAAAGAAAGAGAGGCTTTGTGCCATATCGCGGAATGCGGAAGGTGCAACAAAGACGCCACCACAAACAATATGAAAGGAGACAAAGGCATCTGACCCTACTCCTTATTTCGCCATCGAACCTGCAGTGCCCAGTCGAATGCGACGCACTGTCATTCTCCAAGGAGCAGGCATACAAAGTCTGAGGTGCGCAGCAGCTGCAGGGTAAAGACAGAAGAAGAAAAAGAGGCAGTCTCGTCTCTATCCCGGCCCTGCAGTTTTGTGTGCACCGCCAGCCCTCCTTTCCCTCCTACCCTTGTTTTCCCCCTGGCTCTTTCCCCTTTCCATGCATCTGGACAGGCGACTGGAGACTGTGGTCTAGATTGGGGTTAGCCCCCTTTGGGACTGGCGGCCGTGATTTGCTGCAGACAGCGCGGCCAAGCCAGCCAGTGGGTGTGACACCCGGATGCGCCAGGAACAGGAACGTTCAGGCACCAACAGTGCAAAAGACAGCAGCCGACAGCGGGTGGCGCGCGCTAAAGGCTGCATAAGGCAAATCTTGGGGAAGAGAGAGCAACTGTGAGCGGCAGGAACGATCACTGATCACAGGTAGCGGTTGCAGCCAAGCCAGTAGGATTCATCGAATATAGAAGGAGCGCAGAACGTAGAATGCAGTACATGTACACAAACCCTCGCGCTTTCACAGGGGAAGGAGCGATAGGCATGGCTGGGATTGCAGCGATCCGAAACCAAAAGCGTGGCTTCTTCTGGGTTTAATACAAACTGCTCCTGCCAAACCTACCGAGTGCATGCACGTTCTTGCCCGGCCTCAGTCCCCTGTTCTCCTGTGCGCCACTTTGCAGCCACGCCGTCACTTCTCGCTCCTTCCCGCCGGCTTTGCTGCACAAATGACAATCGGCATCACCGCACACACTGCAATTGGAGCTAACACTTCTCAGCGGTGATGGGCGAGACTCTTCATGTATTCCAAAGACTGACATCGTTGTGTTCCATGGCACAGAAAAGAATTGAAACGGAAGAAAAACACGTAATTTCAGAAATAGAGTGTCGTCGCTTTTTGGAGCCCTCTCTCCACAGTCCGTTTTTGCGCAATCTGCGCAGCTTCGCAAGCCTCATTTTAAAAGCAGAAAAACACCCAATCATGCACCCCCAGCCTGCCGGACAAGGTTAAATAGAGAGGAAATAGATAAAGGAGAGGGCCATCGCTATGTATGGCCAAGGAGCGCCACGAGCCGCGCCGTTGGCATGTAAGATATGTGCATGCAAATATCTTGTTCGGAGTAATACGCCGTAGATATATACAAATTTCTCATCTTTACAAGGGCTGTTGACGACGAATCTTGCAGCCGTTTTCCATGGACGGCCATGATCCAGCTTACATGTATCTTACACTCAAGACATTTGAGCCCTCCTTTGTCATCTCGTCGAGGTGTTGGAACCCTTTGTAACCGCCTTCCTGGCCTGGCCCTTCAATTAAGCGCCCCACTAAAGAGTGCCCAGCGGGATGTTGGGAGATTGGTGTGGAGGCACCGACTAACAGCGAATAGCGATGAAATGCACCAGTAGCGAATTACAGGGGAGTTGAGCCTGGCTGGCCTATTTCACAGTCCATCTGCATCCACCATGGCCGGCGTCTTCGGTATGTAAGATATCTTACGAAGTAATATTCCCAGGAAACTGTTTATTTTTATCCCTGTCAATCTGTCTGCAAATAAATTAATAAAATGACACGGGGTATTCCGCTCCCGCGAGAGAGAGAGAGAGAGAGAGGGAGAGAGGTCTAGAATGCTGTCACTGCTTCCTGCAAGGCACACGCCACGCCCTTGGCTGCCACGCAAGGCAGGGAAAACAAGCAAATAAATGAATTCTGTGACATCGTTTGGCGCGTGGAGGCTTGTTTTTGACCATGTCATCGCATATCATCACGTGGCTTAGCAGGGTGTCGCCTCTAAGATTGTTGATCAGAGACATTCTTGTCTATCGATCGGAGACTGCTCACACCATCTTAAATAAGAAAAGCAGCAGCAGCAGCAGAAGAAGAAGAAGAAGAAAAGTTTCTCAGTTCACACACCTGCTGGAAGTATGAGTTCATCCGACCTTTTACTCTTCTTATCGGAAGGTTTAGATTCGCAGTATCAAAATGCCTCCAACAAATTCAACGACGCCAACGGAACGTGTACGCAAAACAAAATTGAGCCTTTGGAGAAAAGCGTTTACCCCGGTGATCTGACTGGCGCCTGAATATGTTAAAAAAGAAACGGCACTGGCCACGTTGAAAGGCCACCTTCTCCCACCTCCCAAGACTGCATGCCGTGTTCGTGCATTGATGTGTTTGATGTACGCCCAAAGCCGCCCGCAGGGCGTTATGTTGAATACATAGACTGATTGTTCATCTCGGGATCTACCACAAAGATCTCTACCAACGCACAGATCACAGCAAAACAAGTCCCACTAGGAACAAACAAGATGATCCTGCTTTTGCCAGACCACCCATCACAGGCTTTCCCCATCCATCATCGGATGATATGACAATGAGGCAGGGAGGATATCGGGGTATATTACATGGTGCCTCATGTCCACGCAGGAACTCCAGCTCTCTACAAGTACAAGGGTGTTGTCTACTTATATCTCCCCACGCTTCTAGGAAAGTATGGCTGTGCGGCCGTCGTCCGTCATTCCCAAAAGGATCGGCCGCTTCCCGCAAGATGTTCGCAGGGAGCAACTGCGTTCTTTGTGTGTGCTCTACATATCCTCAGCCTGCGATGCTTCCCGTCTGGATACCCTGCGCTGCCAAACCCTTTCTGCGTAACAATAATAATCACTGTAAAGGAACACTTTCTTTTCGCCATCCCCTTTAGAACCACGCCAGCGTCCATGTGCTTGGCAGGTTAGGCACCGCTCCTGCCACTCGGCAATGATATCAGGCACGCGCTCGTCAAAGTTGGCCCGGCTTGCGGCGCTGCCGACGTCAAACACTGCGGCACCAACCTTTTCGCGCTCCTCGGCCCGCCGCGCGGTTGAGCGCCAAGGCCAGGTCCAGAATGCCGCGCCCGCCCAGCGCGGCCTCCTCGTGGTTATCACGGATGTCAAACGTTGATGACATGCACGGGACGGTTGAGCGGCGAGCCGCGGTTGAGCAGATCGTCAATGACGGCGTCCCAGCAGCGCTCTTCACAGGTAATGACGACGTCAACAACGCCGCCCTCGGAGCCAATGCTGCCCATGTCGGACATGTGCTCGATGCGCGGGATGCCAATCTGCCAGTCCTGCCAGCGCTCGGGGCCCATTTGACGCCACGGTTGCGGTTGATCATGTTGAGGACGCCGTTGGCGCGGTAGAGGCGGGCGTCCTTGGACTCGAGCTCGCGGAAGATGCTGTCGTAGGACGTCTTGTTGAATTGGTAGACGTTGGGCTGCGTGATGGTCGGGCCCGGCAAGCGCACGAGTGAGCCTGTGCCGAAGGAGATGACGGGGAAGCCGGCCTGGGCCAGGCGGAGGTGGGCCTCCATCGATCTACAATAGGGACGCAATAAAAAGGATCATTAGACCTGGTGTTCTCGAACGAGGAACTAATCACAGATACAACGAGCAACGAGCAAACAAACTTGAACAAACGGCCGCGGCAGCGAATGTCCTCGCCGAGGCACTTTGCCAATCTTCCCTTCTGTTCCCTTGCTTCTCGAGCCGCCTGTGTTTTTTATCGCCACTCTTGCCTACGGCCGTTTGTCACTCTACGGGGGTGTATATGCATGGGGCCGGGGGCGGTATAGAAGTACGGATTACGCACCGGTTCTGGTTGCTTGCGCACACTGTGCAGAACTTGAGCTTGAAGCCGCCTGCGTCCTCTGCGTCAGGAGCACCCGCCGGGGGCGCGGGTACGACAGCATCTGCTCCGTTGGCAGCAGCCATGATTGTGTCTCGAGGGTGTCGTGAACTAGGGCTGGCAAGAGAGAGCGATGACGAAACTCGAAAGTCTGATGACAAGAGACGGATTAGCGATTGCTCGAGTGCTGAAGGGCCACACGCCACCAAGTTTGCCTCGTTTCCATAGCTTCTACTGCTGCTGCCGTCTCTGCTGAGATCAGAATATATGTTGCGTAATAATAAAAAGAGTCATCAACTATTTCAGACAGCTCCAATATGTAATATCATCATGTGGGCAGAGCAGCAGCCCGCAGCAGGCAGCATTGAGAGAGCGTGGGCACTCTGGACATCAGACACGATCCGTAGCTTACCTTGCGTATCGTCGTAGACGCGTTCTTTTGCTGCGTCGTATAATGCTGTTGTTTTGGGGTTGGTCTATTTGCTTTCTTCGTTCTTCGGAGAAGAGGCTTTGCAGACCAATCTCACGTCAGATCAACATTGGACGAGCCCGACAACCCCGAGCACTGCAGCATCTGCGAGACGGATAGAATGAAGAAGAGCGCGTGTAGAGGCAGGAGCATATCGCTGCCAGGTTCGCGGGATGTAGAGGTTGCGTAGGGGTTGGGGTTTTTTGTTGTGCAAGAAATTCTTGGGCTGGCTTTTGGAATGACATTTTTGCAGGTTATGGGCCGCTGGGCAAAGATCGATTCCAGCGAATGGAAGCCCTAGTGTACCCGATTGCAGCTCGCCATTGGCTGCAAGCGGCCGGCAGCCCCATTCGGCCATATGCAGGCAATGACACCAACTGAACAACGCAGTGCACCTATGGAGGACGGAGTACGGTAACAGTGCCACACCCACCCTATCTGACGCAACGAGCTCCTGAAACACTCAAAGGACCACCCTGCAGATGCCCGCAGCCGCCCACCTGGGTCCCAGAGTCTAGACGGGACAAGCCACGCACATGACTGGCGGAACAAGGGCGCACGACATGCGCACGGGAGGTGGCAGTCTGGCTCCCGAAATAGAACAAGGAAAAACAGAAACCGAAAGGAACCGATAAGAAGACACAAGAAGAGACGGTGAGCGAAAGGAGGGGCAGTGACACGGAGTAACTGAAGTGAAGGAAGACGGGTGCTGGACACAACAGTACCTCAGCACAAATTTCCCAATGACCGGCCATTTTTCATTGGCACGAGGCCTTTGTTCATGGTATCCCTGTCCATAACGTCTGCCTGGCGGTCTCCCTGGCCGAGAGAGCCATGATACCGGAATCTGAGATTGCATCTGGAGTGTCATCAACGCAGGATTTGCACTGGGAAGACGCCGATGCCATGAGCGCTTGTTGAGCTTTCCCTGGACGTTGAGCGTTTGTTTCGAGAGGCCAACAAAGCGAGATGGCGGAGACGAAAACTTGAGAGGCTGTGTATTACATGTGTCTTATAAAGGTGTCTGTAAAGCTGCAGTAAGGGAGTCGTTTTGTCGGGGCCCTCGTCCTTTTTTATTCTGTAACTTCTTTTATTTTTTTACCATTTCAACCCTTTTGTCTCTTTTTTTTCTCCGTCCTACTATACTTTTCAGCCAGTTTTTTCTCAGAACACAAGATACGGAGCAAAGACCATAAGACATACTCACACTGCCACTTCTCAACAGCAATGTTCTGAAGCGGACCCCAGGAGACGAACCCCGCCTGGTGCTCCGTGTCATATTAAACCCAATACGCCATATTTCACTGTCAAGCGCTAGCTTGCGTACAGGCCCCGAGAAATACCCACCTCAGCCAGAAAACCGCCAGTGCTTCTTTGGCGCCCGAGCCCGTTCTTTCAGCGGCGCCCGCCACTCAGCTTCCCATCTCTTGGCCATCTCCTACCCATCTAGGCCTCTCGTCGTTTCTCGGCCACCGCTCGTTCTTTCTGTCCTCGTCGCACGCTGCGTTATAGGGGCGTTTTAAAGCGTTTGCCCTCCTTCCCTTTCTGTGCGCTGCCATATCATTCCTTCCTGGCGCTGCTCCCAGCGGCTGGCCTGGCGCATCTCCTGCGTCGTTCGCACCTTCCCACCCCCGCGCGCTTAGCACCCCAGACAACGGGCAACCAGAAACAGAAACTAAGATACTACGCCAGCAACAGGCCGCCTTGACTGGACCGTTCTATGGTCGTGGAAAGTGTGCCTGTCCGTTCCCTTTGTTCCTTCCTTTTTGCAACGAGAAACAATCCTCGCTCCGAGTGTCCCATCTCCAGACTTTCCCCTTGCTCCTTCCTCCGCCCTCCTTCGTCGTTCCTGCCTCTCCACGGATCCTCCTTGCCTGTCTCTATCCAGGACAGGCTTTCTGAGCCCTTGCACCCCTCGCTTCTTCTCTCTTCATCCTATAAAGCATCAAGCCCTCCCTCCCTTCTGCCTCTTCGCCAGATAACCCTGCGCGCTCGCTGGCCCAGCCATTTCTTCCATTTTGCCGCTCCAGGGCACCTTTTTGCGCCGCTGCCACGCACTGCTCTCTGTGCGACGTGTGCGTTTCAACCTTTAACCCCCCCCTCCTCGCCTTCTCTGGCTCTCTCTCCTTGGACAATTTCTCGCCATTGCGGATCACCGACTATCGCAGCCTCGGCCTCGACTTTGACTTCGACGTTGACTTCGACCTCGGATCCCCTCGGCCTCCACTTGCTGGCACCGTTGTTGTCGCATTCAGGACAGCTTGCCTGTCAACTTCTGGCTAGGCTGTATATATATCTGCTAGCTAGTCAGTCGCGATCACCATCCAGGCACCTGGCATTGTCTACTTTTCCTATTCTCAGACACTGGTGTCCGTCTGGATCATCCCCGACGAATGCATTCCCCTCTTTGTCGACTATTAGACTCCCGCCATCTATCGCCCTCCCGATCGCCTCGTCTATCTCGACCCGCACCGGAACTCCCTCCGAGACACCCACCACGACGGCCCACCATCAGCAAAGCTTCGGGCGTCCTCTTTGCCTCGTATTGCCCATTCTCCAGGCTAGAGCAACGACGGTGACGCTGCGCACCGGGACGAGGACAGCAGGTCTAGAGATCAAGAACGAACGCAGACAAGAACGTCAGCTGCAGGATATCGGCAGGCTTCCGAGTTTCCAGACTGCGCGAGGGCCGGGTCTCTGTCCATCAAATAAGAACAGACAAAAAGACAGCCAGCCAGCCAGCCAGCCAGACCTGCTAACAACAAGTAACTGCTGTTCCTGTCCTGTCGGCACCAAGTGCGTTCGACTAGCCTGGGCTAGGTCAAGGGACGAAACTCTGAAGCGGTGTCCAGAGGCGCTACTTGGGCAAAGGGTCCACATTCGCACGTCGGCAACAGTGGAAATCGCCCCTCCATTCTGTCTCCTGCATGTCCCTCTGGCTGTGGCATTTCTGAGCCTGTTTTCAGCACACTGGTGTGCATATACATGTGCCATTTCGGTTTCTAAAAAAAAAAGTAGCGTTCCTGGCCCTCAACCCCTTCTCCCCTATCCTGTGGTATCCTGTCGCGCGCGCGCGCCCTCTATAGCGGGACTCGCATTCCGACTCTGTTCTTCGAGTCCTCGATGATGGCAACCATTGCTCCCCGTCTTCTTCCTCACCTGCGACGTCGCCGCCGGCAACAACTCCCAGCCCCTCTTTACTGCCCTCTTCAATCCGAACCACCCCCCGCTACCACCGCTGGTCACATCTCCGCCGCACGCCGAACCAACCTGCCACGGCAATGTCGCACGCCTCGAAAAACCGTTTGTCACAGTACTCTACTGGCTCGATCCCGCCACGGTCGCGCCCAGCATCGCACGTCTTTCCAATATTCATGTCCAGCTTGCCCTACAACCCTCGTCCGAGACTTTGCCTATCCGTCTTCACACCCGCTACACTATGGACCGCCACCGGAGCCGTCGCGGCCGCCATCGGCCCTCATGACGCCGTCAATCGACTCACAATCGCAACGGCGCCTCTCTGACTGCCTGTCTTTTGGGATTCCAGGTCTGGGTGGGACGCAGGCTCATGGTCAAACGACTCGTTCCGCCACGCAAACCGATATCCCCCCATTCTCCTTGCGGACGGCCCTCCCTGGAGCGAGGACGAAGACCTGCAGAGCCCTGTGGTGAGCTCACGACACCGAAAGCACAAGTCGGCATCCAGCGCATACGGCCACAACCGGGCTCGCAGTTCGCGGGATCAATATGGCGCGGATGGCAGCATGGGCGGTGCGGATACAGGTGCCGGCGACGGCCATAGCTATAACCACGGATATGGTGGCAGTAGCGGCCCTGGCGGCCTGGCGGTGGTCGAGATTCGGCCGTGCTGAATCCCGACAACTACGACCGGAAAGAGGCTATTATGTCGGCACGAGCGGCGACGGCAGCGAACGGTATTATGTGAACCAAGAAGGCGACGAAGCCAACGGGCCGGGCGGCGAGTTTGTCACATACCCCCCAACCAAGCACGGCACTCTACAAATCCCTACCAGTTACACCCGCACGGCAACTATGGCGGGTATCGGCCGACGTCTGATGCCTCGAGCCCATCTCGTCGCCGGATTACCGAGAAGACGACCAGTCACGGTACTCCCGCGACTACCAGTTCACAATCACCTCGCCCGACGAAGAGATGCACGGCAAGGCAGTTGCCCTGTTTGATTTTGCACGGGAAAACGAGAACGAGCTGCCCCTGGTGGAAGGGCAGATTATTTGGGTGTCGTACCGGCACGGCCAGGGCTGGCTCGTGGCAATGGACCCGAAGACGCAGGAGAGCGGACTTGTTCCAGAAGAATACGTGCGCCTCTTGCGCGACATTGAGGGCGGCATGACCAGCCTCACAGGGCAGGTGGTGGTGACAGGCGACGGCGCGGCCAGCCCCAACGACGGCGGCACCCCGACACAAGCGGAGCACCACCAGTTCGGCCAGGGCTTCTCTGCCGGCCACACGCCTACGCCCAGCAACGTCTCCAACGGCTACCACCAGCCGATTGTATCGACGTTTTCCACGTCGAGCAAGGATCTTGACCCATACCCGCAACACCTCCTTGGCACACAAGTCGGCCAGACACCGCCGCAGGTCATTCATTACCATGGCCAGCGCGGAGGGTCGCAGGCCAATACGCCGACGCTGCTCAGCCACCAGGACGTAGGCTTGATGCGGCGCGGCAGCCAAGATGTGGCAGCAGCCAAGAAGGGCGAAAGCCATGTGCCGTCGGCTCTTGGATCGTTGCCGGATGCTGGGGCCGATGAAACAGCAGAGGTAGCCGCCACTGAAGGCGCTCCACCGAACGACGCGGCATCCAATAACGCCCACAACGACACGGCCGAGACCGCTGCTGATTTCTGATTCTGGGCGTCCTTTCCATGCTTTGTTTATGATTTACTTTACCGGCTTCCTTGCGTGTTGCGATATATCATCCTCTTTTATCTTTTTTTTTTTTTGTTTTTATCATTATTTTTTGTATAACTACTAGCATTGTGCGTGGGCTCCCGGCACGTCTGCTCATTGTTTGGCCATTTTACATGTTTTGTTTACGTTTTCGGCCATGGTCCTCATAAGACGCCAGGAAAATCTTTCTGTTAACAAGGCGGGGGGCTCTGTCCCTCCATGCTGTTCTGTTTCTTGTCTGCGTTACGCCGTGTCCCAGGATGCTGTTATGAGGGTGGCGTTTTGTTTCTGTTCCGTCTTTACTCTTGCTTGAGTTGCGTTTGTCGTCTTGATCTCGACAAATGTGAGGTGCGATGCATGTGTTCTAGGATAACCTCATTCCCATACACACATGTCTATTTGCTTGATCTTCCTTGCTACCTGTTAATGCCGTGGTCCAACGAAGGGAGAAATGTCCAGGTTTTTTTCCAGGCCTTTTCCAGAGTCTCTTCGAGTCTTACTACCCAGCAAGTGATACACCGAGTACAGTGAGGTCATCTCCGATCAGATTCCAATCAGATCGGCTTCCAACGAAGGCTGTTAGTGTCACGTGCAGCTATTAAACACCTCACTTTGAGATGTGATGACGCCTGCTCGCCTGTTTCGTTCCCCTTCTTTTAGCCTTGCGCGTCGTCGCGGCTCCTAGGCTTTTGGCCATAGCCGGCAGCCGGCGCATCCCAGCACCTGCAAAGCTCGGATTTACGACCTGCGATGTCCCAAACACCCATTTCATCCCCATTTTGTGTTTCTTCCTTTTCCCCAAGCACAGCCCCACTTTTTAAAGTGGCATTCTTTCTCTGTTTGTCATCTCAGGTTCTCCGAAGCAGGGAAACAGCGGCAGAAGCTCCCCCCAATCGCCGAATTGCGAGCTTTCTTCCGTCTGCCCCGTCATCCTCTCTTTCTCTTTCTCTGTTGTTTTCCCACGCACTCGACCTGTCAATTTCTGCCTTTTCTTCTTTTCTTTACCTTTTTTCAAACCGCCGAAATGTTTGCTCGCGCAGCTACCCCGCACGTTCCAGGTGGCCTCGGGCCCCCTCAAGGTAAGCAAAGAAAAGAAAAAAGAAAAAAAAAAGAAAAGAAAAGGCAGAGGCTGCTTGCTGCCCTCCCCACGAGAATCTGACGTCAGACACTCCGGAGGCCGGACGGGCCACACCCACTTACCATGCCCAATGCCACTGCAGCACCGCCGCCATGGCGAGCAGCGTGCAGACGGCATGCAAACAGCTGTGGTGTGGCAGTGGTGGCCCGGCTGCAACGAAGCAAAGCTCCGGCTTCCAATGGCAGCTCTTTTTTCGGGCGTTGTGCTGTCACAGCCTTCTTTGCTAACAATGGCTTCTTTCGTCTTCCTTCTCAGGTGTCCACCCGCAAGTACGCCACCGCCCCCACGGCGGCAGCAACAACACGGCAGTCCTCGCCGGCGCTGCGCTGGCCATTGGTGCCGGCAGCTACTACGCCTTCTCGTCGTCGGCGGTGCCCAAGGCGGCCAAGGAGGCCGAGGCCAAGGTCAGCGAGGCCGCGAGCGCGGTCAAGGCGGCGGCCAAGGAGGCGTTCTCGGGCGGCGACCAGGACTTTGTGGCCGCTGACCGTGGAGAGCGTGGACACGCTCAACCACAACACGAAGCTCGTGCGCTTCAAGCTGCCGGAGGCGGACCAGACGTCGGGCATGCACGCGGCCAGCGCGCTGCTGACGCGGTTCAAGCCCGAGGGCGCGGAGAAGAACATTATCCGGCCGTACACGCCGGTGAGCGACGACGACGCCAAGGGCCACATGGACCTGCTGGTCAAGCGCTACGAGGGCGGCAAGATGTCGTCGCACATCCACAGCCTGGCGCCGGGCGACACGCTGGAGATCAAGGGCCCATCTCCAAGTACCGTGGGCGCCCAACAAGCACGAGCAGATTGCGCTGGTGGCGGGCGGCACGGGCATCACGCCCATGTACCAGCTGATCAAGGCGGTGCTGCAGAACGCAGAGGCGGACAAGACCAAGAATCACGCTCGTGTACGGCAACATTGCCGAGGAGGACATTCTGCTGCACAAGGAGCTGCGCCAGCTGGAGAACACGTACCCGCAGCGCTTCCGGTCGTTCTACGTGCTGAGAAGCCGCCCGCAGAGTGGCAGGGCAGCACGGGCTATGTGACCAAGGAAGCTGCTGAAGCAGGTGCTGCCGGAGCCCAAGGCGGGCGACTTCAAGGTCTTTGTGTGCGGCCCGCCGGGCCTGATGAACGCCGTGTCGGGGCCCAAGAAGTCGCCCTCCGGACCAGGGCGAGCTGTCGGGCCTGCTGCAGGAGCTGGGCTACGCCAAGGACCAGGTGGTCAAGTTCTAGATGGGGGTCTTTTTGGCTGAGAGGTGCAAATGTGTCGATGTGGCACACGCATAAAAGCAGGATAGATTAGACAGCGTCCACGTATCTTGTTCTCATCTGTCCCGACTGTGTGCTATGAGCAGCGTACATACATGCACGGCATACGTAGTATCTTGCATGGGTGACTTCTGACCCATGTTTGTTGACAAACAGCCGCTCAATGTATTTGTTTTGTCGTATTGTCGTTTTGTGTTCTTGTTTCATCCTCTCCCTCCTGCTGCGCCAATCACAGCGCTTGAACCCCTGTACCTTATTCCTCGCAGCTATTTGCTTTGGCTGATGTTGGAGAACCACAAGTCCCCAGCCCACAGCACACTTCACTGCCGGTCCAAGGCAGACCAATGGAGACAAGGTGGCGGTGAGACGAGAAAAGAGGACCAACATACCAACCACTCAATCACCGCCCATTTGTGGCGGGACGGCACGTAAACACCACTTGCACGCCTACGGCCCAACCATTTGCAGCAACCATTTGCAGCGTATTCTTCTGCTTGGGCGCGAGTGAGGGGAAAGAGGGAACGACGGATGTCTCTGTTCTTTCCTTCTTTTTCTTTTTTTCGTTCTCGGCTCGCTCTTTCTCTTTTCCCTCGTTTCGCGTCTGCTCCTTCCTTCCCTTTGTCTTCTTTCCTCCTTCCATTTACAAGCTTCATTGGTCGTTCCTGCCTCTTGCCATTTTGCTCGAGCGGCCCCCCATACTATCGCACCTTCCGCACATTCCGCACGTCTGCCGGTCGCTCCTCCTCCCGCCATGTCCGACTCGCGCCGGCGTTCCTCGCGCTCGTCGTCCACGTCCACCACACCGCTCTTCTGGCGCCTCGGAAACCGCATCCAACGTCTCGGCGTCGTCGTCGTCGTCACGCCACCGCAGCTCCCGCCACAGCAGCAGCAGCGCCAGCAGCACCGCCCCGTCCAACCGCTCGTCGACGTCGCTGCACCGCATCTCCGGCAGCGCGCTCAACCGCTCGCGGGAATCGCTGGCACCGCCGTCCACGCCGGCAGCACGGTCCTCCTCCTCCTCGCGATCGTCGTCCCACCGCCACAGCAGTAACAGTGCCAGCAATAGTGCCAGCTACGACAACCCGCCCGCCACCGATCCGGGACCTGCTGCCGCGGGCCTGGGCTCCATCTACGGCAGCCTGGGCGGCCGTGCCAGCGAGTCCCGCTTCTCGCTGACGGACCAGTTTGCGTCGACGCGCAGCGTGCTTGACTTTGGCTTCGACGACAGTGCCTCGTCCATCTTTGACGCCCAGTCCATTTTCTCAGTCGGTACCGCACAGGCGCCCTCGCTCTACGGTTACGAGGCTGCGGCTGCAGCGGCTGCGGCCGCGACTGCCTCGGGTGGCGTGTTGGACGCCATTTGCAGATCTCGGCAGCATCACGCCCCTCGCCGGACGGGCGGTGGCAGTCTGCAGGGCTCGCCGTGGCAGCCCGAGGAGGAGTACCTCGGCGGCGCCTACAGCACCGTGCTCGAGGAGAACGACGACGACGAACGACACGGCCACCGTCAGCGGCCGTAACGACGGCAACGATGATGACAACACCAGCCTCACCGACGACAACACCCCAGATTCAACGCCCACAAAGGCAAGGCGGAGGAGCCGTGCGCCGTCGTCGGCTGATGTCACGGTGATTGGCGGTGGCGGCGGCGGCGATGGCGTCAACGGCAGCAGAAGCAGCCAGCGGTCGCCGCCACACGGTACAGAGGCGGTAGACGAGCTGCAGGACCCGCTGCAGCTGCCCGTGCCCGTCCTCCCACCCTCCCAAAAGGGGCTGTGGCAGAGCTACAGTGCTGCCCGCCGGCCGCACCGCCTGTGCGTGCCGCCCTGTGGCGCCCGTGCACCGCACGTAACTACGACCTTCTTCTGCCTCTCGCGCGAGCAGTTTCCCGGCCTCCCAGCAGTGCCCAGATCCGCGCTGCCTACTACAGGCTCTTCCGCCTGCTCAACAGCAGCATCAGCAACGGCGGCGGCGGTAGCGGCAGCACCGCGGGCAGCACCAAACCTGATGCCGGCCGCGCTGCGTCCGTATGCGGCAGCCTACTTCTTGGAGATTCAGGTCGCATTTGAGACGCTGATCGACCCCATCCGCCGGCTTGAGTACGACCGCTTCCTCGACGACCTGGAGGACGAACGCGCCGAGAACGACGTCTATGGTGACGAGAGCGACAGCGAGGCCGACGACAGCAAACCCGGGAAGGCCGGCAGGGCCGCGAGCACGTCGAAGAAAGCGGACAAGACCAGCACACCGGCCGCGTATCCCCTGCCGCAGGGCACAGCCTTTGTGCGCAAGCACGACTTCCAGACGACAACCGACTTGGGCGCGCGCTACACTGTCTCTGACGTCCGGCTGGGCAATTTGCTGCTGCCCAAAAGCCTCAGCATCTCCTCGCTCGACTACGCGCTCACCCAGACCATGCGCGTTGGCCTGCCCGCCTTCCGCCAGTACACCGAGCTCAGCCTCTATCAGTTGCAGTGCCGTGTCCAGCGGGTGCGCCGTTTGCTCCACGAACGCTTCGGCATTGGTCGCGGCGGAGCTGTGCAAAACTCGTTCAAGAGCCGTGATGGCCGCACCTACTACTATACCCGCCAGCCGTCGTCGTCTGCTGCGCCCAATCAGCCACTCTGGCCCATCCGCTGTGGCATCCCCATTGTGAGCCTGTCGGCCTCGGCCTACACACTGTCCACCGCCGCGGCAGCAGCCGGCGCTGTCCTTCCTCTCGGTGATCGCTACCAGCCGCTGCTCCCCGAGGTGCTCGGCCCCGCCCGCATTGCCCAGCTGGCGCACACCCGTGCCAGCGGCTGCGTCGTGCTCGGATACCGCCAGGAGTTCTGGACCGGTAGCAACGCTGTCTCTGGCCTCCCGTCAGCGCCTTCGGTCGTGGCAGAGATCGAGACGCAAGTCCTCCTCGCGTGGCCGTCACCGCCCGCCTCTCTCAAAGCGTCAGCTGCCCTCCGCCGTCCGGAAGCTTGAGCGCAAGGTTCTCGGAGCCAGGCCGTGAGCCAGTCCACGTCGAGGTCATGATGCAGACCGCCGAGTCTTCCCTCTTCTCCTCCTCTCTGCCTTTGTCGCCATCCCTGCCGCGCTTTGGTCTCGGCCTCTCTCGCCGCATGGGCGGCAACGGCGGTAGCATGTTCCTGTGCACGGACAGCGGCAACAACTGGTGGTCTTTGCTTTCGCCCTTTGCATCCTCTTCATCCTCCTCATTGCCCGTCTCCTCCTCGCTCTTTGCCCCCCTGATCCCGCCCATGGTCGAGGTCGGCTACAGCATGAGCCCCCACGAACTGGGCCTGCACGTCGGCCGCCCCTCACCGGCCCTGCTGACCGTGGCCTCAAGGGCGTCGACGTGGATATGGACACGCTCGGCAATGTGGCAGCATACTCTTCCGACCGCCGCAACCCCGTCCAGCCTCACGGGACCTGGACCGTTTCGGCAGCCACCACGGGCTACGGCTCGATGGCTGCCTATGTGCGTTACGGCCGTACTGTGTTCCTTACCCCCTCGGCCGCAGGGCGCCAGCCATTGCTGCTGCGAATACTCGCCAAGGACGGTGCCAGAGCCAGTCGCCGCGGCGGGCCGTCCGTGTCGAGGCGGAACTGTGCGCTGCCGACCGCTACCTGTCCGACGGCTACCTTGCCGTGCGTGCCCTCGCCCCTGTTCGCTGGTGGGGCTTCCGCAACGGCTGGTTCAGCAACGCCACTGCCCTCTTCCGCAGCAGCACGCCGGCCAGCACGACACCGCCCAAGCTCGGTCTGGAGGTCGCTCTAAGTGCCGGCAGCGGCAGCGTTCATTTCTCGCTGTACTGGTCGCGCCTCGGCCAGCGCATCAAGCTGCCCTTTTGCTGCTGCCCAATCCCGCGTCCAGCGCACCACATCCACAGCTGTCGCCACCAAGCTGTTTGTCTGGGCCGCTATCGCGCCGATGGCCTTTTATGGCTGTGCGCGAAGTGGCACGGGCGTACTGGCACTCGACCGCCCGGCGGTGGAAGACGTCGCGGGCCAAGACCCGGGCCAAGAAGCGTGGCTTGTCTGCTGCAGCCGCCGCGGCAGCTGCCCAAGCGGAGGTGGAGCAGGCCCGCAACGATGCAGATGCTGCTGGTCTGATCGACGGGGAGGAGGAGGAGGAACAAGCCATCAACCGCCACCGCGCCGAAGCCGACGAGCTGACCATGATCCTGGCCTCGGCCGTTGACGCCCAGCACGTTCTCGCGCGCCAGCTGCGCAAGGCCAGTAAGGCCAGTGCTCGACAAACAACAACAACAACAACAACAAAGACGACTACCATCTTCTGGATAGCGAAAATGGCCGGCCCAACGAGCTGGTCATCCTCAGCGCTAAGTACGGTGTGGCTCTGGCCGACGACCCGACGACCCGGACGACCCGGACAGCGGCCACGCGCGCCACGACAGCGCCACGAGCGGCCTGGGCCACAGCAGTCTGAGCCTCAACCCCGGCAGCCCGCCGATGACTGCTGCCATGGCCTCGCGCAACGGCTGGGCGCCCGACTACGAGGTCGCCGATGTGACCGCCGCCGTGTCGGCCCTGATTGTGGCGGGCGGCAGCGGCATCGACGGCATCGACAGCGACTACCTGTTGATCCCCGCGGGTCTGCAAAAGAGCCGTCTGCTGGGCTTCTGGGACCCGGCACCCAACTACCGGCTGAAGCAGCGGGTGGAGCGCCGTGCCCGCGGCAAAAAGGTGCTGCACGTGCGGTACATGTGGAACGGCCTGGAGCGCATTGCCGAGGTGGGCGACCGCGAGGAGCTCCGTCTTCCGTAGAAGCGGACGACATGCATTCCCATGATAACAAGATAACGATGAGATGATATAACGCGAGAAGAGAGAAAAGCATGTCCTGGTGACCATGTTTGCCGGGATGGTTTTGACAAGAATGCCAATGTATATCCTGTCTATAGCTGCTATTCTTGAAAAACAAAAAAAGTATATATTTTATCATTTGTGTTCCTAAGAGAGAATATGGGGAAAGTAAAATAAGTATATTGGAACGTGCTGAGGGGAACGACAGCATCTCTTTTTATGGAAAATACGTGTGATGAACTGTGCACAAAGAAGTAGATAGATGCATGCAAAACTGACTCTGACAATGCACATGTCGTTTTATTGTAGATCAACCAAGAGCTTTTTGTAAATACCCTCCCAAAAGATAGACAAACCAAAAAAAAAACCAACATCGCCGTATTGTTGATCAAACTCTGCGCAAAAAAATCGAATATAAAAAATCGGGCAATCTGGAAAAGGGTCAAGATGTCGATATAAAACAGAGACCAAGCAAAACTAGAAAAAAAATCCAAGAAATCAAGCGGTAGCGAGAGAAACGAGGTGCAAACGCTCAAGATGAAGACGACGCTGTCCAAAGACAACCTTTTCCAGCTTGTCGCGCTCGCCACTCTCCTCGCACATGCCACGGAAGATGCCCTCCTCGGGGCCTTCTCCCACAGCTCACGGGGCGTGCCGTACTCGGCAACGGCGCCGTCGCTCAGCACAAGAATGCGGTCAAAGTCGGCGATGGTGCTGAGACGGTGCGCAATCACGAGAAGTGTCGAGTCTGTAAACTCCTCACGGATGCTCCGCTGGATGCAGACTGTCTGTGTGCATGTCGACGGCCGAGGTCGCCTCGTCGAGCACCATGACACGCGGTCGTCGTACAATCGCACGCGCCAGGCACAGAAGTTGCGCTGGCGCTGGGACAGATTCAAACCGCCCTCGGAAATCTGCGAGGACAGGTCGTTGAAGACATTGATGTTCTTGGTTCCGATGCAACACTGGACCGAGCCTGGTGCCACGGGATCCGGCGAGTTGCGTCCTGACGTGGCAGCAGACGATGACCGAGAAGAAGTGAGGTGCACTCGGTCGAGGCAGTCCTTGAGTTCTTCATCGGGTTATGGGTATCGAAAGGATCCAAGTTGCTACGGATCGTGCCCGAGAACAGAACCGGGTCCTAGATATGCTGTTGGCATTTGCGTGACACAAAAAAGAAAGGGTGTGGAGGTTGGTAACAGAAACATACCTGAAGGAATGATAGAGAGGCGAGAGCGGAGGTCATGCAGCTTAATCTTGGAAATGTCGATGCCGTCGATATGAATATCGCCCGAGCGAGCCTCCAGGAAGCGGAACAGCGCAAGCGTCAGCGAGGACTTGCCAGCACCGGTGCCGGCCGACCACACCAACACGCTGGTTGCGCTCAACGACAAACGTAAGGCCTTGAGAACGGGCGGCAGATCAGCAGCATAGCTGACAACAAGGTTAATCAACCTCGATAACGGCCCTCGGTAGGCCAGGCAGCAAGGTGGGCTCTGGCCACCAAGATCCTCCGTGGGGAGCTCAGTATAACTCAATAATGCGCTCGGCGGCGTTCATCTGAAGCTCGACGTTGGCATAGAGGCGAACCGTCCACATAATGGCCGACGAGAAGTCGAGCGCAAAGGCCAGTGCAAAGCCAGCCAGGGCCGAGTCCATCGTCTTTGAGGAAGAAGATGATCGATGCTACAACCACGGAGAAGAAGGAACCAACCAAGCTTATGCGCCAGCCGACCCAGCGGTTGAACAGCCACAAGTGCCATGTGGTGGTCGACCAGTCGTCCAGCCTGCGGTACATGCGCTCAACGACAGCCTGGGCCTTGTCGTAGCCACGTATGGTAACAACACGAGAGGCCAGAGAGGGCGGTGCCGAACTGCTCAAACACGGGGCGACTTGACTGTGCTCTCGAGGCGCTTGGCAGGGCGAGCAGCAGCAAACATAAATGACGGCAAAGTAGACGCAGATGATGAGAAGAACAAACGACATCAACACAATGATGGGCGAAACGAAGAAGCCAGACAGAACAATGCCGATCAGCTGGACAACGAGTTACCGCCAAAGCTGATGGAGTTGGCCAGCTGGTTGTCGATGATGTTGAAGTCGGCGGTGAAGCGGTTGAGAATGCGACCAACGGGAACGGTGTCCAGCCAGCGAAGGGGCGCGCGGAGAATGATAAAATTGAGCTTCTCGAAGAGAACACGGCTGGCACGGATCGAGCCGTGGAAAATGTAGTAGTAACGGGCAGAGCCAATAATAGCAGTGGACATGGCCAGGAGGATGTAAATGCCCCATGTAGTAGCTCATCGACTCGGAGGTGGTAGGTGGCAACCTTGCCGGGTGTGCCGAAAGCTCTCGCGGGGCGGCACACAGCGCTAGGAACCGAGCTCATCGACGTCTGCTGGTGAAGGCCTTGCCGTATGAGTACTGCTTGCTCTGGCTCTGGCTCAGGCTCAAGGGCGTGGTGGCCAAGCGTGGAGTAGTTGAGTGAAGACGTCTCGCTCTTGTCATCGTACAGTCCAGTCCAGATACGCAGCCACCAGGAACGGCCAACCGACAAGATCTGCACAACGAAGAAGATGACCACAAACACCTTGGACCAGAACGGCAGCCCCCATTCGCCTTGAGGTACGTCCAGTAGACATGCTTCCGCACAGCAACCCTCCTTCACGCTTCTCTTCTTCGACAACTTTCTGGGGCGTTTGCTTGGACACAGCCTCGGCCCGACCGAATGCACGGGCGGCAGCAGCTCTGGGACGCTCTCGAGGCAATCTTTTTCAAAGCCGCGCATCGCCCGGGCAGCGCGTCTCCGTTGCCGTTTTCGTTGCCATTGTCGTTGTCGTCGCCATTGTCCGTCGCCATTGGTCCGATCGAAGTTGTGCCGAGTTCACTAGCCCGTGGCCTCGGCGTTTTCCTCCTTCGCTAATCTCTCGTCAGGCACTCTGTTCGTGGGCTCTTTGATTCTGCTCGATGAATGCCCTCCCTCGAGCGAGTTCGGAAGTCAGAGCCCGAGTTCAGGATGCGGCCTTTCGCCCAGGTTCAAACAAGGAACTTGGTCTTGGGGCACAGAGGGCAACGTGGTGAGTGACCAGGATACGGGGTGCGGCCAGCGCGAGAGCTCGCCCGTTTGATGCACTTTTCGAAAATGTGGCGGCCGAGCGATGCGTCGTGCAAGCTGCGCTGCAAAAGTATCGCTCCATTGACGAGGATGCCGGCACGCGAGGGTAGAGTGGCAAGCGAGCAAGCGGTGATATCGCCACTTCTGGCCGCCACACTCAGGTTGATTCCAGTTCCGGCACCGATCTCCCGTGGACTTCTGCCGTCAGACAGCATTCTCTCAAGATCCCTTGGGTTCGAGCGCACAATCGCAAACAGCCGCGCGACCCGTCTTCATGGTAGCCCGCTCACTCATCAACAGCAGGCCGAATATATGTTGATCGCGGATTCCGGTGGCAACTTCTCGATCACCAAAGGGATTTTTAGACAATGTAAGCAATGCGACTTGGCAGGATTTCCCAGTCACCAGTTATTTGGGGGCCTTGGCATATCATGACGGTCGTCATATGGACAGGCCCTGCAGGAACGCGTTTATGCTACCAAGCCAGCAGGTCCACCTCGCCGAGAATGGCAAGAAAGCATCAACACTCTTTACCAGTGCCGGTCTTGCCAGAGATGAACAGACAGCTCGCCCCATGCGGGAAAATGGTAAGGCTTTGATATCAACGCACACTAGACACGTAAGGGCCTCGCTTTGCTCATTTCAAACGTTTTTCGTTCGGGTCGGGACGCGCCAGGCGATGGAAAGCCTTTGTCAAAAGGAGAATACTCTTTCGCCGTTTCCTTGGTAAATCTTCGGACAAGATCAGCCGCCCGCGAGGTTACTCTTCAATACGCTTGACCGAGATCCAAGCATCAAGCAGATCGGTCGTCAGCTCAGGGAACAACAGACAGAGTGACCTCGAGGGCCGGAAGACACCCAGGCTGACAAAGGCGACGGATGGGCTGAGCTCGCCGTGAATGTAGGCGTAGACGGCGAGCGTTGATGGCAGACAGAGCAACCGGAGCTCGTGATCCAGCAGGCAATCAGAATTAGCATCGTAGCGGAACACGTCCCAGACGCTCTTCAGTTCGCGGTTGCGCACCTCGCCGATCTTGGCTTCCCACTGGGCTCGAGCGCAGAGAACTTGATCTGGCGGATGCCCTGCAAGGCCTCGGTAACGATTTCGAGCTTCTCGTCACGCAGCTTCATGAGCCGGTCTTGAGCTTCCGAATAAAGCCTAGAGAAGTAGACGTTGAAGGGCATAATGATGATCATGGACATTAAAACCAGCAGCCAGGGGCTTCCAGCCGAGAAGACTGATGAGAAACGTGAGCGACACAATGAGCTTGAACAAGCTGCCAGGGAAGAGGTTCTGGTAGGCGCAGAAATCGGAGACACGCTTGCCGTCGACGCCGATGAGGTTTACCGTGCCCTGCTTGGTCTTCTTTGCGGACTCAAGGTCGTCTTCGTCTTCGGCGTCGGTGGCTTCGGGCACTTCCACTTCGGGGGCGTCAGTCGTGGCGGGCGCAGCGATGGCCGGATCTGTCGGCCCAACAGCCGCCTCCTTGGGCTTCTTGCGGCTCTGCTTGACATCTTTGCGGCGCATGGACTTTTCAAAAATCAGAGCAGACAGCTGTGCGCGAATAGGGACCGTCAGTTCTGCCCAGGATAGCCAAAAGACGTACGATTCGAGAAGCTACGAGTTGTTAGTAGAGTGTTTATTTTTTCCTGGCAAACGACAAAGACATAAGGAACCGAAAGATGATACATACCGCTTGGGCAATGATGGCAATACCGAGCCACAAAACCCAGATCCAGACATCAATGCCAAATGTCTCGCCGATGGTCCGCTCCTCGAGAATGCGAAGCAGGCGCAGAACTACCCACTGTGGCGCAAAGTTGAGAATGGCAGTGCCGAAAGTCAATATCCACTGCAGCGCAAAGGGACCAGCGTGCGCCCGGAATGATCGAAAGCCACAGACGACGAATGGGATAGTCAGCAGCTTTCCAGTTGGCGGAAACGTTAACGGTGCGGGTACGATGGTCCGGGCGCGGCATGTCGACGAGATCCAAGTTTTTCTTTGTGACAGAAAGGCTCATGAGATCTGAAGGCCACGAGAAGGTGAAACGGCCAAGGGCAGACGTGGTATACATGCGGTCGACAAGTTCGTTCTTGTAGTAGACTTCGGGCGTCGGGGCAGGAGGACGCTGGCGAATGAGACCACAACGGCAGCCACAACCTCAGCAACGCGGAGGCCGAAAATCACAGGCTGGTGGGCGAGCAGGTCGGCTACAACCTTGCTGTCCAGGGTGACAATCACGTACGACAGCGTTATGCCGCACACAAATGTGTACATGCCAAACGTGTATGCCTTGGTCGACTGGTGCATGGAAGCGATGGCAATAGCCTGAATCAAGATGAGAAGCTGGCATGGCCGTTAGAGACGATGGCACATAATTTACAAGAGGCAAACAGTAGACGGGTTCAAACATACCCATGCTGCAGTGACAAGCCAGTTTGCAATAAAGTACTCGTCACGGCCGGTGAATGGCGTTGCAAGAATCGAGGCAGCCAGCGACGTGCCGGCGCCGAGAAGAGCGGACAGCAGCACGACGGTCTTGGTCAGCTTGTTCGAGAAAGCAGCGACCGATTCGGCCGTGGCCGTGCCGTCCGGGTCGCTGTAGACGGCATCGTCGCGCTGCTGGCGCTTACGGATCTGGCCGATAAGACCAGACACGGAGGGCAAGGTGAGAAGGTGATGGCGCCAGAGCGGCACCAAACTCCAACAATCATGGATTCATTGTGCATGATTGGCGAGAAACGCGCGAATAGGATAGATTCAGCCTTGCAGGGCCTGTATGGTTTCTTTTTTTGGTGAGGCTGGCGTTTCTGCCGTCCTGTGTTTTTTTTTTTCTTTTTTTTCTTTGCCAAACCAGGTAAAAAAGAGTGTCTTTTTGGTTGTTCAATTACTTTCACACCTAGCCGGAGTAGGATGCAAGCTCCAAGAACAGAAAACAAAAAAGGAGAGGAGAGCGGACAGGATGTAGAACGACAACAAGGACAAGAGTGAATGCAGAATATCAATGCCTGGAGAGGGGCCAAGTTAGGCAACGGCAAGCAAGCAGCCAAATCAAGAAGCCGTTCGCTGCGCGTGGGAAAAGTGGCGAGGAAGCAGGAGTAAAGTACTCCGCGGGAAAATGGCAGCTGACGGAGCTTGCAAGTCAGACCAGCGGAGTGGAGAATATACAATGCGGATAACGAGGGAGCCAAAAAGAGTGCGAGAAGAGCAAAGAGAGAGAGGCCAGTGCCAAAAGGGGCGAGGCCAAAACGGACTCGGAGACCGATGGTAGGTTCGGCCAGAGCGCTGGGGTTGAGCAGGTTCAACAGGAGCTCCAGAGAGGAGAAAAATAGTCACAGATCTTAAAAATCACGAGAGGAAGACGAAGCAAAAGAAACGGAATAGAAATAGGGACGACGCGGCGGGAGCTAGCTCGGGACCTTGATTTGGTATTTGTATCTTGGCTGGGCTGTTGATGTCGTAATCCGATACAATGATAACAGCATGGACGCGCGGGCACTTAACCTAAGCGGGCACGTAGTGACCTCGATGGGGCTGCACACGGGGCGAGATCGAGGCTGTGGGCGTGAGCAACAAGTGACGATGGTGGAGGGTGAGTCAAGATGCAGAGAATTCCGAGTGACAAAAAGAGAGAATGCAGGATTTGGAGGAGTGTTTTGGGGATGCAATGCCCAGGAAGAGGCTGGGGGTTGCCGTCGCTTCAAATTGGCAGGTGGGTGTCGAGCGGCAGGTGCGATGGAGATAACGTAGGAAGGCGAGAACGAGAAACTGGACAGGAGGGAAGGAGTGAATGGGTGTGCCGGAGAATGAGGCAAGAACTGCGTTTGCGAGCAGTTGCGCCGCGTTCCTGCCGTTTGTCCCAATTCTTCTACACTTTTCTCTTCTTCCTTTTTTTTCTTTTCCTTTCTTTTCCCCAAATCTTCTTCCTTGTTAATCCTTTTGTCTCATTTAACGGCGACGGCTATCTACGGATTACAACAAGCTAGTTCGGAGATATGTATTAGGGGGAATCAACGCCTGGCAATGTCGAGAAAGCCGCGTGAAAAAGGGGGAAGTGCAAAGAACGGCGTCCAACCACAAGCGGCTTCACGCCCAGTCCTTGCCACAGCCGCGTGCAGACCTTGCAAACTCTTCCAGGCCCTGCAGCGAGACCGCGTTGCCGATCCGAGATAATGGTTTGACTCATCGGCGAGGCACCAAGGCGCGAACGTTCGGCGAGTGGCAGCTACCTGCCAAGCATGGCACTGGCGGCAATCGACACCAAAAAGCGAGCGAGTCTGAATTGGGAAGGCACCTAGCAAAACGAAACACTGCGGAGCAGGTGCGACTGTAAGATTTCGGGGTACGGAGAAAACAGAGGACAGGAAGACGGTGCAAGATATGGGCAGAAAGGAGGGAGAGAGAGAAGGCAGCAAGATGACGGCAGAAGTACTGGCAGGCGCCGTACTCAAAGGTGAAGTGGATGCTACTTTCAACTTTTAGCAAAGTCTCTAATTCATGTCGCTGTAGTTGCATATTACGGCAGTGTAGTTTATATTTGACCACTGCAATGCCATTCTAGTATCTTCTTACACAGTGTAATTTCTGCGAAGAATTGCTGTGCTGCGTAGTGAGTGCATTTACACTGGAACCTCAATATCTCAGGGATCTTTCGTGGAGAATGTCCATATATCGTCTTGATATGCGTTTTAAAAAGATTTACGGTCTTCCATAATCACGAACCCTGAATGAGGCATACCATAAAACGTGGACAGCCATCAAGCAACAAGTCGTTGCCAAAAACTCTTTGCTTGGTTGAGAACTCGCCTAATATTGATCCGGATGTCTGTTCTCTTGAAGTCTTTTAACGAGCCACCGCTGTGCACTCTCGCCTCCTTTCATAAAGTGAATTGAAAGTGCCTTTGCTTAAAAGACAATTATAGCTATTGTGTACTTGTCCTCTAATGCAGGCAGTCCCGAGACATAACCATAACGAGACGATATCCTAGAGCAAGTCATAGATTGGTATTGTGGACCTTCAAAAAAAAAAAAAAGGAGTCACCTTCGGACTCCCGGAAACATTGTCAGTCATGTCAGATACATGTAGGAGGAAAACTACAGCGTTGATCGCAGCACGTTTATGTACCACACGAAAACATCCTCTCCAACATCCCAAAGTCAAGAGCAGCAAAAAAAAAAAAAAAAAAAAAAGAGAAGGCGCCATTCTCCACTTTTCCCGATGCCCGTTTTAATCGCCATCCGTCAGCCTGTGTTTGTGGATTGCAGGTGGACCTAGGAGAGAGCAGCCTGTTAACAACTTTCTTTTCATGGCAAGAGCACCCACCCTACTGGTACTAGTGAGACGCCAGGGTCCAGTCAGTGGACAAGTAACGCTGCCCAGAAAAAGCTTCTTTCTTAACTTTCTTTCTTATTATTTTCAACTTGGTAGCCTTTGCTTTGTTGCTGCATGGCCGCACGAAAGCTGCGCCAATCTTGCTACAAGTGACTCCTCGCCGTGTATAAATACTTGCTTTTTTGCCCCTGTCGTTTGCCGGAAGTAAGACTTTATACATAATAGGCAAAGATAAGAAAAAGAGAGAGAGAATGTGTGTAAAGGAAACAGAAACAAGACAGAAGACAGTTACTCATAACCTGAGGCAGTGACAGAGGTGACAACAAGACCCGAAGATGGTGCGGCCAGCCAGGCAGCCAAGCAACAATGACTGGAAGTGGCAGGCTGACGGATGGAAGAAACATCACAGATGGATTGCAAATCTAATCCTGCACGACGGGTGCAGTAGGATGCGGAAGCGAGGGCCAAGAGAAAAAAGGCAAGATGGGGAAGGGGACAGCCATCCCGCCTGGGCGGAGGTGCATGACATTGGCGGGCAACGATAAAGTCGGTGTAAGAGGCTGGTCAGCCGACTCGCGCTGCAAGGCGAAGAGGCATGTTCCGACTGGGGGCCATAGCCGACCAGGGCTTTGTCTTTTTTTTTCAACCGAGCAAGGCGAACTTTTGTGCATGTCTGTCATGTTCGCCTGGTGCTTGAACCCCCTCGTCTTCCTCAATACTCATGCAGCTACATCCGATCGTCGGACGGCCCTGTGCAAGAGCAGCAAACGACAGGAACTGCCCCGACGTGAAGAACAAAACGGCAGCCTGATTCGAGCAATGCTTTCTAGAAGGCCATATTGATGCTGTGCCATCTGTTCTCTGCAAGACGGCGTGCTGGTGACCGTCAGCAAATCAAGAAAGACATCTTACAAGAAGGTTAAACAAATTGTTAAATATTAAAGGGCGAGCTTGCCAGAACGCACCGGACAGGAGATCCTTCAGATGCTTGACTGCGTCTGAAATCTGAAAGCGTCTTCTTCCTCCTGAGATAGGCTGCTCCGGGCAGATGCTCCCCAGCGTACCATAACCCCTGCTTGTGGAGACTGCACGCAGACCCGCCTTTCGTTCATGTAATACTCCGTCCTCCGACGAGAAAGGGCCTCAAGACAGGCACAGTTGGTGACGGTCTGTCCCATTCTTGGAAAGGCCTCGAATAGAATCGGTTCTTTTACAGACCACCTGCTCATGGGTCAAATCAAAAGACTAGCATGGAACTCTGTACAAGTATGAAAACCAGCCTCCCAGCCTCAAACTCAAAGTGAGCGTCTCCAATTTAAGCATTGGCCCCAGCGGCGGATCCAATGCACGGCTATGTGATCAGGCCGTGCTTTTCTTGTGGGCGGGCAAACGTCCCTCGCTTTGGCGGCCCACCCCTCGCCCTTGTTTCTGACTGCCCCGTGTTTGACCTTCCTCTTTCTTCGCTGTATCGCTGCCACGGTCTCTCCCCTGCCGTACTGGACCTGCACATGTATTACATCCTGTTTATCGCCTGGCCGTAAGCACGGAAAGACTTTACCGTGACGATACGCTTCGCATTATTCTGTACTCTGGACTGCGAAGGACACTGGGGGCTTTTGCTGCTGGCAGAGAAACCGGCCTCCTTTGACTCTTTGACTACCAAAGATGCTGTGCTCCGTATTACGACGGACAGTCTCGGGTTTTGAACCGCAGGTGCCAATGTAATTCCCAAAGAACTCTGTATTCACCAACTCGTACCCCAACACCCACCCTCTATATGTTACCTCGCCGTCCCGGGATACCCAAAGCGAGAAAGTTGCGAATATAATCGCGTGCTCGGGAGCAATCTGTGACTCACTGGCCCCATTACCATTACACACAAGTCAGTCACATATCACCGGCCTGGCGTTAAAAACAGAAAATGGAAAATGAGAATCACGGACGACAATTGGCCCGACTCATATCTCTTCCGCGTGTCCCTTTCCTGCCCGCGCCTCTCTCTTGTTAATTTACTTTGCATGGTGGGTTTCGTTGTGTCATTGTCACACCGCCAATAATTGGTGCAGACAAGACAATGCACAGCCTGATTTGACGGTGTGGTTTTACATGCATGTCGTTTTGGGGGGGTTGTGTGGATACCGGAAGAGGAGGAAGAGGACGGGAGGGCCGACGCAGAAGGACCTCTCCGGAGAGCGAGGAGATCTGGGAGATTCGACGGGGATCAAAGAAACAAGTGCCCTCAGGCGAAGGAGGAACAAAGTTCTCTGCCGAGAAGGAATAAATCTCCCAACTAAGGGTGATGAGGGCAGTAACGAGGGTAGAGTCAAAGAGACACAGGGGCCGTCCGTCCCTTACAAGTCATGGCCAATCGCATCAACACAAAACAACTGTGCCGCGCAGTGTTGGCACAGGCGAGGCGAAGGAGGGCATCCGCCGGACTCGGCCACCTGTTCAGTCATTTGATATGATTCAACGACAGAGATCTGCCTTTGGTGCTTGCACGGGAAGCCCTCTGAAATGTATGTGGGATGGGCTCTGCCAGTGCTCAGCAAAGGGTGTGGTAGTGTCACCATTTTTTTCTCTTCTCTCCTCTTTTTCTTTTCTCTTTCTTTTCTTTTTGGGAAAAATAATATAAATCTGCACCAAGTTTTTATTAATTTTTTTTAAAAAAAACCAGAAACAAGAAAGAAATACGGAGCCCAAAACAAACAGTTGCACGAGCAGACACGGGCGGAACAACGGCCAGCTGATAGAAGGCGCTTTTGCATTCTCATCGTGCATAAACAGGCCTCCGCCACAGCTTGACAGTGGCTGCCTCGCTGCATGTTGGTGCACATACTCGTATGTTTGATGCAGCCTGTCTTGTCGCGCTTTCCATTTGTTGCGTCTAACACGCTCCTGCCTTTTTCGCCCGCTGTTCCTGTTAGTGGCACCGGCTCCACAGTGGAAAAGGCACAGTCTTGAAACGGAGGAGCATCCCCGGTTTGAGGAACCGCTCTCGGGCGAGGCGATCTCTCTCGGCCCGTTTTCTCTGTGAAAGCCTCTTGCAATGCTTGGCAAGGCAGCAAGGGCCGCTCCCGGCTTCCGGTATGGGCACGAGACACGTGGCCTCGCCGTGCAAGACGTTGCCCGTTGACAAAAGGACAGTGCGGATCGTGGAGCCATAATTAGCACTGTGTGGTCTGTGGCCTACTCGTATGGGAGCTGCGGGCGGCTAGCGTGTTCTGGTGGGCCAATCGCGCCTGTGCAAAGCCACCCGTTACTTTACACGACTCAAGACGCGACGCCCAATCTGGATGTGGCCCATGCCTCATGCGCTCCTTCCTGTGGCTTGCGAGCAAAAGAGCACCTGCCATTTGGTGTCAAATCTCTTGTGTTTTGTTTGACCCTCAACCTCCTGCCGCCCTGAGCTCCTGCCCTTTCTGTCACGCACAAAAACCAACGACGACGTGCCTTCCCTTGTTTCCCCTTTCCTTTTCAGGCAGCTCTCCTCCTTCTCCAGCTCAACCCATCCCACCAAAATCCGATCACGACCCATCTGTCTTTCCCCTCACCCCAAACGCCAAATCCGCCCACCACCTGTGCTGTAGAAACACCGACCCTCGTGCTTCGAGCCCTCCACCATCGACGCCTCGCCCTCTGCAGCCGTCATCAGCTTTTGTGGCAATTGATTGCATCGACCAGCTGCATACATTTCGCGCCTGCGCAGACCGTCGCTCCACAAACAGCCTCGCATTGGACGGACACGCAGCTCGACGACGGGCCCCGTCAGCCCGTTCCCATCGCCTGTCACCATGAAGAGCACCCCCTTGATCATCAATTGGCATGACCAGAATGCCCCCATCTACTCGGCACACTTTGAGGCCCATGGAAAGGGCCGCTTGGCTACGGCTGGCGGCGACAACAATGTCCGGGTAGGTCGGACACGAGCTGGCAAACTCGCGAGAAGAGACAGGCAGACAGCTAACAGACACCACGGCACAGCTCTGGAAAGTCGAGTCGGATGGCGAGAGCAGAAAGGTCGAGTACCTCTCCACGCTGGTCAAGCATACACAGGCTGTCAACGTCGTACGGTGGAGCCCAAAAAGTGAGTTTCGAATCTTTCTTCAAACCCCCGCCTGCCTCTCCACGATACTGACCGCACAGGCGAGCTCCTGGCCTCGGCCGGCGACGACGGCAACGTGATCCTCTGGGTCCCCTCCGAAACCCACCACCCACCTTTGGCAACGACGGCATCGAGGACAAGGAGAGCTGGCGGACAAAGCACATGTGCCGGTCGTCCGGCGCCGAGATCTACGACCTCGCCTGGTCGCCCGACGGCAACTACTTTATCATCGGCAGCATGGACAACATTGCCCGCATCTACAACGCCGCCACCGGCTCGTTGGTCCGCCAGGTCGCCGAGCACAGCCATTACGTCCAGGGCGTGGCCTGGGACCCGCTCAACGAATATATTGCCACGCAGTCCTCGGACCGCTCCGTTCACATCTACTCGCTCAAGACCAAGGACGGCCAGTACACGCTCAACGGGCTCGATGACAAGACGCCCAAGCTCGCCAGCCACATCAAGGCAGATCTGCCGCCGCGCCGCCTCGCGTCGCAGAGCCCGGCACCCTCCGACATCACGACCTCGCACCGGTCACAGCTTGCGGCCCTTGACGCACCTGGCGGCGGCGGCGGCCCGACGTCGATGAGCTCGCCGGTCCGTCCGCGCCCGGCACGCCCACGTCATCCTTTGCCCTCCCCATGAACCCACCCAGTGTTGTCAGCCACAGCCGCCGCTCGTCATTCTCGTCCCGCCGCTCCGTGTCGCCCGCACCGTCGATGCCACTGCCCGCGGTTATGCCCATGGAGGCCTCGCCCAAACCGCACCCCACAACTACAAGCATCGGCATGAAGAACGCCAGCCTGTATGCAAACGAGACGCTAACGTCCTTCTTCCGGCGCCTGACATTCACGCCCGACGGCAGTCTCCTGCTCACGCCGGCTGGCCAGTACCAGACGCAGCACCAGGCCGAGGGCGCCGCGAAACCCACGTACGAGGTGACCAACACGGTGTACATTTACTCGCGAGGCGGCATCAACAAGGCCCCCATTGCCCACCTGCCGGGGCACAAGAAGCCGTCCGTGGCTGTCCGCTGTTCGCCCGTTGTCTACTCTCTGCGCCAATCTGCGGCGCCGCCCACAAAGCACATTACCATCGACACATCCTCGCCGGAAGATCCTATTCCATCTCTGCCCGACCCATCACGAAGCCCGTCTCCGCTGCCAGCACACCGTCCGTGATGGAGCCGCCACCGCCGCCGAGATCGACTGCGAGCGAGGCTCCTTTGCCCAACCCCAGCAGCAAGATCCCGAGTGTAGAGACACAAACACCGACCCCTGCGGGCCCTGCCACCGTCGTTCCAGCTGCGGCGGCACCGGGGCCAAAGTCGGCGTTTGCACTCTCTCACCGCATGATCTACGCTGTCGCTACGCAAGACTCCGTCCTCCTCTACGACACGCAACAGCAAACGCCCATTTGTGTGGTTAGCAACCTGCACTGTGCCACCTTTACTGACCTTGCCTGGTAAGTAATCGATGTTTTTTCTTCTCTTTTTCTTTTTTTTAATCTTTTTTCTTTTTTTCTCAAATGAACCCTTTGTCCTCCCCTAACACGTGCTGTAGGTCGAGTGATGGCCTTACGCTCCTTATTTCCTCGTCAGACGGCTTCTGCTCGACTCTTTCTTTTACCCCTGGCGAGCTGGGCCAGCCGTTCGCCGGCGACCTGGCTGCCGTTGCTGGCCAGAAGCGTACCACTGGCTCCGAAGAGCGGGCATCTACGGCGTCTGCGCAAAACACCCCGGCGCCCACGCCAACCTCGGTCTTCGCGCCGCCGTCGCCCTATCCCAGCAACAGCGGCAGCAGCGGACCCCATCATCATCACCAGCACCGCAACTCGGCCAGCTCGTTCACTGCGCCTTCGCCGCCGCCGACCGCCTCCTTTGTCAGCGCACGGCCGTCTTCACCAGCACGGTCCAACTCAACGTCATCCATTGTCACGCATGCGTCAGCCGTACCCATCACGTCCTCTTCCACAACAACAGGAGATGTCTCTGCCGCCGCAGCGACTGCATCGACCGTTACAGCACCGGGAGGCGGTGCGGGGTCTGTCATCAACAACCCGACGCTGGTCGTGGGCACGGTGCCCAGCCTGGCAGCAGCCTCGCCCAGCACCGGCAATACCAATACCATTGCGGGCCTGTCGAACATCAAGACCATGGCGCCCTCGGCAGGAGCCGGCGGTGCGGCAGCAGCAGCAACACCACCCGAGACGCCACGCCACCGGGCCAACAGTGCTGCAAGCAGCGTCGCCGGTAGTGTCGCGGGCAGCGTGGCTGGCAGCGTCGTCGGCGTGCCGCCGGCAATCTCGGCTGTCCCGGCCTCGTCCACACCTGCATCTGGCACGAAACGCGATGCCGCCGACAGCGACAGCAAAGAAGAGCCGCCCAAGAAGCGCCGGATCGCACCGACGCTCATCAGCGGCCTCGGTGGAAGCAGCGGCGAGGGCAGCTCATAAAGCTGCTTGCCCTGAGACGAGCACAATACCCACGCACAAAGGACCGCTTGAGGCCGGTCCCTTATTTCTTATTTTTTTTTTCAAACCCAATCCTTTGCATTGTTCAGTTTGTGGACCAGATTTGACGGGTTATCATAATACGACCAAGACGATAGCCTTTTAGCTCTAGGTTACCTGTGGGAAAGTCATGCTCATTGCATTTGTTTCAGTGTACTTTTTTTTTTGCTTTCGTTTCGTCTTCTCTCTCCGCTTTGTACAAAAAGATACACATTGGCTTTTCCGTGTTTGTTTTCTTTTCTTTCAATTTAGGGCCTCGGATCTGTTACAGTCGATTTTTTCTTGCTCTCTTTGCCGTCATATGACGTCTCCATAAAATTGCAGTTTCATTTAGTTTTCATGTGTTCAACAGTGCAAGGTACATAGATGTAGATGTTATCCTCGCCATTATTTGATCTTCTCCTCGATTTGTGCCTTCAAAACATGACAAAAATAAAAGCGTACAAAAGCAGACCATTTGTCGTCCAATCGACATGAAAACCACTCTCTTCAAATATGCGCGTCTCAAAATTGGTCCAAATGCTAGTTTCGTGTTGGCCAGCTGCTGTGTCCGCCAAATGACCAGGCCAAGAATAATAGGCCACAAAACAAACTGTGCCACCGTCACGACAAGGATGACCCGGCGCTGTCTCGTGTTGAGGCGGTCCACTTCGCCCCGTGAATACCACGAGAGACCGCTGTCAAACTTGCCCAAGTACACCATGACCGAAATGAACGGGAACATGCTCACCGCCAACATGCAGTAGAACCATGTTTTGCGGCGGCGCCGTCCTTCGTGGGAGATGAATGCCTCCGGGTCGAGGGGCACCCCGTTGCGCTCAATGTCATGGCCATGGTTGCGTTGGCGTTCGCCGTCCGACTCGGCCAGTGCGATTGCACGTAACTCAGGGTCGGTGCCTCGGGCACGCTGCCGGCGATGTGCTTGGTAGTCCCACGGGTAGAGTCGAGGAGTGCTGCTGAGGCTGGTCAGGCCGCTACCAACCGCAAAACCAGGCTTTCTTCGTTGCTGAAGTCGGCGGGCGAGATCGTCCAGGTGCAGTCTCGTTGCAGCCGACTTTAGCATGCTAGAAGGGCCGCCGTAGCGAGTGCTCGTGCTCGTGCTGCCAAATGGGAAGATCGTTGCCCATGTCCCTCCTCCCGTCGTGGAAGACATGGCTGACTGCATCGTAAGATCCTTGGGCACCGTACGTCGCTTCTTTAGTCTACTGTTTCGGTACGAAGACTCGGTAGAGCTGGTGGCGAAGACAGAGGTTAGACGGATTGGCATGCGCTGGTGGGTGCGCTCGGGAACACGAAGCCGGCCTGGAACTCGGAGGCGCTTCTTGCTTCCGTGATCTCTGGCCCAATGAAGGCTGGCGTCCGAGCTGTCCGTGGGTGCTGCTCGTTTAATTGCCTGAAGCCTCGCGGCCTCTGGCAGAGGGATAAGAGGAAATGGAAAGCTATGCACAGTGCCGTGAGAGCTCTGAGACGAGCTAGAGTCCCGCAGAGAGTACCCGTCGGCATTCTTATCGCCCAAACTTTCAGACAACGTCACGTCGTTGGTGTTGCTTCTTGTATTTCCAGTGTCACCCAACACTCTGTGGAACTCATATGCTCCTGCTCCTTTGGTGCAAAGAGGATCGCAGTCTGAATCCTGGGAGTAGTGGCGGAACTCGAATCGATTCTTCCCCTTCTCCAACTTGAAAGGTAGCGGCTGCAGGGGAGAAAAGCGCCGCGGACGCCTACCACTGTATTGCCGAAATGGGCTCGATACCTTTCTGGCAAGTGCGGCCGCTGCCTCGCTCCCTGGGCGCTGTGAGTGCGGAAGTAGGCGTGAGGAGTTTTGCGGGAATCCATTCACTCGGTGCAATCGCTGCTTGGGGACCATGACAGGGACTTTGGTGCCGCTGATATGTCTGATTTGGAGACTTTCTTCCGAGTCTTCGTGGCCACTTGGGTGCTGCACAATGCGATCGGTGGATGCATACTCGTCAAAGGGAGCGTTGCGGAAGCTGTTGTCATCCGACACGTCAGCGACACTGCTGCCCGTGATCTTGGCTCCTTCTCTTGAGCCAACGGCGCCATGTCCTACCCCAGCAGGAAGAGGCAGCTTCATGGTTCCAAAGCCACCGGCTGTTGTCGCAATAGTCTCCCAATCATCACGCTCGCTCGTAGGTATGTTCTCTTTGTCTCTTCGGCGGTAAAAGTCCCCCTCGTGGAAGGGGCTGAGAACAGAAGAGTGCAAACCCTTGTCACCTAATGAGGAGCCATCAATGCTCATTCTAGAACGGCGGCTGACATTGATGCTTGGATTGCGATTAACGTCTTGCAAAACAACCTTGACTTCATATGCGCCGCGATCGATGGCCCAATTTGGCTGGATGACGGATGTGTCGTAGAATCCATCCGCGCTCTCTGGAGTTGGTGAACGCGCGTGTGTCGGCCCCGAAATAAAAGGATCCTCGCCCAGATATTCCTTTGGGACGGGCGGTGGTCGGGTCGAAATCCGTCTTGCCGGCAGTCCATCCTCGTTACTGCACAGGGTCGCCCGGCTGTGTGAGCTGAGACCGCTGATGTGGTTGAGCGCCGCGCTGACATCGCGCTCCTTGGATGGGTGGAGGAAAATGTTGTAAGCATCTTTGTCATACCGAAACGGATCCTCCTCCGAGTCGGTCGTCATGCCTGTTGCCGAGACAGCTATACCGCTGTGTAGACTCATGTGCTTGCCCTCGGCTCGTATCGACTGCACCGGAGCGGCTTCGGATACAAGAGGCTCTCTCGTGTGGGGACTGTCAGCAGGATGCCGGGGTTTCTGGGGCTGCTTGTCGGCGAGTCTTCCGGCTGCGGCTGCGTCTGGGCTGTTGCACAACGATCCAGAGCAGCATCTCGAGGGCGAATGATATGAGGTATAACTGGCACTGGGGAGCTGTTGTTTGCATACATGGGGTTGAGAATGTGTGTCTGGTACTGCGTGTAGAGACGGTTGACTGTAGTGTCGGTTGATGCGACCGTCATGGCCATGTGAGAGTCAGAAGAGCGGTTGGGGACTTGGGAGCCGTCAGCAGCGCCCAGAGGCGAGAGGTTCCCTTCCGACACCCGCAGCATGGGCGGCAAGCAGGGCCTCTTGTTGGACGCTGGGGTCGTGATGATGGCAGGGGAGCAGCTGCGTGTGCCCTTGCGATCAAAGATTCTGTCGATCAGGTCTTCGGGGCTCTCCAGGTCACCCAAAAGATCAAGTGAACAAGGGATGCCTGTGAATTGCGCATGTCCTGCAAAGCATCTTTCTCGTGGTGCGATGAACTGCCAGCATTAGACAGCGGTGTCGAGTCATGGAAGGAGTGGTCCATGTCTGTATCGCTTATGCTCCGGGGCAAGCCCCTAACCAAGCTTTCAGCACCATGCGAGGCAGAGATGTTGCGTTGCGTGATGTTGCGGTGGGCTTCACCAAAATCGCGAAAGCGGCATCCTCGCGGAAGAGAGCCCTTTCCATCGCCGCTGAGAGGGGCAGGAGTGCTGAGAGAGCGCTGCTGGTCAGCAAAAATTGAGTCGAACGAGGCAACGCGCGCACCGAGAGGGCCGATTGCCAAAGGCAGTCATTGTGCGTCTGCGTTTGGAGCTGAAGAACAGCCACCAGCTTTTTTTGGTGATGGTGATTTGGAGGCACGCTGGAAGAGGGAAAGAGACGGTCCAGGATGAGGGATACAAGAGGGCAAGAAAGAGCATGGCAGAAAAACATAAACAAACAGGCGGTGCCGTGGGGTCGTTGACGTGTTGAAAATTGTTCGGAAGGTGCGACCAAGGACTGACGCGACTGTGTCGCTCCTTCTCCATCTGAATCCAGCCGCTTGAGCAAGCGGCGGGAAGATGGTGTTTTCCGCGGGGAAGGAGCGACCGTGTAGAGAAGACATAACGGATGCTTAAAATAGTAAGGTGAGCATTAAACGCGTGAATATTCAGAAGGGATAGGTCTCTAGGGATGTCGGCGGGCGATGTAAGTTCAGATGTTGTTCAAGAGTGGCTGTTATGGATGCGAATGTTTGAGATGTAATTGTTACGTTTGTATTGCCTCACTGGTATGTCTTGAGTCTTTTTATAATTTAAAAGCAGTTATATCGGTATTAAAACTGTGCTTTATTATATTCGTACGTTTCTGTTTTTTTTTTTTTAAAAAAAAAGAAGATAAAAAGACATTGTTCCCATTCTAGAAAATGAGATATACAGCATCGAATATTAATACCACTGACTACATTTACGCACCCCATGATACGAATCAACTACTTCCACTGGATAATCAAAAGACTAGAGACTCAGACTATGCTTAAGTAGTTAAAGAAGAGATACTGTTCCATCGACAGGAAAGGGGTGAGTAAACAATGGACGTCCATGCTAGTCCATACAGTGTCACACAGTGCAAAATACATAACACACTGTGCATTTTTACACCAGCCGTGATGTTAACAGGACAGACCCCACCTCTCGTGGATAAGACAGAACATGCTGGAACATCTCCACCTCCATATTACAACGTTGTGTGTCCGTGATATCCAATAGTTCACAGTAAGATGTGATGGTGATGCGAGCAGACGCATTTACGAGTACTCCCAGGACTCTGTCTTGAGTTCTTGTCGCCTTTGCCTCGACTTCGTTCTCTCTCCAGCCTGGTTTTGGCAGCCAATCAACATGAAAACACCGTCCCTGGAGACATTGCCATTGGAGCTCGCTCTCCAGGTCATGTGCTGTAAGTTTTGGCTGTAAACCCTTTTTCTAAAGAGAAAGAAAGGAGTTTATCGTGCTGATCTGACGTGAACATACCTCACACCGCACGATGTTGTGGCTGTTCTGGGCACTTCGCGGCGTCTTCGGGCCATTGGCCGCGACGACAGCTTTTGGCGGAGCCTCTGCTTTGATAACAGCCGACTAGCGTCGACACTCCGGCGACGCAACTGGCGGCAGAGCGATGCGCGCCCACAGACGTTCAAGGAGCGGAGGGTCGAGATACGGGCAGCCTGGAACGCCGTCTTCGAGCACGGCGAACCGGCGAGCTGGTACGATGAATACATACAGCGCCACGCACCCGTTGTCACTAATTGGTTCGAGCTGCCCCGGCGCCGTGACGGAAGGAGGCTGCTCGACAACGCCAATGTCCTCGAGGTGTGTGGCGTTGCACTGTATCGTCCGTCGGGCGCATATGAGGGCGTGGGCGACGACGACGCAAAGAACAACGACAAAGGCAGGGACAAAAAAGAGGAAGATGCCGATGACGCACGCATCCAGCTCCGGGGGATTCCGACGCTGCTGGCCGTTGCCCCTCTCGAAGACGGCTCCGTCTGCCTGTGGGACGTCAATGGCACGGTCAAGCGGCGAGGCGCCATTGTCCAGCAAAGTACGCCTGGTCTCTTGTTTGATGGGGCGCAGGACGGCATCCAGAATGCGTCACCACGAACACCGGTGTTCAGTGTCACGGAGTGCGTGGCGGTGGACAGCACCAAGGACTTGGCATACTTTGCCATTGAAAACCGCCTGGTGGAGGTTGACCTGCAGACGCTGGCAGTTGTTGGTGTCGAGGTGTTTCCCCAGGCAATTACGGCGCTGTCGGCAGCTCACCCATCGGTGCCTCTAAGCGTGGGGACCGGGGCTGGATTTATCTCCACGACGCACGAAGTCGACCAGGGAGAGGGATAGACGCCCCAGGGTTCGAATCTGTCGATGAGATTGCTGCTCGAGGCATGCATCTCGCGCCATTTCCTCAACCTGGGCCGTTGTCCATTGTCCACGTCCAAGCGTCTGGCTCCGAGGACGTGCTATCCAACGACATCTTTGCGGCGGGCCGCATCTCGAGCATTCTGCACTATGACCGTCGAAAACTCTCGGTTGTAAAGAGTGCGATTCACTCCGGGGCCAGCCTGAGCGGCCTTGCGTCGATGCCCTACCCATTCCCGGCAATCGAAGACTACAGCCGCCTCAACCAGAGCCAGGCCTGGGCATCGCAGTCCACGGGTAGGACAGTCGTCGCGTGTGGCGAGTACAAGTCCAAGGGTTCGCTGGAGCTGTACCCCGTCGACGAGGGACAGCCCAATGTGTCCATGGTCAACCGGCAGACGTCGTCTTCGGCCAAGATCTTTTCTGTGGTAAGCCATGGCCGGCGTCTTGCCGTCTCGGACGGAACCGGCTTCATCCGGTGGTTTGAGCGGGACGGGTTCACCGAGGTGCGGCGGTGCACCCTGGGAGGCGACGATTATGTGGAGGAGGGCGATGAGGAGGAGGAGGCCGAGCGGAGGATGGCCGCAGAAGCCGGCGAGACAAGACAGCCAAGGCAGCACCACACGCACTATACCAATAATGGCTCCTCGGGACTGGAAACAGGGGACATTGCCCGGAAGCTGCTGGCCACAAAGGCGGGCAGGAACGGCAGCACGGGCCAAGATAGCTTTGAAAACAACGACCTGCTGTTCTGGACGGGCGAGAAGCTCGGGCTCCTCAGTTTCTCGACGAGGCCGGGCTCCCGGGCCGTGACTTTGTCGAGGACACAAAGACAGCGGCCGAGAGGGCCGTGGAGATGGAAGGGAATTTGTACAGAGCAAGGATGCGGCACATATTCAAGTCTGCGCGCCGCTTTGGCGAGGATAGCGACTCGGACGATTAGGTGCAAGGAGTTTATTGCTAGCACAAGATCTGCACGGGCTGGCCACTGTGCACCTGGGCGACTTGACGACTCTAGATGTTTGTTTATGAGCAATCACATGAACCGTTTCTCTGCATGTCCCGTATTTTCTTTCCATTTTGTGGCTTCCAACTCGGCTTATCCGAGGCCGGCGCTGTTATTCAGCGAGTCGATTTCAGAGATCTCGAGAGAATAACGGGATTGACAGACAATAGGCATCTTAGCCAGGAGCCCAGTTGCCAGACTCACAAGCAGGGCGGCCAATCGACAGTACATGGCCCATCCACGGCCGTTCGTGCCCAATCGTCTTCCCGCACGGCAGCGGCTTTCTGGATAGGGCGACGCATTGCAGACATTGAAATGAGAGCGCACTTGAGAACGATTCGACGGAATTAGAAAATAGGACGAGGGGGAAGGAGACAAAATGGAGATTGTCGGACAAGGCCCATATCGAAGCTAGTTTCGAAGGAGTAGGATACACTCACCGCTTGTAAAACCCCTGCTCTCCAGTTCAAAACGGTGTCGATCGAGGTATGAGGTCGGCGTATCTGTTTTCTTGGCTCTTGGCTCTTCATTTATCGTTTTATTCTTCTCCTCTTTCAATCCCAACCTTTTTGACTGCGGACTCACCGCTTCGTTCGTTCTGACCTGGCGGCAACTCATCCGAAGTGCCCGGACGGCGCGTGCCCTGTAAAGACAATAGGAGGAAGCAAGGGCTGGGCGTGCATTGCAGAGATATGCCGACACAGAAGAGGCATCATTTGGGAGAAGAATGGAAGCCTTTGACCTTTCTGGCGAGACCTGGCGCTACGTTTTGCACGCCCCTTGAAGGTGCTTGCTGAGGGCTGGAGAAGGAAAGCGCATTGCTGCACATTGCTTCTCAAACAAGACAACCCGTAATGCAGCACTCGATCGCTCTTTCCATAGTAATCTGAACAGGATTTTTCTGACTTTAGCGGAAAGAGAATTGGAGAGCAGCCGAAGAAAGAAAGAGCCTCAGTCGCAGCTGCCTGACCTTTTCGCAAACCGAGTCGCACAATGGAAGGAACTGCCGCCGATTTCTCGAAATAGAAAGGCCCCACTGGACGTCCTGCCGCCCCCTGCTGCTGTTGATGTGGTCGGAGTGTCTGTGGATGGAACCGCCACTCTCTCCGACAACCCTAACGCCGAGCAAACAAACACAAACAAAAAAAGGCCAAAATCGGCGAAACACAAACGACAGACGACAGACTGCCCCGAGAAACCAAGATCCGACGGCCTGGGAACAAGAGTCTGCCACATCTGCCTACTGCTCAACCCCCAACCTTGACATACTGGGAGCTTCGTCTTGCCTGGGCATTGTCTGGATGCAACTTGTACGCAGCAAAGACACAGCAGACGCCTCGATCACTTGCAACCAACCGCCCTTGCTTGCGCTCCATAGCATTGGTGGCCCCTGGTCTGCGTCCATTCTCGATGGCTCGCTGCACACGGAGGGTCCTTCTGACTAACGAGGTGCGAAGCCCCGCCCATTCTTGTTTGCTGCGGTTTGCGGCCCAGGAAGAGGCACAAGCAAGACCTGTGGGCCGCCGGACGCGAGCAGTCCTGTCGTGGAGCACTGGCTGTTGTGTGTGTTTTATATCCTGCCCATATTTCTTCTTTTTGGGCACGTCACCACACCTCTCTGCTCTGGATGGCCTTGAAAAAGCCGTCTTTATTGCTTCCATATTCACTCGTCCCTCGATCACTGCCGACTTTGCCTCTCGAGCCTCTCTCTCTTCTGCTCCTCCGGCCACAGTCAAATAACGCCAGAACCAGCCCTCGCTGTCTCGGGGCCTGCTCGTCAATGGCCTTTTGGGTTCGTGGCGGAGGAGAGCAGTCTTTCTGTTCCAGTGATGGCGAGGAGAGAAGGCGGCCATACTATGTGGACGACGAGGTCCACCTGTCGGCACACCGATCACGACAGAAGCAGGCGCTTACCGTCGATGAGGACGAGAACGAGGACGAGGACGAGGACGGGAGCAACGGGCACCCGCACAGAACACACAGCAACGGCCAGAAGCAGCACTGCTTCATGATACGCCACGGGTCGCTGCAGCAGGACTGGCCTGTCTACCGCCCGCAAAATACCAGAGTGCAACGTGCCCTACCCGTCGATTGAGACACCCACGACGTGACTGTCGCCGACATGCCCGTCTTCTTTGTCCTCCACGAGGAGAGCTCCATGGTGCCTGGCGAGCGGCGGTCTCTGACACTGCAGTCACCTCTACCTACCCGGGACGAGTATTCGCCCTCGCCGGCTCCGACAAACTGGAGTGATGGCTCTGACCTCAAGGCTTTTGCCACGGACCATGTCTACGGCATCGACACCTTGCATGTAGCACAGACACCTAAGCTGCAGCGGTACGAGGACTGGCGAGATAGGAACAGGCAGCACGGTGCGGGGCGGGAGCAACTTGATACCTCGCGCGGTCTGTCTCTCCGTCGATCGTTCTCCCGCGGCTGCCGAGCCGGGGACCGACGCCCGACAACTCGCTGCCTGCATCCCAATACACACGGGCCATGGTAGGACGAGTCTTTCGTACGGCGTTGTGTCCTTTGATTACGACCGAGACGGCTGCCACCACACGCCTTACCAATATGAGAAGCACGCGGAGCAGCAAGTGGTCGAGATTCTTAGCTGCCCGGTCCAGGATCATGGACCCGCCATCCAGGAAGAGGCAATGATGACTGATGCTGAGGCTGCAGCTAGTGTCACCACACATCTCGCAAACTTTAACCGGCCGGTGTCCCTCGTCCGCCACGAACGCATCCTTCTCGGCCTGATCCACCCCAAATCGGCCAATGCCGAGTTCGATCTCGACAACAGCGCCCTCGAGAGCATCTTTTCAGCGGCCAATGAGATCTTCTTCAACGGCCGCCTGACCCGGCGCGTGCAGTGGGACTGGTCCGATACCAACTCAAACCCGCAGTACGACAACAAAATCATCGGGCATACCTCGCTCCGCCCGCGCTCAGAGCGGGGGTTTGAGACATTTATCCCTGCTGTCGACACCGATCCTCAAGAGCCGCGAGTACAGCCGCAGGCTGCTCATCTCTGCCTTCTTGCACGAGCTGATCCACTGCTACCTATTTATCTGCTGTGGCTGGGGTGCCCGCGAATCGGGCGGCCACACGGACGGGTTTCGGTACATTGCCGACACCATCGATCACTGGGCTGGCCGTGAAAACCTGTTCCTCTGTCAGGTCGAGGCAGACCTCGAGCAGTTTCGCCAGCCTCCGGACCGCGGACTGGCAGCCGAAGGGCAGGGCCAGCCTATGCCAGCTGACAGCTACATCGGCTACTCATTGGCATCGCCTGTTTTCTACAATGCCCGCCTCTGCTCAAACACCGACACCGACTGGGAGCGCTGTGTGCATGACCGCTGGGAAAAGGCATCGTGATGGCTATGACAGCCATACATACACCTGACCGTGAAGGGCGGAAATCCCATCCCACTCGCACTATTTCTTCCATCCCTTTATACTCATTTTATTTTATTTTATTTTTCTTTGGTCGGTTTCTGTTATTTTGCGGCCATCCACCGATGATCTATTTGAACACTCTCCTCATCGGCGTCAAAAAGCGTGGGCATAAAACAGGCGTCACTCACATCACTTTTATCCTCTATACGGGGTTATGACTTTGAATCACATCTAGATATAAATTTCCTTTATCACTCTCTTTTCTTGTCTTCCTTGTCTTCTTTTTCTTCTTGTTTACTTACCTACATCCTTCTATTGTTAGACCTATTACACCCATCACATATACCCCTATATTATACCCTCAGGCAATCAAATACATTCACAACTTTTCGTTTCATACATCAGAGGCCTTATTTTTCTTCTATTGTTTTGGTCGTTTCATCATTAATATGGATTGTATATGGGCGCTAAAATGTACAACGACACGAAGATCAGGGCATCTCCTCACCACCGCCATCGGCTGGGCGAGCTTGCTCCGACAAGTCTTGTGGCTGCGTACGCTAGACGCCGCTAGTGTCTTCGTCGTCGGCCGAGTAGATACCCTCGCTACACAGCTGCGCAACCTTTTTGAAGAAGCGGCGCCACTCCAGCGGATCACCCTTGACCTTGATGAATCGCACATCGAGCAGGGCTGCCCCCCTGCCCCCTCGTCGTCGTCGTAGCCGCCCGACTGCAGCCGGCACCGCTCAATGAGAATCTCACCATGCAGCGTCTGTTTCCGCCCGTCTGTCACACGGACCTTGATCAAGGCAACGCGCTCGTCTGCAGTACCACTCTGTGGCAGCATAACTGCCTCTACAGGAGGCGTGGGTACGTTGAGTTGGTGCAGTGCCGCACACAGCATCTGCACGAGATGCGCTGGTGGCACGTGCGAGAAGAAGCGCGTCAAAGAGTATGACGGCACAATGTCCTGGAACCGACGTGCGTGCTGTGTAAGCGAGACTGGTACACCGCGCACCTGTGAGAACTGGCTCATGGCGGGCTCCTCGGCCAGGGCCTCACGCAGGCCATAGCCGAAACCAGGACCGCCATGGGACCGGCCACCACTCTGGCCGTCGATCCTGTCGGTCCGCGAAATGTCCGAGAGGGAGGTTGGCTGCGTGGACGACGTGGCAAACCGCTGTACTGCTCGAAGGCCCGGCCGTTCCCAGTCGTACGCAGAATCAAATAGTGGCACCTCGGGCTGCGTCGAGGCCAGTGGTGCCGATGGCGGCTGCTGCTGCCGCCCGTGGATTGGAGCTATCGACATCCATGGCATCTCCGCCGTCAAATGAGCGGGCAGCCGGCTTCTTGAGGTCGATTCGCAGATTGCTCAGCATCTGCGTGGCGAGCTCGAGCGGGTCAGATACGCGGTCATCGGCAGTCAGAAGGGCGTTCGATCGCGTGAACACATGGGTGCTGCCGGATACGTGAAAAGCTGAAGCGCTGTTTGGTGTCGATGCTCATCATGCCGCGCAGGAGAGACATTGCTGCTGGAGGCACCCGCTCCCACAACGGGTCCGAGCTGTGTCCATTTTTGCTAGAGTACTCGAAGAACTCCCAGCTCGTGGTCACCGGCTCGTCCCACGGCGTGTTTCCACGAGGAGCACAAACAAGATGACGCCGCAGGACCAGATATCCACGAGCTCAGGGTTGTATTTTGTGGGTGTGGTCCCGGCCGGTGGCCGGCTGCAGGCGAGCACTCGGGTGCAATGTAGGGCGGGCTGCCGCAGGTCGTCGAGCTTAGCTTGCGGCTGCCCTTGTACTCGAACATGGTGGCCATGCCAAAGTCGGCCAGCTTCAGGTTGCCAGACTCAGACAGCAGGATGTTCTCGGGGCTTCAGGTCGCGGTGGGCCACGCCCTTGGAGTGGAGGAAGCTTGTGCCGGACACGAGCTGCCGGAAGTACACGTGGCAATGTCCTCGGGCACGCCCACGTCGGCCTCGATCTTGTCAAACAGGTCGCCGCCCTCGGCAAACTCCATGGCAATCCACCGCCATATTGCGTCCTCGCCGGTGGCAAACCACTCAATGACGTTGGGATGCTGGCCAATGTGTGAGTGGAGGGCAACTTCCGTGGTGATCTGCTTGGGCGAGATGCGGCCTTGTTTTACGGCGTAGGCCTTGTGGATGAGTTTGACGGCAAATACAGGGCTTCTGGCATCGAGGGGAACCGCCTTTTTTAATCCTGAGCACATGGTTAGCAAACTGTGCTCTGTCGACCCGAGGCACCGTGAAACGCAGGAAAACTCACGATGCAAAGGCTCCTCGGCCGATAGTATTGGAGATGAACCGGAAGGGTAGGTTGACCGGCAAGGGATCGAGCTGAGACTGCTGCATGGTCAGAAAGGCGTGTTCGACATCAGAGGACAAAACCTGACGCCTCGATGTCTCTCATCTTGCTCTTTCTCGGGACGTCTTTTTGGTTGACTTTGGCCAGCTTTGGAAGAAACAAACCTGATGTCGAATGCTCACCATCTTGAATGTAAGCGCGATGCGTGTTTGTTCTGTGTGTCGTGGTATGCCCCGGCTTCTCGTTTCTGCCCGCTCGCGTGAGGGCCCTATCGATACGCGCTTTCGACAAGGTGGTCGCGTCTTGGGGTCGCGTCCGGTCGACACGATGGCGACGGCCTCTTTAATGGGTTCTGTGACCGCCAACTGCAAAGTGGGGCCTGATTGACGGAGGGACGCTGTCTCGCAGTTTCCCTCTGGAAAGGAGCGCCTTGTGCTCCTATCGCTGCCCAAAAGCGGGTCCTTATCGGTGGTTTGCTGGGGACAGGGTGCGGTGAGGGGCCACTTTTAAGGGCATTTTGGGGGCCACTGGCCGCTGGAGCAGTTCTTGAGAGAATGTAAACAATAAGGGCAACAACGGCCGGTGGCTAAAGACCAAAAAAGACCTCATGGCGACTGCACAGTAACTTCACTCCCGAAAAACCAGAAGAAGGCCCGTCTGCCGCTCTTTCCTTGTTTCGTTTTTGACGCATTCCTCACGCAAACGTGGCAGGCACGATCCAAACGCTCTTTCTGTTTCCGACCCTCTTTCCTCCGACAACCGCTCTGGATATTTTGGCCGCCTTTGACGCTAGCAAAGCAGCCAATTAGCCGCGTTTGACCTCGAGAACACCAGCCAACCAACCATTCTTCGGACTTCAATCCGTCTCTTTCCTCAGCTCGCCCGCCATTTTGTCTCAGATCCAACTTGGAAGCTGCAGCTCTTCGACCCATTGGGCTGCTCTTACGACTTCACACGCTGCCTGCTCCTGCGGCTTTTGTACATTTGCAAGTATTGCCCGGCGGTTTAGAGTTGAAACAGAAAAGAAGCTTATTCCCCAAATTTGCATCTTCGTTTTCCTCGTCCTCTTTGTCGTCAATTTCCACACACGTTGTGCTCTTTCCGCCCCGTCTTCGTCTCTCGGCCCCGTGTGCTCTGTCCACTGCTGCGAACATCTCTCGACAACATCGACAGCAGTCTCTTGTTCCTCGCACGACTTGCCGTCCTCGAGGGCCTCTCGTTTCTTCTTACACCAGCTTCCCCTCGTCTCCTCTTTTCTCTCGCATAACCCATCCTCATCTCCATCCACACGCGCGCACACCATGGCGGACGCACAGAGCGCATCAGACATGCAGGCAGCCATGCTCGGCGGCGCAAAAGAAGGGCCCCGAACTCGCAGAGCGTGACAAGAGTGTCGTTTGATGTGTCCCCTCTCTGTCTCGTCTTTCCACGTCTTTTGCTTGCTGACTGACTGAACCCCCCCCTGCAGATTGCAGACCGAGCTGATGCAGCTCATGACCTCGCCGGACCTGGCGTCTCGGCGTTCCCCTCCGGCGACGGGCAACCTCATGTCCTGGCGGGCAACATTGACGGCCCTGACGAAACCCATACGCAGGCCTCACCTTTAAGCTCTCGTTTGCATTCCGGCCAACTACCCCTACGCACCGCCCACCGTGCTGTTCAAGACACCCATCTACCACCCGAATGTCGATTTCTCGGGTCGCATCTGCCTCGACATTCTCAAGGACAAGTGGACTCCGCCTACAACACCCAGACCGTGCTGCTGAGTCTCCAGAGCCTGCTTGGCGAGCCGAAACAAGTATGTCTTGTTCAAATTTCCATTTCCCTTTACTTTCTCATGACATGGGCTGACCTATCCTGCAGTGCTTCTCCCCTCAACGGCGAGGCTGCCGAGCTGTGGGACACGAACGCGGAAGAGTTCAAGCGCAAGGTGCTGGGGCCGCACCGCGATGTGGACGATGAATAAGAGGAGAAGACAACAATACCATGCCTGGAAAACGGCAAACGGAGACCGTTCAATGGGACGCGAACTGTATAACGACATGGCGACGTCGTTGGATAAGTGGGAGGTCGGGGGACGGGTGGTGCATTGTTTCATTGTTTCATTGCTTCATCCATTTCCTTTATTTGTTTTCAGCACAGCGGCAGGTCACATCGGAGGTCCCGGTATACGGACCGAAGCAAGCATCATTCACTTTAACTTTATTTCCACCCTGTCGGTGTCGGTGTGTTTGTTGACCACATTGTATTGCAAAAAAGATGTCACAACGATAAGTAAGATCTATATCCCAAGGACGCGCCGGTGTATCGGTGATGTGGTGTGAGAATTGGGAGATGGTGTATTCAGACTGGACATTATGCCTTTCATCCTCGACCATAATAGAAAACAACGTGGGGATAAGGTTGGTAATTTTGCAGTTTTTTTGTTTGTTAGGTACAATCGTCCCTGGTTGGAGGTTTTTGTTATCGATTTTTTGTTTCCATATTGTGGCTGGCAAAAATCGAGTCGCCCAAAAAATTAAAGACTACCCATTTCCGAGTTTCCCAACCCATGCAAATCCCTTCACATAGACGTAACTCCCGCGCCCATTCCAACAAGTCGCTCGTGGTTTCCTCCCCCAGTCGGTATTTTTGTTTTAAAAATTTCGCAATTCGACAAACCACCGGTTTTTGCTTTTCTTTTACTCCTTCAACCACAGACGGTGTTGCAGGCCCTTAGGGTTCTTGACGTTGACGGCCTGGACGAAGCCTGTACAGCTTCTCCTTGGCGTCCTCCTCGTCGTTTCTTCTCCGGGAGATGCGGATGCGGATCTGTAGGGAACGCCCTTGACGCCAGACTCCCAGACCTTCTTGTTGACGCGTGGGGTCCAGGCGGACGTCGGCGGTGCCCTAGAAGATGTCTTGTCAGCAACTTGGTCCCATTCAAACTCTTGTGATGGAAATGTTTTGCATGTCGACTCAGTCGTCGAGGGTCGAGGATGTGACTGGGGGTAAAAGCTCCGTACCATGGCCTGCTCCGCAAACTTCTTGATCTCCTTCACGGCGCGGGGAGCCGCTTCTTGAAGCTGACACCGTGCAGCTAGAGTTGACATTGTGTTAGCCCAGCATGTTCTCTTGTGTTTGTCCCCATTCAATGAGAGATTCGAGATGCGGTCCCAGGTCCAGTCTCCAGGCTCTCTCCGAGGTCTTTAGCCTTGCCATGACAATGACAAACAAGACCAACCGCTTCGTACACGACGCCTCCCTCTATCTCGAGTCCCATGTGCCGTCCCCGGCCCAATTTCATCCTCCTCTTGCCCTGGTTGACCTGTCTCCCGTCCCGCGTTTCTCGTCTCCTTCCTCCGGTCGTCGTGGGATGTGAAACATACTCTCTTGTGCATGTGGATGGTGTACTCGCGGGAAACGACATCGGCAATGGCGGAACGGCCGGCCTTGCGCGGAAGCCTTGGTCTTCGACGACATTTTTGGTTGATTGCTGTTGGGCGGAAAAGAAGAGTTAGAGGACTGGGCGCGCGACGAGACGGACGAGAATGAAGTGGATGATTCGAATATGGGAATATCTCAAGCGAAAGAGATGTCGTCGGTGTGCATACCTCGAAAAAACTGGTTTCGTTAGTTGTCGGTAATGGGTGGTGATGGACAGATCGAGAATGGAAGGGAGGGGATGCAAAGAAAAAGACTGCGCGGAAAAAAAGTGAGAGGGCTAAAACTAGGGCCTGCCACGGGAGAAAAAAAATTGTTGTGTGCAGAGCAAAATTGCTAGAAGGTCGGTCTCGACCAATCAAAGACGTTTCTGACCGGCGCCTGCCCCACATTATTAGTTACGCAAGGATAAATATAGTCACGTGCAGTCCGTCACGACTGACGCCACGTGACGGACTTCATCTCTGGTTATTTTGCATTTATTTTTGCGTTTATTTTTATGCGCGCCCCTGGCATGAAGACACGATTCATGCGAAACTGGTTGGTTCGCTCAGGCCCCGTTTTTCTCACAGCACCAAGCATGCCACCCCCTTAATGAAAGTACCGTGACACGCTAAACAGTATGTGGCAGTGACCTCAAGCCCTGGGCGCGAGCCATCACATCAACAAAGAGACGCCAAAGGCAGGAACCCGCGTTCAGTCCGTTGCTCCTGCGTTTTCTTGGTGGAGCGTCGTGTTTCGTCGTTTCCAGTGCCTGGCCCCTTCCTTCCACCACGCATCTTGTTCTGCCTCTCACGCTTCTCTCGCCACGTCCGTCACAACAAACCCGCCAACTCTGTAGCTCGCTTCCCGCAGGATTGAGGCGGCACCCTGAGCCACATAACACAGGATCTCGCCAGTCGCTCTCTGCCTTTTCGTCCCTTTTCGCCCTCCCCGTATTCGATCGCCCTTTGCGTCCGGACCAGTTGCTCTCCGGACCTCCTCGCAACCCAGAGATTGCATTTTGTCTGGATCTCGTTCGTCTCGTGTCGTTGTGCGTCCTGTCGAGCACCCCAGAGACACGAAAGCCTCCTGAGCACAGAATACGGACAGCGTTCTGCTGTACAACCCAGTGTGTGGCCGCGAGCGCCGCTGTGCTTTAATTGGCCTCGTCCTCCCTTTGCTTTTGTCCTCTCTTTGTCGTCTGTTTCCAGCCACCACAACTTCGACGTCTTTTCCCTACGACGACACCAAAAGACAAGAGCACGCAGTAGCTGGCAACGAGTCAAACAGCTCTCGCATACTTTGCCCAAGATTTGCGTCATATGCACCCGAAAAGCGACAAACCAAAGAGCAACAGAAAACACCCAGTCGATCGTCTATTTACCCGACGAGCTTTTTTTGTCCACATCAGATTCAGCCTCATCCATCGAGACTTTTTGACAGCAATCGCCACCGTTCCTACGCTTTCGACGACACAATCTGTAAAATGGCCGACATTCCAGGCGGTCACACGCCGTCGCCGCAGCCCGACCTCAACCGAAACCGGCTGCCGTCGCTCTTCGAGGTGCTGAGCCGGCGGACGCTGCCTCCAGTCGACCTCTACTCATTCTACATCTATATGCGTGACCAGCAGCGCTCTGTCGACTACCTCGACTTTGGTATGTTTTTCTTCTTTGTCGGATGCTATGGTTTGGTGTGCAGATGGCTAACCGTGACTACAACCAGGCTTGATGTTGCTCAGCACATGACGCTCTGCCGGCACTATGTCCGCGAGCTGCGTCGTCGGTTCTCGTCGTGACACCGGACGGCGAGAAGTCGGCATCGAAGCGCTCATCTGCGATCCTGGAGAACATGGGAGATATGACACACCCCGTTGCTGGCCCCTCTAAGTACCAGACGGACAAGGAGAAGGACCAGGATGCACAGATGTCTCTCTTTTTGCGTGAAGACCTACGCCCCAGGACTCTCCTGTCAGCGGCCCTCCTGCTTCTGGTCGCAGCCCGAACCCGGCGAGCACGCCCGCGACATTACCGATTCCAACTCGCCTGCACACACCGTGGCACGCCAGGATATTCGTGCCTCGGCTGAGAAGATCCTGTACACGTTTCTGCTTCCAGGCGCCGAGCGTGAGATCATTCTGCCGGTAACATCACCTCCGATATCACGACTGCCATTGAAGAGTTTGGCCGTGACGACCCCGAGGTCTTTGATGTGGCCAAGGATTACGTCTTCCAGGCCATGGAGCGGGACGCGTTCCCCGTTTCCTGCGCATGAAGGCACTGGGCAACTTGATCCCGCCGACGCTCATTCTTGCGCCTCATCATTGGCATGATCTCCATGTTTGGCGCGTTCTGGACGGCCTTTGTCCTCATCTTCCTGGACGAGTCGCGGCGGACACGCCTATATCTGATCCTCCCCTTTACGTTTGGTGTGTATTTCCTGGCTTCGTTCCAGTATGCGCTGGATCCAGTGCTGGCCCTGCTTGGGTTCAGCGAGTACACACCCTTCCACTTCTCACGCGTCCGGGAGCCGTATTGTGCGACGTCTGCTGGTCAAGCGTTCCCTGGTGGTCCTGGCTGTCACCGTGCTCATCGATGCAGCGCTCCTGGTGCTTTTCATCTTTGTTCCTGGCCGGCGCCTGTGAGCGCGTGTGATGCGTGGCGGGAGTGGCGGTGAATACAAGGCCAAACCCTTGGAGCCTGTTTCGTCATGCGGGTGGCGTTGTGATTTGGAATTTTGTTACGAATATTATGAGGCGTTTTGCGGGGAGTGGACGATACTCTTTTGCTCTTTTTTCTTCCATTTCGATCTGTTTTTGCTTCCAGGATACCAGGTCTTTGTTTCTGCATTTACTGCTTTTCGTACCGAAAGTTGAAAGAGGTGGAAAGGGTTCATGGACGGACGGACGGATTAATCAATCATGCTATGTCAGGGAAAACGCAAGTCAAGAGACCGGGTGCAATGAGAGCGGCCAGCTGCCCAGATCTCGTCTTTATGTAGTTTTAGGTAGTTTATTCTAGTTGACATCAACTACGAGCCTCACACAGGCGTCTGCTATGCATAGATCACACCTGATGCGTGATTGGCCTGATTAAATGTGTCGATGGTCGGCACACAAGATCATTTGAGACGTCAATAATGGCACATTTATTCTTGTAACCGTGACTTGGTTGTTTCAATGGCTGCTACTATTAGATGCATGCCATTCCCATGCACCGTTCAATGACATGCTATTCAGCCTCATCCATCATAAAATCATATATACTTGACCGTAAGCAACAGTGGACCTAGGCATTCCGGTTCCGCTTGTTCGCATCGCCGCCATCGTCGTCATCTAGGTCCATGGCCCCTTCGTCGTCTTCGTCAATATGAGCGGTGCCAGAGTCGCCGTATGAGACGAGCCCGACAATCCGCCCGAGGATGCCATCAAGTTGCTGCCCCGCTTGTTGAAGCGCGGGTTGCCGATGCCAGTCCCGTGGCTCGATACCTGCAGCGTCATTGGCCGCTTGCCCACCACCGCCGCCGCCATCGCCGGCACTATTTCCGTCCTTGTTCAGCATCGCCCGCTTCTCTGCCTCTGCTGCTCGCTTCACCTGCGCATCCCACTTCTGTGCCTCTTTAGCACGGGTAGCGGGCGGCACACCGGATGCCGGCAATCTGCTCGTCCAGTTCCGCCAGCGTCGTCTCGCAGCGCTGAGACCAGTTGTTCAGGGCAGTGTGGAGCTTTGGGATGGCGTCCGGAGCCGGGTCCGCAGGGGCGCCACAGCACCGATGCGGACAACCTGGTGTGCCGGATCGAGCGTGCCTGTCACGAGCCCGGCATAGACAGCCGCCATAACAAGCGTCTCGAGCTGGCTTGGCGTCGGTCAGGCGCAGGGCCTGCGTGAGGTGGTCATAGCCGAGGCTGGACCGGTCGGTGGCGAGGGAGATGAGCGACAGCTGCCGGAGCTTTGTGGCCTGGGCCTCGGTGAGCGCGGGTAGTGTTGATGCATTGGCGGCGGCGGCGGCTGCTGCTGTTTGTGATTGTGATAGTGACGATTGTGTGGAGTGTGAAGAGGCGGGCGTCGGTGCCGATCCTCGCTCGTAGTCGGCGTAGGTCCCGTAGCTGAAGATCTGAAGAACAGTCAGGTAGACGGCATACTCGGGCTCGGCGTGGGCCAAGGCCTGGATCTGTGGGCAGTGGAGCAGCTCGGCAAAGGACAAAGGTGCTGGGATGGGAGGTGGTGCGGGACGACAAGGTCGGCGGCCTTGGCGGGGCGAGTTGACAGACTTTGCGAGGGCAAGGAAGGGCTATAAACAAAAAAGACGTCAGTTAAGGGGGCCCAAGATGATGAGAGAGCTCCAGGTGCAAGCTCCAAGGCAATGCAATGCAATCATTGAGAGGGGACGAACCTCCAAGGCATCCATAGCCTTGAGCTGTGCCATCGTGTCGGTTTGGCGGGATGTCAACTGCCGTGTCAAATATTTCGTTATTTTAGCTATTTTAGCTGTCTTTGGGGTTTAATTCTCTTTCCGGGGCATGTTTATGACACGTGTGGAGTGGTTGGATGTCGCGACGTCAAGGAGCTCGAGAGCTTTCATTTCGTCGTGATTTGGCCGGCAGCCTTGGACGTCAGCGGGTGAGGCTGGAGTGGGCTGTGGCTGAAAATGACTAATCAACACTAGTGTTGATACTGCCTTCTGAGATTTACTCTCCAAACTACGGCGCAATATTTTTGCCAGCTGTGACGAGGTTGGTCAAAAAGAGTTAAAAAATAGGGTACAAAAATATCTCGTACCACTAGAACGGCGTTGCAAGACTGTTGATGCCTCGCTCTGAAGGTTTATCCGTGCCTGGCGATCTGGGGTTTGAAGAAGTGTGTCAGGACAGTTTGAGCGCCCTGAACAACAGGGAGGGCTGCCTGAACGGGCCTGGACGGGCTCTGTAGCGGTTCCAGAGCGTCGCAAGTCCCTGAGGAAAAGTGGGACCTCTGCCACTCAAGCGATCTCATCCACTCACTTTCGGCACAACCCACAGAGCCATAGCCACGCTTCCATAGTATTATCAGATGGACGGACTCCAGTAATTTAGCCGTTTTCTTCTCCTGCTACATTTGTGTTTTCCCTCCGGAACTGTCAGACGGCTGGAAACGAGGGAAACGAGAGAGCAGAAAGAGAACTCAAGGAGAACAATGTCACGGTGAACGGAGCAGCTGGAGATGGAGCAATACCAGACCTACTAATGGCCTTTATTTCCTCTGCTTTCCATCAAGTAATACCACCTCGAGAGCACTGGCCTTGTCCACGGACGGGTTTGTGAAATTGTGCATACGCAAACCGCTGCGAGTCACCACTTTGCATTCGTCAAGCTGTCGTGGCCCTCCTGCACACAATGGCACCTTGCACGGCAGACGCCCCTTTTTGCCGTTTTGTTTTCTACATGTATCACTCGTAGACTTTGGGTTCCTCCTCGATGCCCTCTGCCTTTCCTATTTTTGCCCCCGTTCCATGGTTTCTCGCTGCCAAGGCGTCTGTTGAATGGCCAGACCAGCAGTCTGAGCGTTGCCGAACGGCACGAGAAAGTTGGCTAGTGGGTTTAAAGGAGTTTTTGGATAAAATCCTCTCGGGAAGAAAAGACAAAATGGATGGGACGGGATTTGGTTTCCAGCTCGTTTTCAGTCTCGTGGCTCACTCTTCCATCGTGGCCTCACCTGCTGTTCCTCGCCTCAGCTTGCCCTGCGCTGTTCCCGAGGATGCTTGTATGGGACGGCGATGAGACGCTTGGTGATCTTCGTCGAAAAGTCTTTTTTTTCTTCCCTCTTGTGAATTGTCTCCGAACAGTACTCGTATTGTCTCTGAACAGATTGTCCGAGAAATCCTCATGCTTGCCCTCTTCATGCCTAGATCGTTCCTGCTCTTACCCACGCGGTCTGCGTCGTTCCTTCCCTTTCCCCTTTTTGATCGCACTACTGTGAAGCATTGCCGTAATTAGCGCCTATTACTGATTATCGTTGTGTTTTTTTTTGCGACCGCCTTTTTTGGCCACTTTTGTAGCGTCGCCGGTAACGGGCGGATGGCAGACGGGAAGATGGGAAAAAAAGTTCTAGGCACTTCCCAGCCCAAAATATAGCGCAAGTTGGAATATTCCAGAGGAGCAAGTAAATTATGGCAACTGCACGGGACGATGGCCGGCAAGTGCGGAAGCGACGACGAACTCTAAAAGCTGGGTGGCGCCTTCCTTCTGCCGAGCGACGAGCACTGACGAGCAAACTGGGAAGGAGGCCATAATTAATGTGAAGGCAATATCGAATGTCCAGAATTTCCCGAAACGAAGCCCAAACCCCGGACAAAGCACGAAAACAGGACGCAATATTAACAGCACCCGGCATCAAGACCGCCTTGAAAGCGCTGCCACTAGGTCGCAGAGTAATCACCGTCGGCGAAACAAAGTGGATTAACAAGCAACGCCAGCGTCACCTAGAACCAGAACAGAGAGAGAGAAGAAAGAAGAAAGAAGAAAGAAGAAAGAAGAAAGAAGAATCGCATTCGCACATCCTTTCTGCAGCTCTTCTCCGGCACTCTCGTCGTTCTCTTCTCTCGTCGGATTCTGCAAGTGCCTCTTGACACTCGCAACAGTCAGCGCCAAGCTGTCGCTCAGATCGTTATTAGCATCTCGCTCCAGCCTCTGCACCCCGTCACATCTGCACAGACTACGGATTCGCAAGACCTGCTAAATACACATAGCAGCTCGCCAGCAGCGTTGCAGGCGTCCCCAGCGTCCGGAAATCAGGAGTCGTCACTGTCGTCGTGGTCTCCCGTGCCCTCGCTGCAGCTGCCCTCGCCGCCGACAATCTTGCTGGTAAGACACAGTTCCCTCGATTTTCAGGATCATCTTGGTCACGCGCAGCAGCCCTTCTGCGCCCCCTTTTGCCTCTCAGCCCATTGTCTTTCCCACAGCCTCACCTCCCCTGGAAGATAAGCTGACACAAAGCCTCCAGCAAGAACACGCACTCGCACAACATACTCCAACGCTGCACAAAATAGCACATCCCGCCCTGCCACACTTTGCTTTCGACAGGGTCCCCTCGCCCCCTGCCCTACCAGCGAAACACAGCGGCACGGCCTGTCACTCGTCGACGACACACCAAAGCGACCCCTAGGCCGCCCCAGACGACCCACGCCGAACCAGTTCTCGAAACGCAGGAAACACAGCGCCCACTGGAGCTGTGTCGTCTCCGGAAGACCGCCTTGTGAAACGCTCTTTTTGTTTCCGGCGCCCACGGCCAATACCACCAATATACATGCACGCTCACACCGTATTACGACCTTAATTAAAAATAATAGCACCCGGCACCCAGCCCTTTGGCGGCTTCCTCTTCCTCTTCCTCTTCTTCCCTCCCCTTTCTCGTCTGTAGGAGCTGGTCTTCCCGAAGTAATAAGAATAAGCTTCTTCGCTCGTCGTCCCGCTGCGTCTTGCCGTTCCCTTCTACTCTGCTCTTTTCTCTTCCTTTGTTTTTCTTGTTCTTCCGTCTTCGCTCCTCCGAACGCTTCAATGTCTCTGGTACTGCCGGCCTGCTCCTAGTAGACGACGACAACAACCGCTCCTCTCTCCTGCTCGCTCTCCGCACCCGAGAGATCCGGAGACTTTTTTCTCGGAAAATTGTCACGGGCACTCGCACATAGAAACACACACAATGGCGCCATCCTGCATAAAAGTCCCCCGAGGGACCCGGACGCCGGGCAAGCGACGCTGGGCGTCCCGACACCGCACATGGCGACAACCACCCTCAAAGTCGGAGGCATGACGTGAGTTTACAGTCCCCCGACGTTTTAAGCCGTCGGCTCTTCCCGCCATTCCACAGCCTCCCTTGCATGGTGGCAGGACGCCTCATTGCCGAGACAGAACCACGAGCTGATCTTTCCTTCCTTTTCTCTCTCTCAGATGTGGCGCTTGCACTTCTGCTGTTGAAGCGGGCTTCAAGGGTGTTGACGGCGTTGGCAGCGTGTCTGTCAGCCTCGTCATGGAACGCGCGGTCGTTATGCACGACCCCACACGCATCACCGCCGAGAAAGTGCGCGAAATCATCGAGGACCGCGGCTTCGACGCCGAGATCCTTGCGACCGACCTCCCCTCCCCCAAATCAGAGACTCCGACGACGACTTCCTTTTCGACGCCGACGCCAACAACGCCAGCCCTACATTGCAGCTCACGACAATAGCCGTCGAGGGCATGACCTGCGGCGCATGCACCTCCGCCATCGAGGCGGCTTCAAGGACGTCGCCGGTGTCAAGAGCTTCAGCATATCGTTGCTTTCTGAGCGCGCCGTGATCGAGCACGAGCCCGAGGTTCTGAGCGCCGAGAAGATCATGGAGCTGATCGAGGACCGTGGCTTCGGCGCATCACTCGTCGAGACCAAGGAGTTGAAACCCGAACGGCAGCAACACAGCGAGGGCCGCTCGGGTGGCTCGCGACGCGAGCACGTCCACATGACAACTACGGTGGCCATTGAGGGCATGACCTGCGGTGCGTGCACATCGGCGGTCGAGGGTCTCTTCAAGAACGCCGATGGCGTTCTGCGTTTCAATATTAGCCTGCTGGCCGAACGTGCAGTCATCACACACGACCCGTCAACGCTGCCGACAGACAAGATTGTCGAAAAGATTGAGGACGGCGGCTTTGGCGCAACTATTGTCTCATCTGTGCCCGAGGGCTCCGACAACAACCACGGCCACACGACCTCCCAGTTCAAGGAGTGTTTGGCAGCCCAGACGCGGCCCAGGCGACCGGCCCTGGAGGAGACACTGACCGCGCTACCCGGCGTCCAGTCCGCGCGCTTAAACGTGGGCACGTCGCGGCTTACGGTGTCGCATCGCTCGGCCGTTACGGGTCTCCGGGCGATTGTTGAGACCGTCGAGGCGTCCGGGTACAATGCGCTCGTCGCAGACAACGACGACAACAACGCACAGCTCGAGTCCCTCGCCAAGACGCGCGAGATCAACGAGTGGCGCATTTCCTTCAAGGTGTCGTTGACGTTTGCGATCCTGTCCTCATCATCGGCATGATCCTACCATGTGCGCGCCCTCGCTCGACTTTGGCTCCTTTACGATTCTGCCTGGTCTCTACCTCGGCGACGTAATCTGCCTTGCGTTGACGGTGCCCGTCCAGTTCGGCATGCGGCAAGCGCTTCTACATCTCGCGGTGGAAGTCGGTCAAGCACGGCTCGCCCACCATGGACGTGCTTGTGGTGCTGGCACCTCCAGTGCCTTCTGCTTCAGCGTTCTCGCCATGCTCGTGTCCTTTTTCACTGCGCAGCACAGCCGTCCCAGCACCATTTTCGACACGAGCACCATGCTGTTCACGTTCATCAGCTTCGGCCGCTTTCTCGAGAACCGCGCCAAAGGCCAGACCTCCAAGGCTCTGTCGCGACTCATGTCTCTGGCGCCGTCCATGGCCACCATATACGCAGACCCCATTGCTGCTGAGAAGGCCGCCGAGGGCTGGGAGACGGTTGCTGGATCAGGCGAGCCCAAGACGCCGCTCGTCGACGGCAACGCTGCCGAGGAAAAGTGCATCCCGACAGAGTTGCTCCAGGTGGGCGACGTGGCATCCTGCGCCCCGGCGACAAGATCCCGGCCGACGGTGTCATGGTCCGCGCGAGACATACATTGACGAGAGTATGGTGACGGGCGAGGCGATGCCGGTGCAGAAGCGCAAGGGCAGTTTCTTGATTGGCGGCACTGTCAACGGCCACGGCCGCGTGGACTTCCGCGTGACCCGCGCCGGCCGCGACACGCAGCTCAGCCAGATTGTGAGCTGGTGCAGGACGCGCAGACGACGCGCGCGCCCATCCAGCGCTTGGCCGACACGCTCGCCGGCTACTTTGTCCGACCATCCTGATCCTGGTTCCCTGACCTTTGTCACCTGGATGATCTTGAGCCACGTCCTGCCGAACCCGCTCCAAGATCTTCCTGAAGGAGGAGAGCGGCGGCAAGATCTTTGTGTGCCTTAAGCTGTGCATCTCTGTGATTGTGTTCGCCTGCCCCTGCGCCCTGGGCCTCGCGACGCCGACGGCGGTCATGGTCGGCACGGGCATTGGCGCCGAGAACGGCATCCTGGTCAAGGGCGGCGCTGCGCTCGAAACGTACACCAAAGGTCACGCAGGTGTCCTCGATAAGACGGCACCATTACCTATGGCAAGATGAGCGTTGCGAGTGTCACGCTGGCGTCCATGTGGCAGGACAGCGAGTGGCGCCGCCGCCTTTGGTGGACGATTGTCGGTCTGTCGGAGATGGGCAGCGAGCACCCGATCGCCGCGCCGTCCTGGGCGCAGCACGCACCGAGCTGGCCTGGGCCCAGAAGGCGCCATTGACGGCAGCGTGGGCGACTTCCAGGCCTCTGTCGGCCGCGGTATCAGCGCCACGATTGAGCCCGCCACGTCAGCCGAGCGCACCCGCCTACAACATCCTTGTTGGCAATGTCAAAGTATAGTCCTGCGCGGAAAACGACGTCACGGTGCCCGAGACCGCCATCGCCGCGTCGGAGGAGATTAACAGCGCGCGGCGTCCGCTGCCAAATCATCGTCGTTCGTCCAAGTCGGCCGGCACAACCAACATCTTCATTGCCATTGACGGCCAGTTTGCGGGCCATCTGTGCCTGGCGGACACGATTAAGGAGGGTGCCGCGGCGTCGATCTCGGTGCTGCACCGCATGTGGCATCAGATGGCGATTGTGACGGGCGGACCAGCGGTCGACGGCGGTGGCTGTGGCCAAGGCGGTGGGCATCTCGCCCGACAACGTGTACGCGGGCGTGTCGCCGGACCAGAAGCAGGCGATTGTCACGCAGCTGCAGGCGGCCGGCGACATTGTGGCCATGGTGGGCGACGGCATCAACGACGCTCGCCGGCGCTTGGCACGGCCGACGTCGGCAATCGCCATGGTCGTCGGGCACGGACGTGGCCATGGAGGCCGCGGACGTCGGTGCTCATGGCGGCCCAACAACCTGATGGACATCCCCCGCGTCCCTCGACCTGGCGCGGTCCATTCTTCCGCCGCATCAAGCTCAACCTCGCCTGGGCCTGTCTCTACAATGCTGTCGGCCTGCCGTTTGCCATGGGCGTCTTCTTGCCCGCTTGCCTGCACCTGCACCCCGCTGGCAGCCGGCGCGGCCATGGCGGCCTCCAGTGTCAGCGTGGTGGTGAGTCAGCCTGCTGCTCAAGTTCTGGAAGCGTCCCAGCTACATGGACGAGGCGCTGTACGACGAGCGTGGCGTGCTCAAGCGCAGCACGGGCTGGCGCTGGCGCATTGCTGGTGTTGCAGGCCGCGTGCGCGATGGGCTCGAGGACGGCTACCGCGCCGTCACGGGCAAGCGGTGGGGGCGCACAGCGAGTCGGAGGGCTATGTCCGCTGGCGAACCTGGGACACGGACAGAGGTGTAGAAAGAGCCGTCTTTCCACTCTTTTGCACATTTTTTTTGGTATTTCTCTGTATTTCTTGTTTCTTTGTATTTTTGTCTTCTTTCGTTCTTGTTTCGTTCTTCTTATTATTGGCATAGCTTCGGGAGTCCGTCTTCGAAAACTGTTACATACCATCTCGTATATATTCCCGCTGCAAGAGCGTGCTGCAGCTGTAAAATATGTCTGAAACCTATTTCTCATCACAATCGTTAATGCTGCTTTTCTTTTGACATTATTTTGATGCGTCGAATTCTGCGGCAAAATGAGACAACTAATGTTAATGCCTGTAGAAAATTTGGCGGGAAGAACACCGGAGTGATTAATGACGTCGCTTACTTCCTGCACGTGGGGACAGCAGAGGAAACACGGCCCCGCCATTGCCAGAGCTGCACTGGAGCGAGACATTTTTGCAGTAACCGCCTGGCCTTTGTTCTGCAAAACGGTCCAGGCTGCTGTAGCACGTCCAACAGGGCTGCTGCCCTGACAGACAGGCACCTCCAGGTCCTACAGGCACCGAGCAGCACTGGACCGCAGCCCAAACCATACCCAGAACTGAACTGCATCGCCAACGCGTCATTCCTTTGAAACTCGATTTTCTTTCGTCACCTCCACCACCACCCAACTCCCGCGATTCGTCGACCCACGTGGGGAAACACTCTTTACAGCATTGATACCGCTGTCGACTGCTCTGTTTTGCTTGCACTCGTTTTATCTCCTGCTTCGCATCATTGCCCCCCGTCTCGCCTTGTTTGCTCTCGTCCTCGAGCATTTTCCTCGACTTGCAACCACATCCAACAACAGCCATTCGCAGGTTCAACAGGGCTTCCAGCAACGCCTCTGCTCTGATCATACGCTGCGGGAGCCATGTCATCCAAACGTGGGCCGTCGGTCCTGGTAGGCGAGACCATTTGATGCCTGTCGGCATGCAAATGCCGTTCATTGATCGTCTTTAAGCTCACCTCTTTTTTTTCTCATAAAACAGGTAACCGATGCCCGCGAACGCCACGAACCGAGGCTCTCCCAATCGACGCCCCAGCTCTTCGTCCTCCTTGTCCTCTTCGCAAGATGCCGGATCTCGCTCTACCCGCCGGTTGCTGCTGCGTCAGCGTCCTCGTCAAGCCCGCGCAACCGCTTGCCGATGCGCTACATCTCTGTCGATAATGTCCTGCAGAACAACTCCGAGATCCCTGCGGCAGCCACGAGGCCCTCCCGGCCCACTGCGCATCCTTCCTCGGCGGCATTATCCGCAGCTGCATCGGTCACGCGGCGGCGCGGGTTGACACGGCTGCGGCAGCAGCTCGTTTGGTATTAAAACGCTGGTGGTTGCGCGGCGCTGGCTCCAGCGCTGCGGGTTCGGGAATGAGCTCCGGCGTGCTAGTGCCCGGCAGCCTGAGCGGCGGTGTGGGCGGCGTCGGCGCGGCGTGCACCCGGGAGGCGGGCCACCGTTGACACGGGGTGGTCTGCCCGGTTGTTCCGTCGCGGACGAACCAAAGATCTCGGAGAGCTCGTTTGCTGGCCGGAAACAGCAGACGAAAAGGCCAAGCGCGACGAGGACGAGGACGACGAGGACGTTGCCGAGATGAGCGATGTGGCATGGGCAGCCTCTGTCGCCGGCGACGAGAACGCCGAGGCGCGCGGCGGGCATTGCAGCGGGCGCGCGAGGCGCTCGAGGACGCAGCAGAGACGGGCGCTGTGGGCGGCCAGTCGGGCACGCATGCACCGGGAAGCAGTCTCTACGACGGCGCGCGGCCACCACGCGACGAGGAGCTCAGATGTCCTGCGCAAGCGTGGCGGCATCCGCGGCAAGAGCTCATGCCGAGCGGCTGCCCAAGGGCCAGCGAACCGAAAAAGGTCGCGCGGCTGACGTGCGTACTGCACGGCGCAGGCGTTCAAGATGCGCGCGACGGCCGAGTTTCCTGGCGCACGCACCACGCGGCCAAGACGAAGCTGTACGATGACTGCCTGTACACAGTCTACCACTTGCCGCTGCTGCCGGGCCACGACGGGTTCCGCGTGCGCAGCCGACCGATGCTGCAAGACGCCCGGCACGGGAAAGACAGTGCTGGACCTGGAGATTGAGCGCAGCGAGCGGCGCGACGAGCACATGGGCTACTACGACGAGTACGCAAGCCAACGGGCGACCGCCGTGGTAATGACGGCGATGGAAAACGGCAGTGGCAATATCAACGGCAACAGCAACGGCAGCGCAACAGCAACGGCAACGACATCCACCAGCAAATGAACGGCGTTGGGAACTGACTCGTGACGGCAGCCAACGACATCTGGCCAGATCGTTCGTCCCCCAACGAGCAATTGCACGGGCAACAGCAGCAACACGGCGAGGAGCCACAGCAGCCGCGGCAAAACCTGTACGCTCTTTCGGCCTTCGCCTGGCGCAACGAGAGCCCCATGGCCCATCGCGCCGCCGTGAACCGTCTAGCCCCGAGGCCAAGCACTTTGCCGAGATGTTTGTGTTCTCGTACGGCGTGGTCGTGTTCTGAACTTTACCGAGTACCAGGAAAAGGACATTCTGGCCGACCTAGCCTTTGCGAGGACGACGCGTCAACGTCCACGGCGCCTTGCTGCTCGTTCGTTGGTTACGCGCCGCTCGACGAGGCAGACTTTGAGACGGAAGAGTTCCATTTCGAGTACAGCGCCAACGTGCAGCGCCCGCGTGTATTCAACGACATGATTACCCTGCTGCCACGCTCAGACCACATGGTGAAGCTTACCATTAGCCACGCCATTGCCCAGAGCACCAAGCTGTGCTTCTTTGAGGAGAAAATGTCCGAGACCATGCAGGGCGCGCAGCACGTGCCAAGCGCCTGGCGCTCACGGGCGAGCTCAACATGTCGCGCACCGAGATTGTCAAGATCCTGGGCAACCTCTTCAAAGAACCGCGTCGACATCAACCTATCGTCCAATATTCTCGATGTGCCCAACTTCTTCTGGACGCCGAGCCCCACGTTGCATCCGTTGTACGTCGCCATCCGCGAATACCTCGAGATCGACCAGCGTATCCAGGTGCTTAACGAGCGCTGCCGCGTGTTCTTGATCTGGCCGAGATTCTCGCCGACAGCGTCGCCGACGCCAAAATGAGCTACATTACATGGATCGTCATCATCTGATTGTGGTCAGCATCTTGGTGACCCGTGACCGAGGTGACGCTGCGGTTTGCCATTCTCGAAAAAGGGAAAAAAGGGGCAAATACAACGCGCACGAGCGCTTGCCGTCCCATCCGGCTAGACAGCGGTCCGCAGCTTCTCCTCGGCAGCTCTTCGCCACCCCGTGGCACAAATCCACCCTGCAGCCAGCGACGGCAGACGACCTCACGCTCGAGGAGCTGCGGGCATGGGCAGCGCCAGCTGGAGCGCGCGAGGGGCAGGCCGTCTGCGGAGTGATTTCGTTTGGTCAAAACATTTGCTGGCGTTTAAGGCTGACATGGTCCTGCTCCTTTCTTTCTTTCTGTTTTTTTTTTTCTTTTTCTTTCCTTTTCTTTTACTTTCCATAGCGAGTTTCATTTCATTTGTTTTTACTTTATATATCTCTTCCTCAGCATCCACATATTTTGGGTCTCAGTGGGTTTTCTTGGATTGGCCGCCATATATTCAGA
>JADMNF010000057.1:0-182366 GCA_016097085.2 Sporothrix curviconia
TTGAGCCGGCGCATGGGCTCGTTGGCTGCCCATGGCCTTCCGCAACCGCAGCACGGCCCAGCTCTGGTGACGATACATCCCAGACAATGAAAGAGGACCGGGAGCCCATGCACCGGACAGCCTCAACCTATGGTCCGGCTCAGTAATGGATTGTTCCTGTAAGTGAAATGCTGTCCAAACCGGCGATATGATACGGGGGGCCACGGTTTGCCAACAAAGACGCCTTTCGAGATCGATGGAACGGGGGAAAGTCCCTCGAGAACTATTGGCTGTTGGTATCCCGCGTTCAATCCCAGAGCAGTCTGCGGAGTTTTTTTGCCGTAATATTTCCGGGAGAAAAGATGACTTGCGGGCAAACTACTGGCAGTGAACCAAGGGCATTCACATGGTTCAACCGTCATAATTCTATACGACAAGTCGTGAGAAGATGAAGCCGTCGAGGAAACTTGCCTAGGTCAAAGCAAGACAGAAGGTGGGCGACGTACAGATCTCGTCGCGTCAAGGCAACGGCTTTATTTACGGCAGCATAATCTGTCGCATTTTGCCTTGATAAATGACGCTGCTGGCACCGGTCTGGCTGCGGTTTTGCCTGTCTCCCCCGAAAGACAAAGTTGGTGGTGCATTGGTGAGGGCCTCGAGTGGTGCGGTGCAATGCAAACTGTGGTCGGGGCCAGCTGTGCGAGAATCTCGTTAGCATGTAGAGACAGCCTTCTCTTCGCTGTCAGGGGGGCCATAGTCAGTATCTTCATATGAAGATGACCGTGATATACGTGACAAGTTGCGAGGATATTGGCATCTCAACTTGGAGCCTTCAATGACAGTGTATTTAGCGTTTTATAGACTGTCTCTAGCTTTCTTTCACATGTGATGTGAGTCACATATGTGGTGCAGATCCACGGCATGGCACTTTCAGACGCTGTTTCTACACAGCCAAGCACACGTCTATCTTGGCCTGTCAGGTACATAACTCCCAAAACGCACATCTTTGGGTTGCACCATTGTTGGCAAAAAAAAGTGCCGTCATGGTTGGTTTGGTGCGGCCCTGTACTGATTAGTGGCGGGCTCTTTAGGAAAGCCGGCTCTAAACCCACATCCGCTTGAACCCCACGCCAGCGGACAGCTCTTTTTGCCTATGACGCCTTGCCTAACGCCCCACAAAGCCGCCATTGCTTGCTAAAGCTGCCTCTTATCGCGATAACATCCACTAAAAACACCGCCCACTAAAAAAACACCACAACCGGCGACATCAAACACGCAACTATTCTCCAACGGCTTTTGGGAATGCGCCACGCTCACCATGTCGCGCTCTCCGCAACCGGACGCCTCCTAAGGCGCGGTATGTATCGGCAGCGGACAGCATTGGGGTCTGAGGATGTGCCACCCGGCCACCGCCCAGGCTCCTCTGTCTGGACACCGTTGCCGGCCTCATCACACCACAAACGACAGCATCACCACTCTCACCACTTTCCTCCTCCACGCGCAAACGCAGCTACGCCAGCGTTTCAGTAGACCGCCATGACCACCAGAAGCTCGACTTGCTCGCCATTGACTCGAAATGGCAGGCCAAGTGGGCAGCAGCCGTGCCACCTCCCGAAAACGAATCAATCTACTTCTCACTCCTCCTCTTCAAATTCGTCTCGCCCGTTTAAATACGTGCTGCCTATGTTCCGTCCTACCCATCAGGCAACCTCCATCTGGGCCACCTGCGTGTGCTACGCCATTGCCGACGTCGTAGCACGCTTCTACCGCATGCGCGGGCACGATGTGCTGCTGCCCATTGGGCTGGGACTCGTTTGGCCTGCCTGCCGAGAACGCCGCCATGGCGCGCGGCTGGACGCGCGACAACATTGCGCGCATGCGCGCCCAGCTCGACCGCATGAACGGCAGCTGGGACTGGTCGCGGCAACTGTCGACGTGCGAGCCGACTTTTACAAGCACACGCAGCGCATCTTTTTTGCTGCTGGCACCGGCGGGGGCTCGCATACCAGGCCGAGGCCGAGGTCAACTACGACCGGTTCGACCAGACCGTGCTGGCCAACGAGCAGGTGGACCGCGCAAGGCCGGTCGTGGCGGTCGGGCGCCGTGGTGAATAAGAAGCCTGCTAGCAGTGGTTCCTGGCGCATCTACCACCTACCCGCGAGCGCTCCTCAGCGTACCTCGACACGCTGGCGGCACGACAGACGCGTGGCCCGAGCGCGCGTGCTGGCCATGGCAGCGGCAACTGGCTGGGCCAAGCTTCGGACGGGCAGCGTCTCGCTTCAAGTTCCCCGCTTGCTTGGCGTGTTGGGCACGAGCGTGGTGACGCCGCCCGGCGCACCATTGAGGTGGGTACACGACGCGTATATCGATTACGATGCACTGTTTTTGGCCGTCGCCAGTAAGATCGTTGGGCTCTGGCCGTCGATCGCACAGCCTCGTGCAGGACCACTGGCCACGGCCGGACCGCGGAGCTGCGCGCGTTCTCCGACACGCTGCCGGCGCTGCCGCCCGACAGGTACCAAGGTTGTCTACTTGCTTGCCGCGACGTGCGCGCCATCAACCGCTGGCCTACCACGACAGCACGCCCGAGGCGTCCAAGACGTCGTTGCCCGTGTACGTGGCGCCAGCTACGTGCTGGGCGACTACGGCGAGGGCCGCCGTCATGGGCGTCCCGGCCCACTGACGTGCGGTGACCACAGCGGTTCGGAAGGCATGCAACCCGCGGCGACGACCCGGTGCGGTTCGTGCTGTCTGCCTCGGCGAAAGAGGCCAACGACGGTCCTGCTGACGATAGACAAGGAGCAAGCCAGCCGAACGACGTGCCTTTTGTTGGCCACGGCTTACATGACCGGAGCACAGCGGGCCCTTCAAGGGCCGAGGTCGTTCCAGAGGACGGCAGACTGCCGGATGGCTGCTGTCCATATGCTCGAGGCGGCCGGGGCTGGCCACGGCCACGGAGCGCTGGCGCCTGCGCACGACTGGCTCGTCAGCCGCCAGCGCTATTGGGGCGCGCCACATCCCCATTATTCTCACTGTGGCAGCTGCGGTGCTGTGCCCGTGCCCGAAGAGGACCTGCCCGTTCACGCTGCCCAGACGTCATGACGTGGAGCACCTTTGGGCCGGGCAAAGTCCCAGGTGTTGGGCCACAGACCGCGGCCTAAGGGCGCGGGATCAACGACCCGATTGGACAACGTTTGTCAGGAGCTCGGAGCGTTACGTGAGGGGAGGGGGGGGGTCTGGTTGTAGGCCAGGCAGCGAGAGAGGCGGCCGCGTGGTTCCGTGGCGGACGAAGGCGCTGCGAGAACGCTGCCTGTCACCTGTAGCCGTCGGCGGCATCGAGTCAGCGCCGATCGCGTGGCAGGACGGTGGCTGGTGGTGGCGCGGTGTGATCAGGGCGGATGAGGTGGGTCGATGCGGGACGGGGGTCGGAGCGTGGGGTGTGGCGGGCGGCGGGGCGGGCGAGGAAGAGGCCGGAAGAGAGAGGGCGGGAGGAGGGGAGAGAGGGAGAGCGAGGCTCGCCGCACGTGTGCGACAGCGCGTGGTGCACCAGCGGCGCGTGCGAGTGCGGAGCGGAGGGCGGAGGAGAGCGTGGTGCGATGGCGCAGACGACGCTCATCCACCGCGTGGAGGAGCGAGAGGCGAGCCGTGGCGTTGCCCGAGTGGGAGACGAGTCGAGAGGACGTGACCGGCAGCGGTATTTGTGTCTTGCGCGCGGCGACGAGCCGGAGTCCGGCGTGCGCGAGCGTGTTCATTAGCTGAGAAGATTGACACGCATGTCTAAGACAATGGCGTCGAATCCCAAGCGATTTGGAGCGATTGCGCACGCTACGCGGCCGCGAGAGTGCCCACATCGCAGCCCACAGTGGCTCTATCGAGGGGGACACCAGTTGGCCATTGAACGGTGCTCGCAGGGAAGCGAGGGCAAGAACTCTGGGATGCTGCTTTAGGGCGGCGGGTCACTCGGCACGCTGGCTAAACGAGCGCACTATAATTCCACGAGACTGGTTCGAGGAGTTGCGTGCGGCTGAGAAAGACGAGGACGCCGCCTTCTATCCGCGGCATCTGTGGCTGACGACGTGGTTGTTAAGGCTCAGCAAGGCGATAGCTTTGACAATTCTGCGGCGACAACGCTTGTCGCGAATGAGCGGGGATCCGGGCCCACGCTGTGGATGCTGGAATCGCACCCATCGTCTGCGGGACAGGGTAGGGTGGCAGTGCACACCATTCGCGTCGGCGGCACGGCGTCCTAAGGACGTTCCGGCGACTTTAACACGCGCCTCACGAGGGGCCTAGTTCGGGATAGTTAATCGCGGAAGCCGTTATGCGCCTGTCCCAACACGCTCGATTGCGGCCCGCCCACTACAGAGGCCGGAATTTGATCAGACGCCCGCCGTCTTGCGCGCCGGCGTATCAGCTCTTGTGCGCAAGGTCGCGCCCATTGCGCCCTTTAGGAGTGCGTGGTTATCCGAGTGAGTGGCCTGGAGCTGCTGGAACGCAGTTGCAGGGAGCGGCGCGTGCCTATGTTTCACAGGGCACGCTCGATGTTTTCGTGCTTCCCCCAGGAAGACGGCTCTGATGCGCCTGGGCTGCAGACATCGCCACTGACAGAAGTGCGCCGCGCAGATCAAACGCAAGCTGCGGTTTTGCCGTTGAACCATGCTACCGCGTGGGCTTCTGTATTCTATCTCAGGGACAAGCGACCATTGGAGTGCTGGCATGTCTGAATGCGATCTGGCCTACGAAGGAGGTTGGCGGCGAACGTCTGATGAGGGCGCGAGGGGCCAGCCCGGGATATTTCGCGCGCACAGAAGACAATTGTTCGTTTCGTGGCGAAGCTGTCAATTTTTGTTCTTTGAGAGGCCGCTGTTAACATAGGACATACACCCAGGAAAGTGGTGAAAGGAAAAGGGTGTCATACTGTGTACATATCTCTAAACTGTAATATATCTCATCGCCATGATTTATGCATTCTACTTTATCATATTCTCGACTTTCGGAAATTGCGCTCTGGCGGGTATGTGATGAGGAGACGGATGGGTCCGCGCGAGCGTGTTGCGAGAAAGTATGAGTATCTTGCGTGTGTCAGCTATCTTCGAGAGTGAGCGCGTGAGGTGCTTATGTAGGTATTATATCAAGTAGGTACGCAATGTTACAGTAAGTCAGTAATCGCGCATCAGGCGAGGCGGTCTTTTCAGCATGTCGTACTAGCGTTGGAGCCTGTCAGGGTTCGTCTGTTCTGACTAGAGAGGAGAGGTTGGGGGGTTGCGCGAGAGCGGCGACGCCTGGGCATCGCGTGGTGTAGGCGCAGGCGTATGTTATCATGAGAGGGTATGCTGAGGGAGAGGAGTGGTTGTCTTGCATTCTGCGCGGGTTGTTATAGAGTGTTATATGGGCGGGCGAATGTTCTATCCCTACTTGGGGCGTAGAGGAGTGTTCGCGGATGTTAGGTTTTTGCTTGGGGGGATTTCTGTGAGCGTGGATGTTGGGAGGGACTATAATCGTGGGTTCGGTCACATGAATGTATTGTTGCTCGGCGATCTGACAACACGCACGCATCTCTCTCGAACGGAGACTGGTAGGAGCGATTGAATCTGGCTAGGAATGCGCTCAGGCCAGTTCGTTCAGGAGAATCAGAGGCCCATCTGACAAACCCGGATCGATCGTCGGAGGCGTCGTTCTTCTTGCCGAGTATTTCCGTTTCGTGCAGCATTTGCCCGTGCCTAGCCTCGACAGCCTCGGGTGCAGGTGAGCCAATACAGCAGCTGAATGTCTTCATCCTCGCCGCTGTCTTGCGCGTTGGCCGGATGCTGGGCATGGAGTAGCGAATGCAACGAAACAAATGCACATCCCCGTCACTGTCGAGTCGTGCGTAGCGATCGTGACACAGATCGTGACGGCTCGTCCTTCAAGGCCATCAGAGCCTGCCTTCGGGATTTCTGCTAATGAGTAGTTCGGCTGGTTTATGCTCAAGATGCAGGGAGGATGGGCTCTTTCCGGTCGGGAGTCTTGCTTGTCAGGGGCACGGTACAGGTTGGAGCCCAATATATTGCATGAAAAAGAAAAAGTAACAGAAAAAGAAAAAGTGAATTGCAACTTGAGTCGTTATCTCGATACGTGGAATCAATCTATTCTCCGGTCTACACAGGTAGCCGATTCCAAACGGCTGCGTCCGTGGAGCCGCGAGAGCTGGGGATGACGGCGGCAGGACGTCGTCTTTGGTATCGCGACGTATAACCACGCTCTCGGAGTATAGCTCGACATATATTGACGCTGAGGCGTGGCTTTATAGTGCCAGCTGTATGCACTCTTAGGTCGCGTGCGGTCCTGAGCATCATAGCTGTCGATGGAATCCCAGACGAGCAGCTGCCGTGCAACGGTCGGATGAAAAAGAGTCAGCGTCAGGATCGCCGGCAGCTCTAAGCAGTAGCGGGAGTACAGGACGGTACTGAGCAGAGTCGGCTGCCGCAGAATAGTTCACAGGCAGGAGGGAGGTTGCAGTTCAACTAGCCATGTAGTACATGCCACACGCGCGCCGAGAGGATTGATGCTATGTGGTTTTGGGAAGAGGCGAGTGGTGGGCACGCTGTGGTGACCGGGTTGGTATACCTTTTGAGGCTTCGGTATAGATAGTGAGTTCGACTTCGAGTGTATAGATGTGTTTTTACGAGAGCAATAGAGCGTTGACGAGGTATGTCTGTTATCGAGGCAGACGTTTTCAGGGTGCCAGTTTAGGTATATGATTATGTGGCGATGTGCGTCTTGGGAGAGGTGGTCATTCGTGTAAATAGAAACTATGCCTTGGGCAATCGTCACCTTGGAACGAACTGAGACAATTCTTCTCTAGACTACCAGCTGCCTAGCTGTATTTTCAGGGGCCAGAACAGCAGCGAAACTCTCTGCGGGAAATTCGTGCGGCTAATCTCCCGAACTGGGAGCACGTATCGAGGACGGTAGGCACCTTGGAGCTTCTATCCAGACAATCACGGCCCTCGAACAACATATGCAAGGACCCACCTGTCATGGTCTAGTGTTGTATTCGAGTTTTGCAAGGATTATCTTGGGCGAGTGAGACTAATGAGTCACGTCATCGGCTAAGGGTCGGTGTACAGATCGCTGGTGTCGCAGACTATATGCTGGTAGAGGGCGTGGAGTAGGATGGTTGCTGAGATGTAGGCTCAGCACACGTCGGGCATGCATGGAGCACCCATGTTCATCTATTCGACATGCACTCAACTCGGCATAACTATCGACGGAAAACCCACTCGCGCGCTCACTCTCAGTATGTAGTCGTACAGACGAAACGGTAGTGAAAAGTCGAAAGGCAACAGAATTGACCACGGAAAGAGAACCCGAAATGAGACGAGAGAAAACACAGCACAGACAGTTCAACAAGAGGATTTATCCATTCAGACACCCAGTACTTCACGCATCTACTTCTATTGCCTGTTTTATTACTCATTTAGTTTGTCGCTGCTCCGATTTATTGAATCAGAGCAAGAGAATCAGCCACGCGGGAAGATCTGGTCAGTACGCGCTCAATAATTGCTCTTAGTCGCACCAAGTTAATCCTAGGTAGCGTAGACACTATGAGTAAGCGCGGAGGCTCAGTGCGCCGTCGCGGCACTGAAGCTTGGGCTCGCTCGCGCACCTTTGTGCATATGATAAATGTCCAGTTTGGAATACGTCTTGGGGTAAGGCAGGGATCCAGGTTGCATCTACGGTAGGTAGGCATTGCAGACAATACGGTCATCCACACCATTGGTTCGGGTCGGCGACCTATCTTCTTCGCTGCGTGATAGTACGCTCAGCTGGTGTCTCCTGTGCGGCACTTGAGGCTGCTCTCCTCGTTGACAACGCCCCAGTTCCAGGAGTTCATGATATAGTTGCGCGGCCATGGGTCGTTGGTCGAGCGGCCGGCCTGAGATTGCTGCTGGAAGTCCTCCCTACGCGGCGTGCGGTAGGTGGTGCCGGGGTCAGACATGGAGTGGCCACCGTAGCGGTAGGTGACGTACTCGAGGACAAGCGGGCCGTTGTCGTTCTGCGGTCCACTCCTTGCCGTACTGGACAGCCGCCTTGACGGCGAGGACGTCGCATGCCGTCTGACTTGAGACCGGGATGTACCTTGCCGTGCTTGTAGTAGTCCGTCAGCGCCACGACGAGCGCCGAGGGACGTGCCCAGACCGTAGTTTGTTGTACTGATCTACGAGTCGTCAGCGCTGATTCAAGGCATAGCGAATGGCGGGTAAGGGGCGAGGGAAAGGGGGGCACAGGGGGCCTCAACTCATCCGGCAACCCGGCAAAGCAGGGCAACCGGCATCATGCTTCCTACAGACTATGGCCAACGTATGTTAAAGGCCTCAAGCACATTTAACTTGGACCGGCCTGGTTGCTGGCACCGTTCACCGTACAGGATAATGGTCGCATTGTTCTTCGTCCTGGTTACTTGTGCGCAAAAGCCTTAAGTGCTCAGCGCGCATCCTCCGAAGACAGGGCACCCTTGGGCGCCGGACAATTGCGCGTTGCCGAGCCGTGAAGAAGTCCCTTCTCGAACATGTTGTTCAGATCGAGCACAGCCGCGGCCGGATAAGTTCGCATACTGATACTGGCAACTGTCGTAGCCCGCAGCTCGTGCCAGAGAGTCACCTGTCGTCCGCATGCGGGAGTGCACCGCGCATGGTACATGTTGCGAAGTCCGTGCGCATGCGCGTAGCGACGTGATCACGTCGTCTTATTAGCGTGCGTGATGTTGGCGTTCTCAATGCCAATGGCACCGCTCTGTCCTGGCCCGTGGAACACGGTGGCATTGTATCAACCAGCCGAAATGCTCTCCTTCTACTCACTTGTACACGGCGGTCTGGCTCTCGCCTTCATCTCCATTCTGACGCACCTATCACTCTTATCTGTCGTAGTACATCTATCTTGCGAAGTCATCCTTCGCCTTGAGTCCACCTCAGAGCGTGTAGTACGGCCCGGTCGGGTCCAGCTCTGTACGTCTCAATAGCTCTCGATCTGCTCAGGTTAGATTGAACAAACCTCTCTCCGTCCTCGCTGACATTGCGGGGCAACTCGGCGCCTCTTCTACCGACGTAGTGCGCACGACGCACCTACCGCAATCCGTCCGTCCACTGTTCCTCCGGGCGCCGGCAGCCACCGACCAGTCCGGTCTTGGACGAAGCGCAACAGGCACCGCAGCACGCAGGGGCAGTCGCCGAGGGAGCCGTCGTCGCCCGCAGGCTGCTGCTGACCACGCAAGCCACACGGCCAGCGCGGAACCGCTTGCATACGAGCGAGAACATTCGTGTCGAAGAGAGCGGAAAAATGGTGGTCTGTTTGTAAGAGGAAGGACGGTGCTGTCGATGGACTCGCTGGAGGGGAAATGGGAAAGCAGCGCTCAATTGCAAACCAACGCACGCAATTAATGGATTCGTAGAGAAAAGTCGTCGAGAACATACGCGACTGGGTCGTGTCGATGATGATGAAATGAAAGAAAAGAAAAAAAAAAAAAGACAACGAAACGCTAAGGGAAGAGAGTCGTGTGGTGGTGAGGAAGGAGCACATGCGGAGATAAACCACTGTGGAAGGGGGCAGGAAAGCGAACGGGCACCTACCAAAACGGAAAAAATACTTCAACAAAGGGAACTAGCTATGTTGCTTAATTGTTATTCAGATTAATACTCTGGACTTTCCCGTATCCTTTGTGTGTTACAACGTTCCGGACAGTGAATTATAGCGAGCACTGATGTCTAAAATGATCTGAAACCAAGACCCTGCAAGATATTGAGCCGCAGAACATGAGCTTATTAAAATCACGCGAAAACGGCGACGCAGGGGCTCAAGTCAGGCGGCAGATAGGGGTGGCGCATGCTGGCCTAGCTACGCCTGGACATGCTTTCTCTTCATGAGTTGTAGTCCTGCTATCGATGCCTTTTATAGAAACGGCCGTCATGGATGGAGATGTGATCTGCGTTGATACGTGATCTGGGACTGGTGCGGCGGGGAAGTGTCATGCGGTCGAGCGCATATGCGTGGCGCGAGAGCGTTTTGGTAGTTGAGGTTTTCATTTCGGTGTTCATGGGGGGGTTCTGGGTCTTTAGGCACGCCCTGGTTAGTCTTCCGATTGGGGGGGGCGTGGGGGGTGCGGTTTCATAGAGGAGTGAGGGTTGGGGCGGTACCAGAGGGTGGGTCTAGTGGTATTGTGTTGCTTTGTCGACGCCAGACGACACGGCAGTTATTCGGCCAGGGGGTGTGAATCAACTTTGGGTCTTGTTATGATAGGATCCGGATGTTCCGCTTTTGGCTTCCTTTGGATTTGCGTTTCTTGATTATGGGTTGTTCGCAGCGGGATAATTCTTCGTCACCGGGGGAGGGTTTATCCAGCAGCCGCGCCAGGTATCTTGGCTCGTCTGGCTAGTTTTCTCGTTGGATTAGGTCACTGTCTCATGGACAGGAGAGTGCACGGGAGTGAGGATTATGACGCCTGTGGTGTGTATACTGGGCCGCACTGCTTGAGCGCTAGATGCTGTGCGGGTCACTTCGCTGAGCTTTATGTGATGATATCTGCGCACGTCGGAAGCGGCTATGAGCTGGGTTGAGCGTGCCTCACGACTTTGCTCACTGTTAAGTGACTCACGTCGATCATATACTGACTTCGCCGATTCGTTTGTTGTGGATGGGCGCGAACGGTGACGAAGAGAGCGACGTTAGATAGGTGGTATGAGCTCTAGATGGTAGAAGGAATACGTTCTGTGTCACGGGACATCAGTCTTGCGGTGCGTCGAATTACAGAGGGGAAAGAGCCGGTCTTACGGAGGACTGATATATGTACTCGCGGCATGGCAGCCGTACCACTTAGTCGTGATATGCATCTTTTTCCATTGAGGTCAAAGTTAGTGCAAGACTGGATGCACGCCAGAGTCTGCTGGGGATATCGCAGACAGCCGCCGGAGGAAAGCAGACGTCGAGACTTTGCAAGGTGTGACGAAGCCGTTTGCGATCGTGACTATCGGCGTTCGGTGTTTATTGTGGCGACTCTAATTATGCCGATGGTGTTGTGTCATAGGAGGAATGCTATAAGCGGAAAGAAGACAGAACTAATGGCTCCTGATGCAGCAGCCTCTTGCAATCCGCTCTCTCTCAAACGAGTATGGATAATGCTGTCCAGATTAATAAACTTGGTCAGAATGGGGGGGGGGCGGGGGATGGGGGGCGCTATGCAGTTTTCCGTCTTGTCTAATTCCATCTTCTTATGTCTTCCTATACCGGTCAATGTCCGTGCCGATATCCTCCCGGCTCCAAAATGAGGTAATAAAGCCTGTAAAAGCAAGATAACACAAAAAAAATGCGAGGCGTGACACTCAAATATAACTGCATAGCAGAAAAGAAGAAATCGAATGCACGACAGGTGAGAGCGCAGTGTCCGTCTGTAGACGTGGACAGCCTTGCCGTAGCAAGCAAGGCCACGCCGTAACACCCTGTCCCTCACGAGTATATCCGTTTCCACGAAAGCGTAACAAACAACAAATAACAGCAGAGAAGAATAAACCAAGAATGACAAGAAAGAAAACAGAAATGGCAATGACAACTATGCTCCGGCCCGTTAACGCACCCGCGGCCCATGTATGAGCTGCTTAGTTATTATATTAGAAGCAGGAAAAGAAAAGGATATAGCCGTTTGGCAGAATAAAGTACGCCCCAAAAAAAAATGGATATGTGCGAGTTTGCAAACGTCGCACGTCGAAGTGCAAGGCTTCGTGCTACCCCCAAACGCCGTATAACTATGTATACATATATAGCGCACGCGAGTTTTCACTTTCGAAAATGCACCCTGCGATGCGTGCTATCGTGATGGCAAGATGTGGCTTCTCGTGGCCCACATTCTTCAAGGTCTCAAGGGCCGAATAAGGGGTAGTAGGGAACCCGGAATTGTTTTGGGAAGCCGCTTCCTAAGTCATCCGGTTGAAAAAAGTCGAGCTTTCCCTGGTGGAAGGGAGGCGCGGTCGCCGGCCCCCGATCGCGCATGTCAATGTCGTCACCAGCGCTGTTCTCGAGCTTGTCAAGCCGGCAGGATGGGTTGCGCCCGCCGAAACTCGACGTCCATGGGCGCTCAGGGGGCAGGGGTGGCGATGACGCGATCTCTTCAGCTCTTGGGACGGAGCAGCGGCTCGTTAAGCTTTGTCTGGATGAGCTTTCTGGGCCGTCGAGGAAATGTATATCTCCAGCGAACTTATTATCTATGATTGCCGGCGAAGTCGATTCGGGTGCCACGAGCGAGCGTGCGTCGCTTCGTATCTATATCTCAGGCCTGAGACGGTATCGCGCTATGAAGCAGTATTCCTCGCGAAGCAGCATTCAGCGGGCGCCGTCTTTAGGTCCCAGAAAAAAAAAGAAATATAAATAAAATAAATAAAATAAAAGAAAAAAGAAAAAAAAGAACAAATGAACAATAACGAAGCAGTAGAAAGGTGTAAGATAGATTATGATAAGAAAAAAAAAAATACAACAATAATAAAAAAAAAAAAAAAAAAAAAAAAAAAAAAAAAAAAAAAAAAAAAAGAAAAAAAAAAAAAAAAAAAAAAAAAAAAAAAAAAAAAAAAAAAAAAAAAAAAAAAAAAAAAAAAATATAGATAAAAAATAAAATAATATATCATAAAGAAGACAATATCAGACAGCACCGCCTTCACGGTCCATGCGCTGCACCCATCGTCGACGTATCACTGCGCCTAGTTGCGTCGAGGTAGAGCTAGGCTAAGGGCGGTCTTGTGCACGGCTGTATTATATGTGCCGCGGGGTAGTCAAAGCGGTGGATGGGCAGTAAGCGAGACAGTGACCACACGCGGACAGAGCCCGTCGCCGAGCCAACCCGTTATCACGCAGGCGCTGTCGAGCATCGGCATCTGCAGCTGGGCTCGACAGCAAAAGAGGTGTGACCGGCCTGCAGGAACTAAGGCTTTGGCACTACGACCGCGGGTTGCTGGTCAGATTCCAGATAGGCCGCACGCTCGTGTCCAAGCTGCCAAAGTGGCAACGCTTCGAGGCCAGCCGTCAAAAGCAATGGCGTAGATTTGGCTGTAGTGGCCCATCAGCGTGTGCAGACACCGTCCTTCAAGAGATGCTGTCCAAGATTCGTAGTGGCAGTGGTGTCGTAACTGGCCCGAAACCAACAATGTCGCCGTGGACTTCAAGGCAACGGACGCTTGCTTGGTGGCCCACGAGGAACTTTCTTGCACAGGCCAGTACGAATGTCCCACACGCGTAGCATGGTGTCGCGGGAGCCCGAGATGGCAGTGTTTTCGTCAGACATTTTCAGGCAACGGACCGTCGAGGTGTGGCCGCGAAGCGTGTGCATGCATTGTCTATCTCGTGTTAGTAAAGTACCGCTCTCAAGGCCAACAAGCGAAAAAGAGAAAGGCCTTGGCCAGCTAGCTTATCAAACTTAACCCAGTTGTAAGGTCCCAGACGCGAATGTCGCGGTCGCAGCCGCCGCTGACAAGAATGTCGTCCCAAGGGACCATGGCCCAGACGCCCATTACATGGCCCTGGAGCGTCTTTTTGGTTCTCGCCCTTGGTTGTCAAAGACGTTGGATGCGGGCGTTGTCGGAGAGCGACATAATGATATACTTGGAGGTCAGGTGCAGGCTCGTGACCAGCCGCCGTCCTGGGTAATGTTCTGGTAATGGTTTGGCCACCAGTGCGCCATGCGGCGTCCACCAGGTTACCGCTGCTTTAAAGTGAGACTTGTACGAACCGAAGTTGCGGGCGGTTCTTGCCGTTGGGACTGGTTACCGCCAGCCGTGGCGCCGCCGCCATCGAGGCTGCGCGACGTGGCCATGGGCCACATCGGTGATCGTCGGGTTCCAACGAAGGCAGGTTGTGAGTAGGGAAGTCGCTGTCCGAGACACTGAGGGGGAATGTTGTCGGCGTGGCTTCGCGAACTGGGGTTGGCGGTGCGGCGGGCTGGACCTCGGAGAGGCGGCGGTCGTAGTCATGCTTTACGCAGAGGTTCTTCCAGGTCACGTCGTCGCTGAGAAGATCACGCCAGCGCCGCGACACCTGAGAAGCACGGGCCAGGACCTTTGGGGTCATCAAATAAAAAGACAGGATCTTGATGTTGTTAGCGGGGCCTCATTTCCAGTCCCAGGAAACCTGATACAGGGGAAGGGAAGGAAGGGAAGGGGAGCAAAACAAAGTGCGATAACGTACTCGTAAGCACAGCTCAATCCGGCAGGGCTTGTAAACGGATCTTTCTTCAGCAGTGGGCTGACAAACTGGTGAAACGAAAGCTCAGCTGCTGGCTGGTGCACAGGTTCAGCAGGTTCGGGCCAACAGGCGCGTCCTTTGCGGGCTGGAGCAGCTCTTGAAGTGCTGGCGGATCTTGGAGTGGGAAAAAGTCCTCGTCGGCACCGGCATCGCTTCCAGTCCGGCTGCAAAATGGGGACGGGCCAGGCGAGGCAGCCGGCGTGGGCGGCGGCGGTGGTGATCCGGTCATGGTCTGGTCGTACTCAGCGGCGGGCGTCGTCAGGCTCGGCGTTGGAGGACCGCGAGGTGGCCGGGCCTGCGTGGCCTTGACGGATTGGCACTGCTGCTGAGAGACAGCTCGTCATGGGCGAAGGCGCTTCCCCTCCGATCGGAAAAAGCTGGGCGGTCTTTGGAATAGCCGGACATTGTGCTGTGCCAGAAGCAGCAGAGAGATGGATGAGGCAGAAGAAATGGGAGGCGGAGAGAGGTGGTTAGCGCGGATGGATATCAAACGGCTAGAGAAAGGGAGCACGAGACAAAGGATGTCCAGCTATGTGAAAGCAACAGCATCGCAGTCAACGGGGTCCTTGGATGAGTAGCCGGGTATAGGCTGACAAAGGCTCGTAGGGAAGCAAACAGGGGAGCCAAAGACAACACGGCCAGAAAACAAGACAACAAAGCACGGGTGGCTGCCAGACAGAGGAAGGGGAGGGAGGGAAAGGGCTGGGTGATGGACGAACCTGGACTGGCCAATGTTAATCCAAGATGTGCTCTCAGTTTCCAGGCAAGCTTCTCTCCTGGAGCCGGGCAAGAGAGAGGGGAAGAGCGACAGCAGCAGCTGCGGCGGTAAGGCGCCAACGACGGTGCTGAATGGAGGAGCAGCGACGCTGATGTCAGGCGAGCAGTCGTAGCAAACAAATGCGATGTTGCGGGCGTAGTGAGGCAGTCGCGTGTTACCGAGGATGCGATCCTGAAGGGGAAGGAACAATGATCGAGGACCGGTTTCGTGTAACAGGGGTCGGCAGTGTGAAAAACTCAATCCTACGGTGGCCGGGTCGCAGCAACGTGGAGGACGTCAAGCGGTCGCTTTCTTGTGCGCTGTCGGCGGTCGTCCGGGTTTTCTATTCGAGACAGGCGGTCTGAATGCGTCTGCGTGTGTGGCGGGTCTGCGAGTCGGGCGGTCTCCGGCGTGAAAAGAAAAAAAAAGAAAAAAGAAACAGAAAAAAGAAGAAAAAGGCCTAGGTGAACACTGGCAAAGCGGGAAGGCACTCTCAGATAGGCATTGGAATGGAGGGAAAGAACGACTGCGAAGGGAAAGGCGTCGACGGAGAGGGAAAAGGAGTCGGCTGTCTGGAATGTTGTTGTCCGGGGAAGGAGAAGCGGATTGGGGATGTGGTGTATATATAACAGGGCGCTTGGTTGCGGCTGGAACACAGTAGGGCAGACGGAAGGAGGAGAGAAAGAGCAGGGAGGAACGGACCAGATAAAAGAGAGGATGGGGAAGGAGGTCGAGCAAAACGAGAAATAGGCAAGAGCGTCCACGATGCAAGGATTTCCTTAAACGGAAGGAAGGAAGGAAGGCCCGGAGAGTACGAGATGCAAAGGGGCGGGATGAGGAATGGAAGCGAGGGAGAACCGCAAAGTGACGAGAGACAGTAATAATTAGTGCGTATGGGAGAAACACCCTAGGGGCGCGCTTTCGTGGATGATGGCTCAGATGAATGGGAAAGGCGATGAAACGGGCGGCGGCGGCGTTTTGGGTCTTTGGTCAGCGCAAAGCCTACGAAGGCCTAAAAATCCCCACTCGTGTAAGGACTTTTCAGTGGCTTTTTCAGAAGGCTACTGCTAGAGGGGGCGCCGTAGGAGAACGAGGGCCGGCAGGAAGGAAAGGAGGAAAGAGCACAGGACGGAAAAGCCAGCACATCCTCTGACAAAAGGGGAGGCTGAGTGGAGCCCACAGCACCGCTTGACAAAATCAGCACAGAGAAACGGGCGCTGACCCGGTGGGAGAAAGCGCAGTGGACAGGGCCGAAGGGGCCTACGAGTAAAGTTGCAAGCGGCAGGAGCGCTCTACTGACAGTAGCAAGATATGCCATGTTCATCATGTCGCAATGGCAGGTCCCGCGCCCCAAAGGGCATGGCTACGTCTGCCCGTACATGTAAGATACACATGCCCAGGACCGGCACGGCAAGATCGTGTAGGAGGTGTCGACGGCAGCAGCCTGTGACCCGCAGGCACCTCACTTGGATGTGTCTCTGTGTCTGTATTGTCTCTAGTTCTTTTGTGTCTTGTCTTTTGTCTCTTTTTCTCCTTTACTCTCTTCTCGAGGCGAATTGTGTTCTTATGCGGCCTGGGTCGCCGGTGCGGGGGCTGTTGTATTCCCTGTGGGGATGCATTGCAAGATACAACACGAATGCCGTAGGCATTGGGAGACGAGGGCGGGAGCGCCCACCCAGAAGGCGCCAAGCGGATGGTCACTTGAAGACGGGAGCATCCAGACTCACGCCTGGACAGCAGAGACCGTTCTTGCCGCTTTGGGCTGCCGCCTGATCACACTCTGGCTGCATCCCAAGGGAGATCCAAGACAGGCCCACACGCATATATGCAGGGCATTGCAGGCGCTTCTGTTCGCAAGGGCAGTGAAAATAATTGCGAGCATGAGCAGAGCATGAGCAGAGCAGTGGATGGTGTACTAGAGAGTAGGAAAGGACCGGACTCCACGGGCAGCTGGGAGTATAAGTTTGCCAAAGTATCTTACGAAGTAATACGATATCTTACATGTATTACATGTACAGAGAACTGGGCAGGCTTTGAAGCTTTGGTCTAGGATCCCAGGCCTGCAAGAGCTCTGCTCCCCTGTACATACCCTTTTCTCATTTCCAGACGATGGGAAACCAGGGGAGGTCAGTCTCAGCGGCCGAAAAAGGACACGAATAGAAATAAACACTGAGCAGAGCTTGGTGATCGCAGCTGATGCGAGGCCGATCACGAAGGACTCTGAAGGAGAGACGAAGGGCCAGGGGGATGGGCAATCTCGAAAATGACCCCTAGCCGTTGGACATCTTCCAGGCTGCTGCCCATCGCAGTCTCGAAACCAGCCCTGACGTATCCGTTCTCCTGTCCCTTGGGCTTCACATCAACAAGCTGCCGGCAACCACATGCTGCCTTGGGAGGGCAAGGGCAGCAAAATATCGCTTGGGAAACTGAAAACGAGTACTCCGTACATGTATGCAAGATCCTGTCTTTGCATCCGGCTGCGTCCATCGTGCCTAGACGCTGAAAGATGCAACCCTCCTGCTCCACACCTCTCTTTTCTTGGGTGCCATCACGCCGGGCGGCTAGAAACAGCGGGGGTCGCTCGGGGCTGAAAGCTCTGTGTCCACGGTCGTTGGTCTCTTGGTTAAATCGAATGAAATGCGCAGGGTGGAGCTTGGGGTTCTCCGTGCAACTCTGGTTTGCAGGAGAGCGCAAAATGCAAGGAACAATGCACGATGGGATTGGCTGGCAAGGCAAGAACGACGCCAGTACAAGAAAGTACGAGAAACAATGCTCTTACAAACCGATGTAAAAGACAGGAGCAAGGGAGAGCAGTGCAAGGCGAGGAGTGGGCGGAGCAGAAGGGGGAGGAGAGGAGCAAGGCCTGAAACACGCTACGACCTGAGCATCGCATCTCACGATTCGGATCATATTGGCCAGCGTATGCCATAAGGTGTCCTCTGGCGATGCGCGTTCGTTTAAAACATATTGTTTAGAAATATACGGCACTTCGTCCCGGGCGTTGCACGCAGCCTGTCGTTTAGTCGTGGGCAATAATAGTAGGAGCTGTTAATTATTTAGAAGTAGTATTGGTTTACTGTGCCTCACTTTGAGTTCTTCCACGGCCGGTTGAAACAAACCAGGCCATACTCGTATAGCAACAGCCATGTGTATTTTCGACAAGTAGCCGTTCGTTTGGCCCCGTCGGTGTGTTCCCGTCCGCGGCCGTTCCATCTACGCCTCGGTTTTATTGGAGTCTCGAGGCGAGGACAGGGATTGCACAAAAGGAGCCTGAAGTTGAAGTAGCACAAGTAGATGCCGGAAATAAAACGAATCGAGTCAATATTATGACGAGTTTAAAAGAAACATTCAAATGACACATGACACATGACCGCAAAATATTGACGAGTAAATACAAAATGTATATTAATAGTTATTTAAAGTTCTATAAAGTTATGCAGCATTTTATAGATTCCACTAGTTTTTATTCTTAATTTTGTGTTTTTTTAAGTATATATATATATATTTGTAGTTTTTTTTAAAAGTTGTGGTTTTCCTTGTTATTATTTTCATCCGTCAAGATACAATATCAAAACACATGCCAATTGGCACTGATCAAAGCTATCACTAAAATCCATAAAGTTTTCTGTGTAAAAAAGTCTAGATATTGCACCCATATAAGATACGTCATTTGTCGTACACATCCAGAAAACCAGAGTTTAACCCCCCCAGAAACGTAGCAAGAAAACAAGACAAAAAGAACACCAGGCGCCCGAAACACATAAACCACGAACTGGTGGTACACTTGAAAAAAAATTAAACGCTTCACAAGAGACGTTTTGCCACGGATCCTCGAACACAGGCCAAACATCTTGCTCATCCTCTTCCTCTTTTTTCCTCTTCTCTCTCCACTTTCTCCTGTCATCAATTTCCTCGGGCCGCTGGCACCGCCACGTCATCTTCGTCGTCGAGGCAGCCCGCCCACGCCAGCACATGCGGACAGCACCGCAAGACCACGAAGCAGCAGCCAGGCACGGCCACACACGTGGTCAGCAGCACCCATCGCTAGTGGTGGTGGCCAAACTGCGTCAGCAGCGGCAGAAGCATGCCGGCAATCGTGGCCAGCGTGTCCCGCATCTGCGGCCGGCTCTGTTTCCGCTGTGCCGCCAGGGTGCCGCGTCCGAGTAGCCGTTGCCCAGCGAGTGGTGGTCGTGCGCGCCGCTCTCTTCCTGCATCGCCTGCATGGCCACGTACAGGAACGTGCCGCCAGAGAACAGCAGCAGCATGCCCGTCCAGAACTGTCCGTGCTCGCCCTCCATGTTGCTGCCGCCCAGCAGCTTGATCAGAATGTAGGTGCCCAGCGCGCCAAACGGCGCCGCCAGACTGAAGATGATGAGGTGGCCGCGCGCCGCGCGCTTTGACAGCCCGTGCTTGAGCAGCACCGACGTCAGGCCGAACGCGGCGGGCGCCTTGTGTACCATAATGGCCACGAAAATGACCAGCCCCAGCTTCATGTCCTCGGTCGTGGCCGACGCGCCCATGGCAATGCCGTCGGCAGCCGCATGGATCACGAGGCCCACAGTCGTTGCCAGGCCGCGCGACTGCCGCGGTGTCGGCGTCAGCGATCCCAGGAACCCTTCCTCCTCGACGCCCTCGTCGCTGTCGCCGCCCAGGCTCGACGAGGCCAGATTGTCAAGGCTGATGTGGCGCGTGGTCGGGCCCGACTGCAGCTTGTCGACGGCGTGCCGCGGCAGACGGTCGATCAGGAACATGAGCACAAAGCCCGTGACGAGTGCAAAGCCGATAAAGAACGTGGGCAGCGACCGCGGCTCGGCTGGAGCGACGCCCGTGCCCTGCTTGGCCTTGCCGATGCCCTGTGGTGCTTGGTTGGGGGCTCCGTGTCGGCAGCACCCTTGCCGCCGGTCGTTTCACCGCTCTTTGCGGGCGTCTTGCCGTCTGCCGCCTTCTTCTTGTCGTCATCATCGTTGTCGTCATCGTCGTCGTCGCGGCGAGCCACCTGAGTAGCAGATCGTGAACGTAGGAGAATGTCGTCGAGAAGTGCCGCCGCATCGGTATCTGGCGAGCGTGCGGCGACAACGGCCGCCTCGGGGACGGACCGTGTGTTCAAGAGATAGGAGGGTCTGTGTCGTGCCTCGGCGAACTCGCCCCGCTGCTGCTGGTGCTGCTGGTGCTGGCGCTGACGCGGGAGGGTTAAGCATGGGTTCCGCGACGGCCTCGACGCCTTCGGGAATGATGACGATCAGCGACGTGCCGACGAGAATGCCAACGCCTATGCTGGAGATGAGGCGGAGTTGCGACTGTGAAAGGCTCATGGAGAGAGGAAGGGCGCCAGCGAGAAAGGAGCTGCGGAACGTCAGTAGGAGGAGCAGGAGGGAGCTGGTAGGGGGTGGCTAGGTTCGCGAGGGACATACGCGAGTGCCATGACGGCCTGTAGGAGACATGAGTCGTTAGCGACGAGGGACATAACAAAATGGAGTATCGAGGTACGAGCAGTGATGGATGGCCACGTACAGAAAGCGCCAGGAGGAGGAGAAGCCCGCCCATCGTGCAGGCGCGCCTCGGCGGCAGATAGTCGACGGCAGCGATGTGTGGGTAGTGGTACTGAACAGGTTGGGCGTGTGTGCGCTTGAGGCGCAGAGGGTGATGCAACCGGCGCCCGAGAGGTGACGAGTTGGCAAAGGCTGAGAAGCAGTTTCGTGAGGCTTCGAGTTTTGTCCGGAAAGCTATCAAGGGAGGCGCCAAGGCGGCAGTTTTGCGCTTGGACGGTGTTTCTCGTCGTTTGTGATCTGCTGAGTCAGTACACACAGACAAAAAAAGACGGGAGGAGAGCAGAAGCCGCCTGTCGGGTCGGGTGCGGCGGGGGATGGTGTGAAGGCGATGCGCTCGAAAAGTGAGGTCTTCTGCAAACTGTTCGAGATACGTCGCAATTGCAGCTGCAGGCCCCTGGAATATCTGGAATATGTGGCGTAGAAAACGATAGGGCGCAGCTAATCATACGAATTTACAGGGCTCAGTCGCTGTGCTAGCCTGGACGCGGCCTATGCGCCTAAATTCAGCTCTGCTCTCTCTTCCTTCCCTGGCGCAGGTGGTCCGTGCACACCAATTAACACGCTTCGCTGCTTCCTTGTCTGGTCGCGTCTCGCGTTTCGACACTTTTTGGCGACAAATCGACATCTCGAGCTTCACCACTCCTTTTGGGCCGACGCTGCCAGAAGACGGACCTCGATTGTGCGACAATACGGCGGCTAGATATACGTTTTGAAACACTCCGATAATACACCAATCAATCCCAACTCCAAAGCTCCCCGCCGATCGCTGAAATGGAGCATTCTTACGACGACTGTAGGTGGTGACAGCATCGTGATGACAAAGTGGTGATGTGCTCGTCGAAACAGCCAACTAACCTTCCGTGCAGGGATCTCCAGCGCCAACGAGGCACTCGAGATCAGCCTCGTCCAGCCGGGCCCGACCGGCTTGCGCTCCATCGCGTCCTTCAACCCCAAGTTCACCTACTCCATCTTCGGCGACGAGGAGACCATTCTCGGCTACCAGAACCTCAAGGTCAGCCTGCGCTTCCATGCCTCCGACATGCGGCCCAACCTGCACGTGACATCGTCCAAGAAGCTCAAGAATGCCGAGATCGAGCCCACCGATATCCAGACCGTGCTCAAGGGCTACCTGCAGCCTGTGGCCTTCCAGAAGCTGTCCGAGTTCGAGGAGGCCATCAAGCAGACGCCCGCGGCTGACTACACGCCGCCCGGCAAGCGCATCTGCACATTTGTCGGCAGCGACGGCCGCTACGAGATCTGGCGGGGCACGCTGTCGGACCCGGCCGTGCTGCAGCTGGTCAACCGCGTGCAGATCTTTGTGCCCTTTTTCATCGAGGGCGGCACGTACATTGGCAAGGACGAGTCCGACTCCAAGGACCGCTGGACCGTTTTCTTCTTGTACCGCACGCGACAGCTGCCGGGCTCGGCCGACTCGTACGAGCACGAGTTTGCCGGCTACGCGACTGTCTACCGCTTCCTGCTGCCCGGTGGCCCGGCCACTCCACCACACAAGTCCTCCTCCTCTTCTTCAGCAGACGCAGAAGCACAAGACACCTTCCAGCTGCCCCGAGCGACGAGGAGGCCACCAGCAGACGTCGTTTGCGGCTGGCCAAGCTGCCGTGCCGCACGCGCATCTCCCAGTTCATCATCCTGCCGCCCTTCCAGGCAAGGGGCAACGCCGGCCGGCTGTACAGCACCATCTTTGACGAGTACCTCAACGAGCCGCAGACGACCGAGATCACCGTCGAGGACCCCAACGAGGCGTTTGACGACCTGCGCGACATTGCCGACCTCAAGTACCTGTCGGCGCTGCCCGCCTTTACCGGACGCCATCCACATCAACAAGACGGTCCGCATCCCGCGCACCGGCCCCTCGCCACGAGACATTGTCGACCCTGCTGCGCTGGACCGGCTGCGGCACCAGACCAAGATTGCACCGCGCCAGTTCAACCGTGTCGTTGAGATGTACCTGATGCAGAAGCTGGCGCCCGCTGTGCGACCGACACTGGAGGAGGGCGATGAGGACGAGGACGAGGGCGATGAAGACGAGGAGGAGGGGACCAGGGGCAAGTCTGTTGCGGCCGCGATTGCTGCTGCTAAACGGCAAGGGCAAGAATGCGGCAGCCGCGCTACCCGTGGCCACAAAGGAGCAGGAGCACGAGTACAAGCTGTGGCGGCTGTTTGTGAAGCAGCGCCTATACCGGCACAACAAGGAGATCCTGGGCCAGCTGGAGCGGTCGCAGCGCATCGACAAGCTCGAGGAGACGCTGGTCAGCGTCGAGCTCGAGTATGCACGCATCCTGAGCATGTTTGAGAGCCGTCCAAGCTGGCAGCCGACAAGCAGGTGTCTGCCAAGCGGAAGCTGTCGGCCGAGGATGAGTATGAGACCGCTGCGGCAAAACGGCAGCAAGCGGGCGCGTGTGGAAGATGCCAAGATGAAGCGTAGTCTTGTGTAATTGTTCTTGTAGGATGTGGATGGGATGACAAGGGAAAGAAGGGATCTGGATGGCGTTATTTGTGCCTGCTCGGGACAGCACGGCTTTCTGATTTCTAAAAATGGCTGCTGTTTCTTTCATAGTATCTTGTCTTTTATAATACAAAACTCAATCACTCTCAAAACACTCCCAACAGCACGGGCAATTTTTGCAACAATCATTCCTGAACAGTCACGGTAGGAAACAAACGCCTTGAAATATCAATTAATCTATTCTAAATGCACAAAAGAAAGGTGGCCCATATTAGTCTACAAATATCTTACAATTTGGTTTGTCTCACTCCTCGCTTTACTTGCCCTCCTGAACGGCAATGGCGGTCGCCTCACGGACAGCACGGGCAACCGTGCTGCGCACACCGCCCTCCTCGAGCGCCAAGAGGCCCTGGATGGCGCACCCGCCGGGCGAGCTGATGCGGTCCCGCAGCAGAGCCGGGTGTTCGCCGTTTTGCAGAACAAGGCCTGCGGCACCACGCATCGACTGCGCAGCGAGAAGCTGAGCCTCGGCACGCGGGAGACCCATGGCAACGGCGCCGTCAATGGCCGCCTCGAGCACAAGCGCAAAGAACGCAGGGCCCGCCGCGCCGAGAGCGGTGCATGCCGCTGCCGAAGACGCCGCGACGCGGTCGACCGTCGTCAAAGCACGCGTGCCGGCCCGGCCCCGGCCCCGCGCGACGGGTGGTGACCACACTGCCGATGCGGCGGAAGATCCAAGTGACCAGGCAGCAGCATCGGCCGGCAGAGGGCCCGTGGCCGAGGACGTGTCCACAACCGTCATGCTCTCGCCAATGAGGCTGGCAGCATTGGGCATGGCGCGGACAACACGACAGCGTGCTTCCTTGGGAGAGGTGGCGGTGGCCGGCGCCGTCGTCGTCAGCGCTGAAGACGCCGGATCTTCGCCGTACAGGTAGCTCTCAATCTGCTCCGTGGTCACGCCCTCGCAGATGCTGATGAGCATCTTGCCCTGCAGCGCGCGGGCCATGCCGGGCTGGAGAGCAGTGCAGCAGCCTCGCTTGCCTGGCAGGCCAGGAGCGCGACGCCGGCCTGCTGCACCGCGGCGACGTTGTCATCCACGACCACCTTGACAACAGACGAGTGGGCCCAGAGTGCGGCCCGCAGACGCTTGGCAGCCTCGGGACGCCGCACACAGGCGAGGAAGTGCGTGGGCAAACGCTCGGGCATGTCGTTGCGCGCAGCAGCAGAAGCAACACCGGCAGACGCACCGGAAGATGTAGCAGCGGCTCCCGTGGATGCGTGCGACGAGTAGAGCGCGGACAGTGAGGATACGGAGGCTGACGATGTGACGACTTGCAGCGGCCGCGGAGCGTCCATCTCGGAAAGCTCTTTGAGGATGCCGGAGAGGATGGCAATGCCCATGCTGCCACAGCCGAGCACGGCCAGGGTCAGGTGATCGGGTGGCGACGTGGACGACACTGAGCTCGCCGACGACATGACGGCGGACGAGTTGTTTGCGCCCACAATGGGCAGGTTGAACGTGGAAGGCATGTTCTGTTCAGGGACTTGAAAGAGGAGATATCAGAGAGATGGGCGGTTTCTATGTCGTCTGGAGGCTCGAGCATGAGGAAGTGACGATGGGATGGGCTTGAGGAAGGGCTGGGGGACATCTGATGGAGGAAAGAGCGATGATGGATGCGGTTGATGATGGGACGAGGGGAAGGAGCAGAACAAGAAGAGAGAAGGGGAAGGCACGATCGGACGGCAGAACAAGAAGAGAGAAGGGGCTTTATAATTCACACTGCCAGCAGCCACGTCCTATCTGCGACGGGGCGATACACATCCCATGGAGTAATACAACATATGGAATGGATATTGGCGGTAACAGACACGAAAAGTGCCGCACGGGATGGGCCTTGCTAGCCTCAAAACAACACATGTAAAACAAAACCCCCCAAACAAGGCAAGGATAAAAAGTCCTAGCCAGGAGACGCAGAAGACGCGCAGGATGAACGAGACGAAGGGGGCAGGAAAAGAGACAAATAGTGAGAAAAACGATGAAAAAAAGGGGTCAAAACAAGGGGGTGGAATATCAGAAAGACGAAACATCCCTCTTCCACGCTCTCAGTCTTCCGTCTTTTTTTCTTCCATCCCGTTCCTTGTCTATCTTTTCTGTTTGTCCATTTCACACACTCCTTGTTTTCGTTCCTTTTCTTCTATCCTTCCATTCACCTTTCCATTAGGCGGGCCGCCCACACAGCGCACACAGCGGCCCAAGCTGCGTGATATTGTGTTGTCGGTTTCACCGAACAACCCGTTTTTGGCGTCTTGTCACCCCGGAAATCACCCGTACTCAGTTATACAGTGGGCCCAGCGGCTGGACCGAGCCGCGGATAGCAACCGAGCTCCCTAAACAGGCAATCAGCCATGCGATAGGGCTGTGGGATTGTGGGATTGGGCAGGAACGTCCGTATTGGGTGCTGAAGGGGGACCACAACGGGGGCCCACCAGTTGGGAATAGTCCACTCACATTGAAGGGTTTTTCGTCTTGGATATCCGTCCTGTTTTATTTCCAAAATGATCTTAGCAAACATTGAGTAATCAAATCCACTGTGACCGTGCATTTGGCAAGGAGGACAAAGATAATATCGTTTGTGTGTATATATCACTTTTATAATATTTTGGATGTCAGGTCCCAGTCGTCGTCAGTTCGAGGCGAAGGGTAGGAAATCTAAAATTTGATAGATGTCTTGCCCCCATTTAGGAGCACGAATATAAATTGTTTTTAAAAAGAGGTGAATTTAAGTAATATAAAAGGCCCACGGGATCCGAGGGCTTTCTAGAGTGATTATGGTCGTTGTGGCTGGCGATGCACCCGCTCTCGCTGCCTCGGCACGAGGGTGCCACGCCAGGCGGCAATCAGAACCTGCTCGCGTTCCGCCTGCTCCTCCTCGCCCAATCAGGATTGGGCGGTCGTCTTCGCCCAGGTCACTCGTCTCTTACCCAGAGCCGCCACATTTCCGCATCGGGTCCCTTTGGGGGGCGGGGGCGACGGCCACATGCTCTCGCGCAGGGCGCTTGTGCCCGCTCGCGGTCTCTTCCCAGGCGCTCTTTCAAATCTTGCCGCCTGTCGAGGCGCCGTGATTGGTCGACGGTCCCATCGGGCGCCCCGCGTCGCCGGGTTTGCGCCGTGTTTCGCCTTTTGTGTCGCGCGGGGTTGGTCTGTGATGAAAAAATTTGCCGCCCCCGATCCCAACATGGGTCAGCCCCGCGCGTCCCCGCCGCCCGTCCCAAGCCTCCCGACCCTTCTCGCCTCGTTTCCCGTTGACCCGTGACAGCAGCCGTCCGCGCTCCTTGAGGAAACCCTCCTCAATCTCGGTGACGGGCCTGGGCTTCGAGAAAGCCCTTTTGCGCATGCCCCTGTCAGCACGCGCCCGCACCACCTTACGTTGGCGGCGCCTGGCCGCTCTCCGGCGCGACAGCATACGACCGGTTCAAGTCGCGTTTGGGATCCTTTTGCCGGGCTTGTTGATTGGGCCTCCGCGTTTTGCCCAAATTTTCGAGAAAGTGCTCGATAAAAGTACATTGATGTTGGCCCGTTTGTTGAGGGCTGTTAGGGCTGTGCCCGGTTGAATCATCCACGGGTCGACGGCACAACGGTTTCGACAGGCCCCATGAGGGGGGCAACAGACGTACCTTCTCCAACTGCTCAATGATGCACGAATGCAGGTCCTACTTACCCAATGTACTTTGACTTTGAGTGCATAGGGCAGCGGACCCTTTTCGGCCCCCATTTGGCCCAGAGGCGTGAAGGGTTCTTGCAGTGCCGCCGCTTTGAAGGGCACCGCCCGCACCTCCAAAAGGGGTCGCCCATGGCTTGTAGTGTATGTGAAGAGGTTTACTCCTGTGCCCGTTTGTTGTGTGTTGTCGCGCACGGCAGAAGAGAAAGTGTGGTGTGAAGAAAAGCAGTGATTTGCTTTCCACCCCAATCACAAGTCTTCTGCCGTTTATTTGGCTCGGGTTTCAAATCCCCCAAATAGAGATGCGCTGCGTTCGCGGGCCGCCCAAATTTACCCCATGAAAGCACAAGCGTGCCCACGCTGTATTAGTGCCATGTACAACGACTAAAGAAACCACGCAAAGCCCGATAATCGAGGGCTGCAAGCACTCACATTGGCGGATGCGAGCATCTCTTTCAAAATGCCGCCCTTTTTCCTTTGACCAGCCTAAAGATCGTGTTCATTCGCCTTCTTCCGAAAGTCCCACTCCATATTTGTGACCCTACTCTCAGAGTCTGTATTTTGCTAAAAAAAGCAAATATTCTGGAAAAGACCCAAAGCTCCCTAAAACCCCGCGGTGTCGCGCCACTCGTGAAATTCCATTACATCTTTGAGGCCCGTCCACCTTGTCCTTCATTGACAAAAACCCCAAGTAAATTATGTGCCCTTTTATTGCCCGGCCCTTAAGATAATGCTCTAATGGTCTCTCTTATTTTTTGGTCCCGTAGCACAAAGGAAGTGTATGGCGAAGCAGTTTCTGACACACAAGCTCGTCTCAAGAAATGCGTTGATATGGGTTCAGCGGCTTCACAGCCCCAAAACCTTCAGGAGTGGCCGTCTTAAAAATGGATTAATATGACAGAAGTGAACGAACGCCCGACAATGAATAAACTCACCCCCTTTAGAGCGCCTAAACTTTAGGCAAGGCCGAACAGAGTACAGGAAGTCCAAGAACAAGAAAACAAGCGAGGTCGAGGCCACATTGGCCCAATGTTTTTTTTTGCGCCCGTATGTTTGTTGACACGGTGATGACGCTCTTCCCCCGTCTCGTCAACGACTGGTTTGTGACGTCTTCTCAACATTTAACACTGTTTTTTCTGTCATCCTCCCCCTAGAATGTTGATATCATATTCTCATCATGCAGCTTGTCCATAATGACTGGCCATAGAGGCTGGGGGTCAAAACCTGTCAACAGTCGGTCTGATGCTGTGGCCGCCTAGAAATGAGAGGAGAGGAATCCCGCCCAGAAAGGGGCTTCTTGAGACTATCCCTGATATGTCGGTAAAAATCAACATCGATGAGAACCTGCAGGATATTCAGATGAAAACATGATACTTAAAAAGGCACTGGGACGTCATGCCTGATGAGAGGATGCTGTGCAGACGCATCTTCTTCTTCACCAATCTTCTTGATCAAACAGACGGCAGCAAACCACAACTTAGCACTACAAGACCCCATCTACGTAGCATTCTATCATGAGCGAGATCCCTTTTGAAGGTGGAGTTTGTAAGTACTTAATTATCCCCCTTGTCTTTTTGCCCGTCGTTCAACCCAAGCTAACTTCCACGACTAAGTATATTCTGCAAGAAACCCGACCTATAAGGGATTGGAATATGTCCCTGGACGCTGAGACGGGTGATAGCCAAGTCACAGAGGTCGCAGCCTGATTCCGGCAAGGAAATTGCCAAAAACGGATGACTGCCCAGTACCCAAAGCATTCATGAACAACGAGGGAATCATACAGGGGCTCGGGGGAAATCTGATTGAGGGTATCCTTTGCACGGGCCGGAAGAATGGGTAACGCCAGATACACATTTCCTGGCTCTGCCCGGATGGTCTTCAGCATGGACAACCCAAAAAAGTTTCGCGTGAATCTATCATGACAAGACCAAAGGCGAATGAGTTCAGTTTGGCGACTGGGATGAATCTCGAAACACTTTCTCCGAAAGAGTAACGACTACGCCTACGGCACGCTTAACACACCGATTGTGTTAATACCAAATGACGAAAAAAATACGGCGTTATAATGGTGGTATTTTAAAACGATAAGCACAGAAGATTTCTAACGGCCACTGTTACGTGCACCCACCGCAAGCCGTTGAAGCTCGTATCGCGAGCCATTCCATAATTCAAAATACTAGCTTTATCACATCTACATTTCACTTACATAAGCTACAATGTATTCAGTTACCGCGCGTACGTGAGCCTAGAGCCAACGTTTCGCCATTTCCTTTTGTCTTCCCTCTCGCGGCGCGGCATCCCGAAGCTGCCGGGAGCGTAACCCCAGACGTACGTAACAGAGATACATGGCATGCGGAAATTACATTCTCGGTGTGGCAAAAGAAAATGCCGCTATCTCAGGGTCGTTTTGTTTGCCATGATATGCTCTGCAAGCCTTTTTGTGGTCGTTTCTGGGCAGCTCTACCGTCAGTCTTTCTCCCTTCCATCAGCTGTATCAATACATACCAGTACTTGTTTGCCCCTGACCCTGACCACAGAATGCAACATAGACGGAAACTTGATGGAGTGTAGATAGAAGATGTATTCCAAGTAGGAGTACAGTATTTAATTGTTACATGGCTGTGGCGTTTATCTACGATGAATTGTATCAAATGCGTGTACGCGTCCTCGTTCCCTCTTCGTCAAATCATAACCGCCGCCCAGACGTCCTTTTTTCTCGGGTTGCCTCTCAGCGATCATCGTAGACCCGAGCCGCAAGTCTCTACTCCATGTTCGCTACGGCGCCCAGCTTCCTTGAGCGTCGCAATGATCTTCTCGCCTCCTCCTTGGGCACCGACTCCTTCATGACCTTGGGCGCGCTCTCGACGAACTTCTTGGAGTCCACCAGGGACAGGCCCAGCAGGTTCTTGATCTCCTTGATGACCTTGGGCTTCGACCTGTGTCGAAGCTCATCAGCTTCAGCGTGAACAGCGCGACTTCTCTGCGGCCGCCCTGCGTGCCTTCCTCCTCGCAGCTTTCGGCCGGTGCTGAACTGCGCCGGACCTGCTGCGGGTGCCGCGGCGAAGGCCGCAACGGGCAGATCGGGATGTTGAGGCGGGTCTGCCAGCAAAAAAATTTACGCACCATTTTAGTAACCTGTGGGTCCTCTCTTTGCTTTCGTTTTTATTAGTCCTCGCTCCGCTCGTCTTGTTTCGCTCGTTCCCACCGTCCATCTCACTTTAATTCGAAGAACGAGGCTGGCAGTCTCAAGCCAAAGCGTCAATTGGGGGGGCCTGATCTGGTCGGACAATCGTCGAGATCCCTTTGGGGTCGACCGCAGCCTCAGTCGAGTTGTGGCCCGCCGTGCCATGACGCTGGGTTTGCGACAGGAGAGCGTGGCCGGGCGACGCGGCTGGCGCGGCCGGAGCGGTGCGCCAGCGCGCACTTTGCGAGGGCAAGACATGGCCATTGTGCAGGAGGGGGTGTGTGAAAAAGGAAAGAGGCGTGTAAATTCGGCGGAAACTGAAATCACTCGGCATTGGCAACTCGAATCGGCGGGCGTCGGGGTGGGCGTGGTGGTGGAATTGACAAGCTGGTGTCGCGTGGAGTCTTGGAAAACGAATCGACCGACGTTTGACGAAAAAATGGAAGGGATTTTTCCGTTGTTCGCACTTGGGCTGCCATGATTGGCTGAATTTGGCGCCGTGGAGACCCTGTCAGCTTGCAAGCTCTGGGGCGGCAGAACGACCCCAAAAGGCAGGCAAAAGAGGGAAAGAGCAGGGAAAAGCGGTCCAGCGCTTATCGATAAGACGATTTTGCCTGGCAGAAAAAAAAAAAAACAGCAGTAGCAGCCGACGTACCTTCCCGCAAAAACCCCAAAACAGCTTCAGTTTGCATCACAAAAAAAAAAAAAAACTGCATATAAAGAGGCACCAACGGGGACAAATCATGAGATAACACCACAACACGACCCCCAATTGCACCTCTCCCTCTGCCAGCCATGGCCGTGTACGACGTCGCGCCCAGAGGCAGTCTCTGCTGGCCGACACGACCACACTGGCCCTGCTGCCGCCGGAGCTGCTGCGTGCATCCAGAGCAATTCGCCTTCAGCAGCCCCAACAACGACCACCTCGACGCCGGCTCTCCCTGTACCCAACACCACGCCTCGGCGAGCTTCCTCGATGCCATTGCCAAGCAAGACACTCCTGCCGTCTGACGGGCCCGCTTTTTGCCCATTTCGAACCCTCTTTGCCGACATCTGCGCCCGCTGGCTGCTGCACTCCCCGCGGCGAACCCAGGACGATGCCATTCCTGCGCGGCATTTCGCGCGGATCCTGCCCCTGGCGCCCTACCTCTCGGTCCTGCTCGACAAGTACCTTGACGAGACGGCTGCAATAGCGACACCGGGCACGGACACGCCCGGCGTTCCCCCCTCGTCGAAATCAAGCCCCCCTCCTTCACACGCTCGCTGTGCTCTACAACCGCCACAACGACGACACCACTTTCTCCCCCCTCCCCTCTTCTTCTCCCGCCTCGACTGCCCAGCCGTCTGCAATGCCGACACTGTCCGAATCCTCCTTGTCCTCTGGCGTTTGGTGAACCTCGACGTTGCCGCCTATGCACCGCTCGTGCCCGCCGGCCTCCAGACCTTCTTCCGCCACGACTGCACGCCCGTTCGCTTCCTTGCCATTCGCATTTTCTGCCTCGTGCACGCCGCGGCCGACTTCAAGCTCGAGAGCGTGCTGCAAGGGTATATTGCTGAGGGCGACAGTCTCGTGGCCGACTTTGACGGCGTCGAGGCCGACTACACATTCCTTACTCTCTACGAGCACACAAGATGCAAGAATTTGCAAGAGCGGGTCCTTGCTATCCGGGGCGCAGCCCATGCCAACGGAAACTCTGAGCATGAGGACGAGATTAAAGACCAGAAAACAGAGCACCAGCCGCTCGTCCTCCCCCTCACGCCACTCGTCAGTGCCTGGGGGCCGCAGCGTCATCCCCGGCCTGCGGCAGACACAGCATTGGATGGCACCTCGACCTCGACACAGCCCTCGTCCCTGATCAAGACGGCGACCACGCTGCGCAACCTCGAGTCCCTCGCGCGACATGCCTGCAAAAGTCTGAGCCGTGCTGTTGCGTGCCTGCCCGGCTCCGGCAAGACGTTCCTCGTCCGCGAGGCCGCCCGCGAGCTCGGCATGGAGGAGGGCCTCGTCACGCTGCACCTCAACGAGCAGACCGACGCCAAGACGCTCATTGGCCTGTACTCGGCCGGCACAAAACCGGGCTCGTTCCAGTGGCGGCCCGGTATTTTGACGGTGGCGGTCCAGGAGGGCCGCTGGGTGCTGATTGAGGACCTGGACCGCGCGCCCAACGAGGTCATGAGCACCATCCTGCCCCTGATCGAGCGCCGCGAGCTGCTGATCCCAGCCGCGCGAGACCATTAGGCGTCGCGCAGCTTCCGCATCTTTGCCACCGTGCGGACGACACTGGGCCTCAACGGCCAGGAGACGACGCGCTCGCTGCTCGGCGAGCGGCTGTGGCAGCAGCTGTCTGTGCAGGCGCTGCCGGCACCGAGCTGCGGCAGATTGTGTACGACAGCTTCCCGGCGCTGCATGCGCTGGCGGCGGACATTCTCGCCGTCTTTGACCAGCTGACGGCGCCTCTCCGTCCACTGAAAAATGCCAGCATCTCGCCTGCAGCCATTGAGCGCCCATGACGCTACGCATCTGATGATAAGTGTGCCGGCGCTCTCGAGCACTTCTCTTCCGGCCCAGTGGCGCGAGCATCAAGGCCAACGGCAGTAAGACTGGCACCGCCACGCCCACGCCCACGCTGTCGGAAACGGATATGCTTGGCATCTTCTTGGACGCCGTGGACTGTTTTGCCGGCAGTGTCAAGGACGTCCGCGTGCGCAAGTACGTCGCCAGGCGATTGCCCAGGCGCTGCGTATCGCGCCGGATGTGGCCGAGCACGTGCTCGTGTCGCACGAGCCCCCGTTCAAAGACACCGAGAAACAGCTTGTTGTGGGCCGAGCGACGCTCAAGAAGCTGCGGCGCGTGGGCGCGGCAGCGGCGGCGCCAATGGCCTCTTCAGGCCCAAGGGCCGGCCATTTGCCACCACTTGCACATGCCCGGCGCCTGCTCGAGCAGAATTTCGGTTGCCGTGGACCTCCAGGAAGCGCTGCTGCTTGTGGGCGAGACGGGCATTGGCAAGACCACAGTGGTGCAGCAGCTGGCCGAAGTCCATGGCCACAAGCTTGTTGTTGTCAACCTGTCGCGAGCAGAGCGAGGTGGCGACCTGTCGCGGACTTGACAAGCCCCCGTTAACGCGCGACAGCCTTGGCTATGCCGCTCAAGGAAGAGTTTGAAGAACCTCTTTTCGGCGACGGGCATCTCGAGCGAGAAGAACGAAAAGTACCTGAAGCGCATCAGCTCAAGCATTGCGCGTGGGCGCTGGGCGGAATGTCTGCCGGCTGTGGCAGCAGGCGCCCAAGATGTTTGACAAAGATGCTGGAGCAGCTACTGGAGCGCCGCCAAGCCGCCCGCGAGCAGAGGCCGAGGCTGCTGCGGCGGCTGCTGCGTCTACCGAGGCGGGCACGGAAGGCCAACAGCCCACCAGCGCCGCAAGACCGCGTCATCCAAGCTCAAGGCGCTGCTCGACTTGAAGCCGCGCTGGGCTCTGTTTTCCGAGAAGCTGGACCAGTTCGACAATCCAGGTGGCCAGCGGCACGGGCGCATTTGCCTTTGCGTTTGTCGAGGGCAAGATTGTGCAAGCTGTGCGCAACGGTGACTGGCTGCTGCTCGACGAGATCAACTTGGCGTCGCCCGACACGCTCGAGAGCATTGCGGACCTGCTCTCGTCGGCCCCGGCGACCGGCCGTCCATCCTGCTGTCCGAGACGGGCGAGATTGACAAGATCGAGGCGCCCCCGACTTCCGTGTCTTTGGCGCCATGAACCCTGCCACCGACGTCGGCAAGCGTGACCTGCCCATTGGCCTGCGCTCGCGCTTCACGGAGCTGTACGTGGCGAGCCCCGACCGTGAGATCCAGGACCTTGTGCCCATTATCAAGACGTACCTCAAGGGCAACGCCAAGGTCAGCGACCGCATCATTGAGCGTGTCGCACGGCTGTACCTGGCCATCAAGGGCCTTGCGGAGGAGAAAGCGGCTCGTGGACGGCGCCAACGAAGTTCCCGCACTACAGTCTGCGCACGCTGACGCGCGTGCTGCGCTACGTGACGATGTGGCGCCGCGTGCGCTTCCTGACGCTCCTGAGCCAGGCGTCTGAGAACCTGGTCATTGCCGCTGATCCTCGACCACCCTGCTCGGCGACACGACCAACCTGCACCGCCGGCAGGCCATCCCTTGCGCAGGCGCCCCGGACGCCGAGCGACGGCCGCCACTACGTGCGCTTCCTGAACAAGGACAAGGGACCGGCAGTACTGGCTGATGCAGGGCGCGGAGCCGCCGCTGGAGCGGGAGGACTACATCCGCACGGCGTACGTGGAGCGCAACCTGCTGAACCTGGTGCGGGCAACGTCGACGCGGCGTTCCCGATCCTGATCCAGGGTCCGACGTCGGCGGGCAAGACGAGCATGATCGAGTACCTGGCGCAGTTCAGCGGCAACAAGTTTGTGCGCATCAACAACCACGAGCACACGGACCTGCAAGAGTACCTGGGCACGTACGTGTCGGGCGCCGACGGCAAGCTGCGGTTCCAGGAGGGCGTGCTGGTGCAGGCGATGCGGCAGGGCCACTGGATCGTGCTGGACGAGCTGAACCTGCGCCGACGGACGTGCTGAGGCGCTGAACCGGCTGCTGGACGACAACCGCGAGCTGCTGATCCCCGAGACGCAGGAGAATTGTGCGGCCGCACGAGAGCTTCATGCTGTTTGCGACGCAGAACCCGCCGGGCCTGTACGGCGGCCGCAAGGTGCTGTCGCGCGCGTTCCGCAACCGGTTCCTGAGCTGCACTACGACGACATCCCCGAGGACGAGCTGGGCTACATTCTGCAGATGCGCTGCCGCAACACGGCGCCGTCGGACTGCGAGCGCATCGTGGCCGTGTACAAGGAGCTGTCCGCGGCTGCGCAGACGAGCCGCGTGTTTGAGCAGAAGAACAGCTTCGCGACGCTGCGCGACCTGTTCCGCTGGCGCTGCGCGAGGCCGAACAACCGCGACCAGATGCGTGGCCACGGCTTCATGCTGCTGCCGAGCGCGTGCGCGACGAGGAGGAGCGCATGTCGGTCAAGAGCGTGATTGAGACCATCTCAAGACAAATCGACCTCGAGGCATCTACAGCCCCGGCCCCACCCAGACTTGCGACGGTTCGAGACAGAGCAGCAGCAGCATCGCAGCAGGTCGTCTGGACCAAGGCCATGCGGCGTTTGTTTGTGCTGGTAACGCAGGCGCTCAAGAACCGCGAGCCGATCCTGCTCGTGGGCGAGACGGGCTGCGGCAAGACGACCATCTGCCAGATGGTGGCAGGCCGCGGGCCGCGAGCTGCACATTGTCAACGCGCATCAGAACACGGAGACGGGCTGCGGCAAGACGACCATCTCAAGACAACGCAACCGTGCCGCCATCACCGCGTCTCTGCGGAGCGACCTGGCGCAGGCCCTGGCCTTGCTTCGGAGAGCGACGCGGCGTCTTCCCACGCCGCCGCCCAGTGACGACAGCAACTCTGTGGAGCCCTCCTGGAAAAGTACAAGGCACACAGCCTCGAGGACCGGCAGGGACTTGTGCCTGCCGCCCTCGGCCGACCGCATTGCCCGCGACGAGGCCCGCCAGCAAGGCCGTTCGAGTGGTCGGACGGCAGCCTGGTGCACCGATGAAGACGGGCAGCTTCTTTTTGCTGGACGAGATCTCGCTGGCCGACGACTCGGTTGCTCGAGCGGCTCAACTCGGTGCTCGAGCCGCAGCGCATGCTGCTGCTGGCCGGAAGGGCGTGGGCGAGGGGCGACGACGCGGACGAAGACGATCACAGCGCGAGCAGACGTATCAGTTCCTGGCGACGATGAACCCGGCGGCGACTTTGGCAAGAAGGAGCTGTCGCCGGCGCTGGCCGCAACCGCTTCACGGAGATCCTTGCGGTGCCGGCCGTTTGACGGACAGCGATGACCGTCGACGGCCAATTTGTGTCGGCCGACCCGCTGCGGGCGATGTGCGCAGCCTGGCCAAGGAACCCGATCGTGGCCTTTTCGTACTGGTTCGGGCGGCACGTTTCGCGCGCGTCGTCCGGCCCACCAGCCCCCCGTTCTCGATCGCCGACATTTCTCGTGTGGGGCGCAGTTTGTCAACAACGGTTGCCAGCCAACGCTGCACGGCCCGGCAGGCCGCGCATCAAATACCACGGGGCCCGCCACGGCTCCCTTTATCGCCCACACGCTCGGCGCGAAAACCCCGTCGGGCCCATGGCCTCGGCGGATTTCACCACTGTCGCCGGGGGTTTCGAGCAGGCGAAGTTCCGCTGTTGTCTGCGCAAGCTGGGCGAGCTGCTGAAGTCCCAGCGCCGACTTTCCCACCTCGAGGCCAGGACGTGTCCCCCATCTACCCGGGCGCGGAGCCGTGCTTGCGCCGCGAACCCGAAGACGGGCCCGCTTGGGCGGGCGACTTTTAGCATTGCGCCAGGGTCCCGACGGGCGCCCGGGCTTTGGGACGCGGGGTCGAGTTCGAGCGCCCGACAACCAAGAGGAAAAACGTTGATGCGCGTCTGCGTCGCGCTGCCCAGAATTTGAACCACCCAAGGGCCCGGGTGGCTCGAGGGCAACCCGGGCGTGGGCAAGACAGACGCTGATTTCAAAGCGCGCTGCGCGCGGTGCGGGGCAACGCCCTGAGGGGCATCAACCCTGTCGGGCCAGACGACCTGATGGGGCCCGTTCGGGCCCGGGCCCGGGCCCCTCGAGGGGGCCCCAGGGGGCAACTTTTTCCCTGGGGCGAAAGCGCCTTTCCGCAGGCGATGCAAAAGGGCGAGTGGTGCTGCTGGACGAAAATGAAAATGGCTCGCAACGGTTTCTCGAGGGGGCCCCAAAAAGCGTGCCTCGACCAAACCCCGGGGAGGTGTTTCATTTGGGAGTTTACCAGACGTTTAAGCGCCCCCCGGGCTTCCGGCCCTTTTTCCGCGCAAACCCCCGCACCAAACCCGGCGGCGGTCCAAGGGCCTGCCCAGCTCGTTTTTCAAAAAGCCATCGTCGTGTACGCGGGCTTTCACCGAGGCGGGCCAGGGTGCGGCCCTCGCCCACCCAAGGGGTTTCCCCCGGGATCCCTGCGGGAAAGGTGCGGCGCAACACGAAGTTTGTGGGGGCGCTCGAGCCCAGGTACGGCGCCCCGCGCTTCGGGCCCGCAGGGCGCGCCGTGGGGGTTCAACCCGCGTGAACGCTTTCCTGGGTTGAGGGTGGGGGGCCCCCCGGGGCAAAGCCGGGGCCGCGTCCCCGATACTTTACATGACGGGCGCCAGCGTTCCGCACCCGGGGCGCGACCCCGCCCACGAGGTCAAAGAAGCCCGTTTGCCCCCGCCGTGGGGGCCCCCGCCCCACTCCCGCACCCGCCGGTTCCATGCCTTTGGGGCGAACAGGGGCAGGGGGGCTTCCCCTCGTGCAGCGCAGCTTGGGCGCGCAGCCGAAAGCCTGACTTCCCCGGCATTGCTGGCGCCGCGGCTGCCGGAGCTCGAGTTTGCTGCTCGTGTGCCCAGAACAAACCTCCCCGCATCCTCGTGGGGGCGTCCGGCACGGGGAAGCGGCGCTGCTGCAAACACCCTTGGGCCCTGGCCGCAACCGCTGGTTGTTTTTTCCCGCTGAGGCCGACGTCACGCCATGGAAATCGTGGGGCTTTGAGCAGGGAACCCGTTTCCCGGGAGGGCTTCCAGGTGGGAGACCTCCGGAGCAGCCTCGACTGTTTTCTCAGCACCCCGCCCGGGGGCGCACGACAAAAAAGTGACCCGCGGCGGTGGGCTCGCCAACGATCCCCCGCCCCCCGCCAAACTCCAGGGGGCTCGGGGGCGAACCCCGGGGGCGAGCCCCAGTACTTTCCCCCTCGGCGAACCATCACGCGGTTCGCACCCCTCCGGGCCCCATGCGCCCAATCCCCCTCCGGGGCCCCCTGGGCCCGACGCAACCTCCGCAGCAGCCGCTGACCCCTCGAAACCCGGGGTTCGAAATGGTCAAAAGCATTTATTGTGCAGGGGGCGCCCGCAGGGGCCCCTGGCCCCGTGCTCGACCCAAAGCCAACCTGTGCAACGCGTCCGTGTGGACCCGGGTCAAAACCCTTGCCGGCGGCCCCAAAGGGCCCTTCTTTTAGGGATTTAACGAGCACAAACGGGCCCAACGGCGACCGCCCGACCCATTGTGCGCTGCATCCCGGGACCCTTTCCGCCCGTGGGTTTCCTTTGAAGCCGTGGTGGACACCACGGCCTAACGGCCCCGAGCCCTGTCGCGGGCCATGGCGGCAATAGGTTCGATCGAGATCTTGTATGGACGACGAGGCGGGCCCACGACTCGGCGCTGCGCTGGACGCCACAAGCCCAGGCACCGAGGCCGGGGCATGCACCGCCTTCTCGAGGTGGTGGCGCATCTGGTGGCCGCGGGCGATAACGAGCCGATTTGCCGAAAATTTGCCGAGGGGGCCCGAGGGCCCACCCTCCCGCTGTGGCTCGACATACCTGACCCTCCGGATGGGGACTCGGTGGCTGCTCGGAGCGGTTCCTGCGGGCCGGTCGACGCCGGCAGCGCTTGTGCAGGGATCTGGCGCCGGCTGGGAGACGACAAACTGGCCCAGCCAGCGTTGCAGCGCACATCCGCCGCAGCCGCCTGCGTGCTCTGCTGTCGTTTATCCAGTCGCCGACGCACAGCCGATAATCCGCAGAGGCCCATCCTGCAGCAGATACAGCCACGTTTTGAGCCGCCACCGCGGGTTTGGGGGAGGGAACGAGCGACGGACGCGGCGGACGACGAGGGAGACGACAACGAACGGCAGCTCGCTCGTATGCTGCGTCCACGAGCAGCCCGTCCACCCGCTCCAGAACCGGGTCCCCCGTGGCCCGCCTGGCCGCGGGTGGCGTCCCGTGGTGGCTTTGCCATCAGCTACGAGCGCCTCGCAGACGCCTTTTTACGCAGCACGAGGAACCTCCCAGCGGCCAGGCCCAGCGCGCATCCCATGTACCTTCGCAAAGATCTCGCTGCTGACGCGTGCCCTGCAGCGGGCTCGGTCCCTCGTCGGGAGCGAGGTTGGCGCCAATGGTCAAGGACGCGACTCGACCTCGCACGCCTTCCGCAGTTCCTGAAGCGAGGTGGCCCGCCTGGGCGCAGCAGCTGTCTTTTGCGGCTGGCTGCTCCGGGGCTTTGCACGCGGCGCGAGTTCAGCGCCGACGACCGCCGCCTCGACCGCCCTGCCCTCAACCGACCGCTACCTGCTCAACGTCGTCTGGCAACCTTGTGGTGGCGCACGCACATGCCCTGGCCTGCGGCAGGCTGTCCTTTGACGAGGCCCAGTTCCAGGCGCACCTCGGGCTTTACGGACCCGCCGGCTGCTCGACAATGGCAAGAAAACCCTGCGGACAGCCACCGCCGAGAACAACGGAGAAACGAGAACAGCCTCTTTCGGTGCCTTTGTGGCTCGCTGTCGCCCAGCGCCTCGAGGACGACTTTGCGGCCGGCTTCAATGCTGGACCACCCGGCCTGTTAGCATGGACGTGGGCGTGTGGCCGCGCCCTGCGCTCCGCTGCCCATCCCCGAGCCGCTTGCCTCCTTCAAGCAGATCACCAGCATGGAGCGTCTGGCCGCGGCGCTTTCGACAACCTCAGTGGCGCGTCTCGGCGGCACGCCGCGGATCTCGGCAAGGTCATCAACCTCGCTGTCCGAGGCGTACCGTCTTCTGCGGCTGGACGGCACGGACTCGCGCCATGAAAATGAGGTCTTGTCCAGGCCCTTGCGGACGAGATTTGCCCGCCTCCGAGGCCATGGTCCGGCGACAAGACCACCCAGCAGCCCCGGGTTAGGGTGCCCTTGCCCCTTTGTTGCCGATATTTTCGAGGCCCTGCGCCAGCTGCACATCTTGCACGGCTCGCCACGGCTCGCTGTTTCAAAACACTCGCGAGCCACGATGACAGGCTGCGCACGCTCGTCCTCTCGAACTTGTCTCCCACGTCCCCCGCTGTTGCGTCTGCACAGCGCCGCGAGTGCTGCTCCGACCCAGCACGCTCCAGACCTGTCGACTGCCCTTCTCAGTCCAGGACGCCCGCGTCCGTCCGTTGGTAAGCGGGCACCGCTTGTCCGCGCGCGCTGCTGCGCCGCTGCAACGAATTGCCATACATGACGGCGTCCACGCTCGCCCTCGCTGCCAGTGTACGCTCGAGAGCGAGCTGCCGCGTTCTGTCAGCAAGATGAGCCCGCGGCAGGGCATCGACGTCCATGGTGGCGCGACCCCGTGGCCGATTCTCAATAAGAAGCTGTAGCAGAAGCTGCTGCGGTCGCCGTCCTCCAGCCGCACGACGAGACCGCTGCAGAGCACAACATTGGCCCAGGGCTAGTCTGCAGGGCAGCCTTTTGAGCCCAACCCCGCGTCTGCGCGATGTGCGCCAATCTCAAAAGTCCGGCCTGGTTCTCTCTTGGCCCCAGGAAGACGGAACCCGGCGTTCAGCTCTTGGCCCAGGGACGTCCAAATTCTGGCCCGAGGTAGCGGCGAGCCTTCGACCGCCGGCGTCTGGCCCGAAGCACCTTGGGCCGACACTTTGTGGCCACCGGTCCTCCGCGAGCACTTTTTGCCCGCCGTCGTCTCGCCCTGGCAGCGTATGCCAGCGCCCACGACGTGACACACCCGCTGCAGGCGTTTGCCGCCGTTGCCTGGGTGGCAGTAATGCCCTTCAGGCAGCATTCCAGCTGTACACGCCGGACAAGGTCTTTGAACCCGTACCTCAAAGCGCCAGACCGAGCAGGCATTTGAACGATACGCTGCGGGCGTCCCTCGCCCAAGAAGGCCGACGCCCTACGCCGGTTCTGACCGCGTGTTTGCCAACGAGAGACGCCACGGCCGCCACGAACCTGCGCCTCCAGATGGTCGAGGAAGACATTGCCACGCTCGATGACCACTACAGCGCGCCCTTCAGCAGCGTAGCAAGCTGCAGCAGCAGGAAACGGGGGCCAGCAATCCTACCGCCCGCCAAGCACCGGCACGGCCAGCGAGCTCTCCAAGCTGCAAAAGGACGTGTTCAACCCCGTCCTGGACGTGACCATCAAGGACGATCTGAGGGTTGGCGCACTTCCGCCCTCGTCTCGTCTCTACTCCCACGTCGTCCACGTCCGTCCACTGCGTCCACTGCCGGGAAGCCCTGCAGGAAACTGCAAGCTGATTCCAGGGCAACGTCACGCGCCTCATCGTCAGCTTCACGGCGTATCCAGGACACTGGCCGTGCCCTGGCCAACTTTTTGCGCTGTTTTGCAGCTTGGCCTCTCTCTGAGCGAGCGTATGCCGACGCCGACGCCGCTGACGACGACGACGACGCCTCTGGTTACAGACAGCCACGCGTCCAAGGCCCAGTGGCTGGCAATTGCACCCTTCTTGGGCGGTCGTCTGACCAGCATCGAGGACGTTCCGCCGGCCATTGCCAAGAGCTGGGAGCTGTTGCAGTTTGCCAGCGTCTGTGCCGCCGTTTGACGGCACGACAAGACAAGGACGACACGTCTCCTGGCGCCCGTGCCTCGGCTGCGTTCTCCGGCCGAGGGCCGCCGCCGCGTCCTTGAGACCTTCCACCACTTCTACGACGAGTGGAAGAAGAAGTTGCTGGCCGACCAGCGCGCCGAGCAGGAGAAGAACGAGCCTGTACCGCTTCCGCGGCAGCCAAGAGGACGAGGAGGAGGCGGACGAGGCCGAGTTCAGCGAGCTGTTTCCGACCTACGATGCCAACGACGGCCAGGACGGCAATGGGCCGTCTAGACAAGAAGGCAGCAGCGTCCGCCACAGCCAAGACCAAGTGGACCTGTCGGCCCGACATTGCCTAAGATCCACCAGGACATCCTGCAGCCGTCTCCGCCCGGCAACAGACGCCATTATTGACTTTTGCAAGTCCACGGCCCGCAAGGTTGTCCCGGGAGGATGCCGACGACAACGACAGCCTGCTGCTGCGTGCATCCATGGCCACCGCCGAGGGCACTTTCACGTCTACGTCCCGTGACGGTCTGATCCTGCCGGCGACGATGCTGGTCCTCGACGAGAAGCTGCGCAACCTGCCAAACGCCAGCGTGACGGGCAACGCCGCCGACCAAGAACACCAAGAACACCAAGAACCCCTCGCCGTACAACTTCTACGCCGACACCAACCTGCCACGAGGCGCGCAAGCTCGTCGCTCTCGTCCACGATATGTCCAGGTCAAGTTCCGCAGCCTGCAGCGCATCGACGAGATTGGCCACCTGCAGCCCCTTGCCGACGTGCTCGACGGCTGCGAACAAGGTCCTCGAGCTTGGCTTCAACGAGCCGCTCGCCAAGGTCATCCCGCGCGTCGAGAAGCTGCACGAGTTCCTGTAACGAGTGGGCAGTTCCGCGGCTACGCGCCCCGCATCTACCTCACGCCGACGCTCTACGACCGCACCACCGCCACGCTCGTCAGCTGGCGCAAGCTCGAAGCTGTCGACGTGGAGCCGCCTGTTTGACACCGAGGTCGATAGTGCCGCCAGGACGCCGGCGTGTGGTGGTTCATTGCCTACGAGGCTGCCGTGGCCGGCCCCATGGCCATCTTGCTGGCTCGGCGGGCAAGGACGGACGATGCCGTGCGCAATCCCGACAGCACCCTTCTCATACCACGCCGAGCAGCTCTTGAAGGAGCTGTCCGAGCTACCTGATGAGCTCCATTGCCGGCAGTACGCTGCCCGCCTCGACCTGCTGCGCCAGATCGCCGCCCACCTGCGTCTGCTGGCGCTCGACTACCCGGCCCTCACGGTCATTGCCAATGCCGTGCAGAGCCTCGTTGCGTACTACACGCGCTTCGAGTCCAGTGCCGCCGACGCCATCCGCCGCGGCCGCGAGAGCCTCCAGAAGAAGATGAACGACGTGTCTCCTGCTGGCCAGCTGGCGCGACACCCAACATCGATGCCCTTCGCGAGAGCGCCCGCAAGTCCCACCAGAAGCTGTTCCGCCTCGTGCGCAAGTTCCCGCGCCGTGCTCGGCCAAGCCCATGGGCCCGACCATTCTGCAGGGCCTGCCCGAGAGCGACGAGGAGGGCCGTCGTGCAGGGCAGCGGCGTGCTCGCGCTCTACTCGTACGATAAGGGCGCCCGATTTCACGCAGCCGCTCGCCGCCGCCCGGCTCTGCCAGCAGCTCGTGCCCGGCTGGGGCAGCGATGCGGCACACGCGCCGTCTGTCGACCATGGAACGCCTGGTGGGCATCATGGCCAAGGCCAGCGCCATGCCCGAGGCCGCGCTCGATGCCGCCGACATTGTCGCCACGTTCCTGTCCGACCTGCTGGCCAACGCCTCGGCCCTCCGCAAAGAGACGCCCTCTCTCCTGACCGAGGAGAACAAGGCCGAGGTCAAGCAGCTCAAGACCCGCAAGACGCGCCTCTTTGACGAGACCGTCAAGGCCGTCCGCCAGATGGGCTTTAGCAACAACCTGGGCACCAGCCGGCTGGCCGCGCAGTCGTCGCTCGAGCGCATCCTGGCGACGTACAATGCCGCGCGTCTGCCCGAGGAGTTTAACCTGCCCGGCCTCGAGTATGCGCTGCACAAATTCATGGACCTCGCGCCGCAGGTCCGCAGCGCGCTGCACGACCACAATAGCGACCTGCAGCACACGGTCGCGCGCCGCAGCGTCGGCTACCTCGAGGCATCCTGTTTGTGGCCCTGCAGCAGCGCGAGCTGCTGGCCAAGTCGACGCAATGCCTGGTGGCGCTGGGATGAGCAGATTACCTTTGTGCAAGGCCTCAGCAGGGGATTCAATGCCGGCGCGAATGACAGCAGCAGCAGCGTTGTGCGCCTCGACAAACCCCAAGATCAACGACGCTCGTGCGCTGCGCTGGCTGGTGACGATCCTGCGCGTGGCCATCCACCTGGTCAGCATCCACGCCCGTGTCGCATCGGTAGACCTCAAGCCCGTCCAGACGAGCCTCGAGATGTGGACCGCGAAGCTCAACAAGCAGCTGACGGCTCTCGACGCTGCACCCGCCCTGCCCACGGGTTTCGTGTCGTCCAAGACTGTGGCTCTCCGCAATGAGATCCAGGAGATGCTCGTCCAGTTCAGCCAAGACATCAACGGCCACATGGCTGACCGTCCCGAGCTGACGTACATTCTGTGGGCAGGTGCGCCTCTGGATCAGCACGGGCGGCCAGGAGAATCCCCCCCTGCTCGAGGATGATCGTGATGCTCCAACCGACAACCGCCACCACGGCGCGCCTCTCGGCCTTTACCGACGAGGCCTCACCCTCTCCAAGAAGGTGCTCGACGCCGTGCAAAAGTTTAACAAGTCGGTGGCTGATCTCCCGACCTCCACTGAGGACACGGCGTGGCTCGTCAGCAACAGCGCCAAGCTGTCCGCGGCCGTCAAGTCCCTGCACGCCGACACGGTGGAAAGCAGCATCGCGCAGTGCATTGCGCTGCTGCGGCCAGTCTACCGCGCCGACGCCGACGCCTTCACGGCGCCCCCGCCGCTCTGCTGAGAGTACTGCTCCCGCTGCTCGAGCAGTATGCCTCGACGTTACCGGGCCACACGCTGCTGCAGCTGACAACCGTGCACCGCTCGACGTGCCCAGCTGGGCCACCGCCTCAGCCGCGTCTTTGTCGAGATTGCCGCGCAGGGCTTCTGCACGCCGCCGAGAAGACGGCCGACGAAAAGTCCAACGATACAGCGGCAAGCTCGAGGAGGGCACGGGCCTGGGCGACGGCGAGGGTGCCGAAGGACATTAGCAAGGACATCCAGCCCGACGAGGACCTGTCGGAGCTGGCGCAGACGGCCAACAAGGAAAAGGATAAAGACAAGGAGGACGAGGGCATCGAGGACGAGAAGGATGCTGTCGACATGGGCAACGACGAGATGGAGGGCGAGATGTGCAGTGCCGCGGGCACGAACGAGGATGAGCAGGACAACGACAAGGACAAGGACGCAGAAGAAGAAGAAGAAGAGGACGACATGGACGAGGAGGCTGGCGACGTGGACGACCTCGACCCGACCGCCGTCGACGAAAAGATGTGGGACGGCGGAGGACGACGCCAAGGATACAGACAAGGAGCAGCAGGGCAACGAGGCGGCCGGCCAGCAAAACGAAGACGAGATGACGGCCGCCACGGAGGAGGACAACTCGCAAAAGAAGCCTGCCGACGAACAAGCTGCTGCCGGTGACGAGGCCAAGCCCGAGGACGACAAAAAGGAAGACGGTGACGACAAGGAGGGCGAGGAGGAGGGCGGCGACGATGATGAGGGGCGAGATGGGCTCGGACGACGAAGAGGCTGGCCCACAGCAGGAGGCTGAACCGGCAAGACCAGAACGATGACCAGAACGATGTGCTGGACCTTGCCCGACGACATGCAGCTCGAGGACGAGGACGGCCAAGGACGGCGACGACGATGAGTTTGACAACCTCGACGACCTGGACACCAAAGACGACGAAGAGGGTGGCAAGGAAGACGAGCAAGAGGAGAAGCGCGGCAAGGGGGGGAGGACGACGTCGATGCTGCTGTGGACGAAGTCAAGGAGGAGGAAGAGGACGAGGCGATGGAAGAGGGCCCAGAGGTGCTCGAGGACAACAAGGATGAGGTGGGCGACGAGGACGAAGAGGCAGACGAGGTGGACGGCGAGGGCGCCAAGGGAGGAGGGTGTCAACGAGGACGAGGACGACATGGACGTCAACGGCGAAGAAGAAAAAGAGGAGCCCCTGAAGAACGCCAAGCCAGACGACAAGAGCCAGCCGGCGCAGACCGACATCCAGAGCGGCCAGGGCCAAGAACAGGACACGGCGACGGGCGCCGAGGAGCAGGACGAAAGGACACGTCGGCGCAGAACGACAGCAGCGCCAAGCGGCGAGCAGGGCGACAAGGGCCAGCAGGACGCCGACGACCAGGAGATGGCGACGGGCGGCGAGGGCATGCTGTCGAACCGGGACCGCGAAAACGAGGACGACAATGCCCAGCAGCAGCAGCAGCAGCAGGCGGACGCGGCGACCAAGAAGAGCGCCAGCCGTTCAAGAAGCTCGGCGATTGTGCTCGAGCAGTGGCACAAGACGCGGCAGGAGATCAAGCAGGCGGAAGAGAAAGACGGTCGAGCAGGAGAGCAAGGACGAGGACAGCGCGAACCAGGGCGCCCAGCAAGAGTTTCAGCACCTGCACGACGAGGAGGCAGTGCCGACAACGCAGGCCATGGGCGCTGCCGAGGACGAGGAGGCCAAGCCGTTTGACGACGCAATGGCGATTGAGAACGAGGAAGAGGAGCAGCCGCAGGCCCAACAAACCAAGGGCGAGGACGAGGCAGAAGACGCGGACGCCAAGCACGCCGGCAACGACGAGACCAATGAGGACGAGCAGGACGCTGAGACGAAGGAGCAAGCCGACGAGGCCAATGGGCGAGGACGAGGACGACGGCGCCAAAGAAGACGGAGCGCGAGGACGGCCGTGCGGGTGCCTCGATGCAAAAGGGTGCCTACGACGACGAGGACGAGGACGAGGAGATGGAGGTGGACAAAGAGGACGATGCGGAGGAGGAGGACGAGGAGGAGGTCGCCACGCAGCTCCACTCCACGCACCTCGACGACGACGACGTTTTTGACGACAACGACGCGTCCCTGCTTGTCCATGGACGAGGCCCTCCGCCAGTGGTCGGCCTTCCAGACGGCACGCACCCGCTGTCGCTGGCTCTGGCGGCACAGCTGCGCCTGATCCTCACGCCGTCGCAGGCCACGCGCCTGTCGGGCGGCTTTCGCACGGGCAAGCGGCTGAGCATACCGCAAGATTATCCCGTACATTGCCTCGGGCTACAAGCGCGACAAAGATCTGGAATGCGGCGCAGCGTGCCGACCAAGCGCGCCTACCAGATCCTGCTGTGCGTTGACGACAGCAAGAGCAATGGGCGAGAACTCGGACGGCGTGTCCAACTCGCCTGGGCACCTGGCGCTCAGCTCGCTCGTCATGGTCGGCCGCGCGCTCTCGATGCTCGAGGCCGGCCAGGTGGGCGTCGTGGGCTTTGGCGCGCGCGTCTTCACGGCCCACGCGCTCGACGCGGACCAGTCGTTTGGCGCCGGTGGCCTCCTCGGGCGCGTCGGGCGGCGCCGCCCAGACCCTGCGGCGGTTCACGTTCCAGCAGGACCGCACCGACGTGGCGCTTGCTGCTGCGCAACACCATTGACCGCTTCAAGCATGCGCGCGAGAATGAACCGCGGCCGCGAGCAGCAGCGCAGACCTGTGGCAGCTGGCCCTCGTGCTGTCGGAACGGCCTGACGCCCTCGGCCGCGCACGAGCGCATCCGGCAGCTGCTGCGCGAGGCGGCGAGGCACGCATCATGGTCGTCTTTGTGATTCTGGACGGCAGCGGTGGCGGCAGCAGCAGCAGCGGCGGTAACAGCAACGACAAGAAGGGACAGAATGGCGTGAACGGCGTGAACGGCAAGAAAAAGACAAACGACAGCGTGCTCGATCTCAAGGAGGCCAAGTTCGTCAAGGACCCAGCCACGGGCACAGCCGCATCGTCATTGAGCGGTACCTCGATACGTTCCCGTTCCGTACTACCTGATTGTACACCACTCGACGACCTGCCCTCGGCGCTGTCGGGCCTGCTGCGGACGTGGTTCGCCGAGGTCAACGCGTTGAAGCAAAAGAAAGCATAGAAGATCTGGCGCACGGAAGAGAAAACGGTTTCTATTTGGTTTGGTTTGTTTCTGTTTTATTTTGATTGTTTTATCATGTGTCTATTTTTCTATTTTGATTTGATTTTGGTTAATTCTTCCTTACATATCTCGTCTTATTTTCGTTCTTCCCTTTGTTGTTTCCTCAGTTTACGCATTTCCGGCGTTGGTTGTGCATTATATAGATTTCGTTGGACATTTCTCTGCAGTTTATTTACAGCGTTTTTTGAATATTCATAACGCTTGCTTGACTCGATTATATGTAGCCCTTCCAAACAAGAAGACACAGCCACCTATATCAATCACCTCACATCCCCTGGCTCGGATTTGGCGCTGGCGATTGCCGTCCTGTCGCCGCCGCCGCCGCCACACCACCACTCCGCTTCGGCTTCCGGAAACAGGCAAACTCGTTCTTACTGGCCTCCCTTAAGCGCTTGAAGCACCGAGCGCATCTCCGGCAGCTCGCCCTGCAGCCGCGCGCGCGCGTCGTCGTCGGTGCGCGCGTCCAGCTCCTGGTAGATCTGCCCTGCAGCTCGCTCGCCCGCTCCGTCGTGTACTGGCTCAGCGCCTGCGCAATGAACTCGACGTCGAGCGTTGCCTGCATTCAGCCCGGCCAGGTCGCTTACTGTGCACTGGCACGCCGAGGAGGCGCCGGCTTGTAGGCCTTGAAGGCGTCCAGCAGCTCGCGCGACATTTGCTCGAGCAGGTGCGACAGGACCTGCTGGGTCAGCGATGCGGCCGTCGTCGACACCTGCGAGTGCACCAGCACCAGCAGCAGCAGGCCTCGTAGACATACGGCCGGGCCTCGCGCGGTTTCCCCCGGGCGGCGCGGTCGTCGCCGGCGAGGCGTTGAGGATGCCCGTGCGGTAATGCGGCGCAGCTCCTCGACCGACGGCCGCGTGTACGACAGGAACAGGCGCGTGTCGATCTGGCCGAGCACGTCGCGGATCGTCTTGGTCTCGTCCGTCAGCTTGACCGAGAAGGCGTTCTCAAACTGCGTGTTGAGCCGCGGCACCACTCGGCCGCAGGCTCTGCAGTTGCTCAGCGTCAGCAGCATGCGCACGTTGCGGTCGCCGGCGTTGAAGGCGCCGTTGTCCATGATGGCCGAGGCGGCGCGCCCGTCACTGCCCAGGCCCAGACCGAGCGAGCTCATCGCCGCCGTCGAGGCCGCCACGTAGGCCACGCCGTCGACGTCGGTGGTCGTCCAGTCGTCGTCGGCCTTTTTCACGGGCCGCTCGGCGTTCTCGACCATGCCGCTGAGCGCCTTGTACAGCGTCGTTCACGTACTGCGCGCGGACCATCTGCAGCAGCTTGGGGGCGGCGGGAGCACAATCTCGCCGGCGCCGGGCTTGCTCATGGCCTCGGACACGTACAGGATCTTCTGCATGCCGGCCAGGATGGCGCCCTCAAACGCGTTTGAACGCTGCCGGCATCCTGGTCACGTCCCGCCGCTCGGCCGACCGGTGCCAGTCCTCGACGTGCTTAACGTTCTCGGCATCGCGGTTCCACGCCGCACAACAGCGCCGCCACGCACCGCTCGCGCACAGCGCCCACCAGCGTCTTGAGGCCGCTCGACCTCGGCCGGTCTGCGTCGCCAATGCTGGCCATCTCGGACGCGCCCGACCCGACGAGTGCCAGCAGCTTCGAGAGGTAGTGCACGCCGCTGATGGAGTTGGACCCCGGCGGCCAAAAGGCAAACTTTTCCCAGGCCTCGCCGCGGCGTGGGGACGGTGGTGGCGGGTTCTTGGGATCGAGGTTGAAGCGCGGGTCACGCAGCGAGTTGGGCGAGAGGGGGCCGGCCCCCCGCCGTTTCCGCCGGCGCCGCCAAACCCACCGCCCAAGGACGTCGTCGACATGGGCGTGCGCGGCGACAGCGGGATGGGCGAGAAGAGCAGCGACACGTCCTCGGGCGGCGGACCGGTGAAAAAGGAAAACATGTGCTCACGGATCAGGTCGACCAGCTCGACGGCGCCCTTCTGCAGGTCCACGGGCGCCCTGCTGCGACAGTCGGTGATGCGTCTGCGACTCGCCACGGTAGCCCACCGGCAGCGACTTTTGCGTGCGGCCGTCGACGAAGCCCTCGACCGTGTGCCAGAACTCGACGACCTCGCCCAGGACGCCCTGTGCCGAGAGCAGGCCCACCAGAAAGAAGTACACCTTGTCCCACAGCTCAATGACGTCGGGCGAGTCGAGCGAGCCAATCTTGCTTTCGATGGTCCTGCCGGCCGAGCGACCGCAGGTGTTGTGGCAATGACGTGCGGCGCGGGCTTCTCGGCCGCGGCCAGCCGGCGGCGCAGCACCTCGATCTCGACCTTGGTGCGGTCGCACGCCACCTGGATCTTGCCCTTGAGGTAGTCGTAGCGGCTCAGCAGCCACACCCAGATGGGGTTGTCTTCGACACCGAGCTCCAGCAGCAGGCCGATCAGCTCCATATGCTGGTCGCCACGGCCGCCGCCAACGCTCGACGAAGATCCGTGTCGATGCGGCCCCCACCCCGCGACACGCTGCTGTGCATCGACGTCAGCCGCCGCCACACGTCGCGCTTGTACGCCTGGATCTGGTCCTCGACGTCATGCCACATGCGCGCGGCCAGCAGGATCTGGTACATTTGCTCGTCCGTGAGTCGGGACTCGGCAGCGCCGGCGTCGGCTTCCCCGTCAGTACCGGCTGCCTTTGCAGCAGAAGCAGCAGCAGCAGCAGCAGCAGCACCGCCTCCACTCGCGGCGGCCGACTTCTTCTCCAACTCCTGCACCAACGCCCCGCGCCTGCGTCGGCAAACCGCCGCGCCTTGTGGTACTCCTCCACCAAGCTCTCGTGGTCGTTGCGCTTGATGCTCTCAGTGATGGCCGCGCTGGCTCGACGTAATCGTGGAAGCGACTCAGCTCGCCCGACACCACGCGCAGCGTCTCCTCCTTTTCGCGGCCCCCCAGTGCGGGGCCCCAGACGTCCTCGGCCTTGGCCGACACTTCGAGCAGCGGCGTCTTGATGCCCATGACGCCGTACTCGCTCTCCTTGATGAGCGCGTTGCGCTTTGCGTGTGTCGTTGCCGGCCGAGGAGATGGCGCCCGGCGGCGTGCCCGGGCTTCCGAGGATGCCGCCGCCGCCGACGCCGCCGCTGATGCTGCCGCGGAAGGCGCCGCTGCGGCTCGAGTGGCGCGAGTGCGGCCGGTTCCGCGGCGGTGGCGTCGGCGCCGGTGGCTCGCTGCCGTGGTACTTCATCTCCTTGTACACATTGTCGATGGTGGCCTTGGCGCGCACGAAGCGCTCAAAATTGGACTCGACGAGGACCTTGAGGGAGGCTGACTTCTGGTCAATCGACCGCGAGAGCACGTCGAGGCCGGCCACGAGCGACTCGGTGCTCGCGTCCGTGTGCACCTGCGACAGGAATAGCGCGGGCGAGAACGTGGTCGACGACAGCAGGAAGCGGTTGCGCAGCTTGGGGTCGTCCTGCACGCTCTTGACGCCGTTCCGCTTCAGCGCGAGAATCACGCTGTCGGTCGTGCCCAGCGGGTCCGGCTCGTCGCGCTGCACGCCTTGTCGGCGCCGCTGCCGGGCAGCGAGCTCTGGCGCTGTGTGGCGGCGCGTTCGAGCGCCTGGTAGCGCGACTTGCGGCGGTTCAGCTTGGCCTTGCGCTCCTTGTCCTTGCTGCCGCTGCCGCTTGCTCCCGCCTCGCCGTCGGACGCATCGCTGTCGTTGTTCTTGTCCGCGGGCCAGGTCTCGGGGTAGGATGTCGATATTTGGTAAAAGTCGAGGACGGATCGCTCGAGGTCCGTCATCACGGCGGCGGGAGTGTCGTTGCGTGTCGAGTGCCCAATGAATGCTCAGTGGGCCATGCAGGAGTCACAAGGGCGTCTTGTAGAATCGTCAAAAGTTGTGGTCGTCCTGTTTCGTCTGGTCTCGTTATTCGTGATGCTTGTGATATGCGGTGGTTGGCGTGTCGTCGAAGCTGGGACGTGGCTGCCGTCTGAGCGCTCGCACTCCCGCAGCCATGGGGAACAAGCTCCATCGGGCAAGTGGGTCACGTATCAGGTGGGTCTGGGTGCCCCTTTACAAGAATACAAGAGCTACCCCTCTAAACGAGCCCTCGCCCGCTATCGCTTATCGATAAGCTGCGTCATTTTTTATCCGGCTTCCGACCACCGTGCGATTCGTGCGACGGAGATACGACTCGTGCGCGGTGTGACCATAAACTGGTCGCAGTGGGTCTCGCCTTCCTCGCTGCTCGCTGCTCTGGTCGCTGGCCTTTTGCCCGCGTTTGGCCGCTAGAACCACATGTCAATTTATCACTCAATTGGGGTAAACACAGCACTGTTTTTTGTGACAGGACAGCTCCTCCCTGTTTTGGGCAGGCAGTACAAAGGGCCAAAGTACAGTCCCAGCGTGCGGGACGTGCCAGTATACCTCCTCGCCCTCGCGCATTATCTCCAGCCATTCCTTCCTCTTTTCCCGCAAAGCTTTTTTGGTACTTTTTTTTCTCTTTGTTTGGCCACCCAGCTCCAAAACTTTGTTTCTCTTACGATCGTCTTTTTTGTCCTTCTTTCTCTCTTGTCCTCCGTCTCTTTTCTTCCCTCCCCACGACATCATCGCGCAAGCAGCCTCGCCCGCCCGTTGTCTGCCCCTCCCGCACCAGGTCTCCTTATCTCTGCCCCATTGGCGTCGAAATATATCCCTCGACCTCGCCGACCCTCGACCCCGTCTCTCTCCTCGTCCTCCCCTCAACCTCCGCCAACACATCACATCACAATGCTGGCCATTCGCGCTGTTGCTGGCCCGGCCAGACGCCAGTTCCGTGCGGCTCCCCGTGCAGCAGTTTCGTTCTCGGTGCAGGTGCGTCAGTTGGATCAGTTGGGAGGAGCTAGGAAAGAAAGAAGAAGCAGACGAGACACGGCCGCTTTCAGGACTATTCACTAACACGATGCTTGCAGAGCCAGAGATTCTACTCCGACAAGAAGCCGGTAGCCCAGTTCACGGGTGTCAAAGGTGCCGATGTAAGCCTCTCCTTTTGCCCTTCCCAATTGCCATTTTTTGCGGTGCCATGTCGTGACGACGGATGTCTCGGCTGGAGACTGTTGAACAGCGTGGAATATCACGCAAGCGGCGGTCTCTTGTCTCTTTTCTCTTCGGGCAGCCACACAGCTAACACGACCAGGGCCTCTAACCCCGTGTCCCTGATCGAGGGCGACGGCATTGGCCCCGAGATCTCCGACGCCGTCAAGGCCATCTTCAAGGCGGCCGAGGCGCCCGTCTCGTGGGAAGCCGATCGACGTCACGCCCATCATCAAGGACGGCAAGACGGCCATCCCCGACGCGGCCAATTGAGAGCATCCGCAAGAACAAGGTGGCGCTCAAGGGCCCGCTGGCCACCGCCGATTGGCAAGGGCCACGTCTCGCTCCTTCAACCGTGACGCTATGCGGCCAGGACGTTGCTGGAACACTGTTTGCCAACCTGCGGCCAGTGCCGCATCGGTTGCGGCTGATCAAGAACGATCCCGCTACAAGACGGCGTCGACGACGAAGTGACTGGCATCATCGCGAGAACACCGAGGGCGAGTACTCGGGCCTCGAGCACCAGAGCGTGCCAGGCGTCGTCGAGTCGCTCAGATCATCACCCGCGCCAAGTCGGAGCGCATCGCCAAGTTCGCCTTCAGCTTCGCCCTGGCCAACAACCGCAACAAGGTCACGTGCATCCACAAGGCCAACATCATGAAGCTTGCCGACGGCCTGTTCCGCAGCACCTTCCACGAGACTGCCAAGGAGTTCCCCACCCTCGAGGCCAACGACATGATTGTCGACAACGCCAGCATGCAGTGCGTCAGCCGCCCGCAGCAGTTCGACGTCCTGGTCATGCCCAACCTGTACGGCGGCATCCTGTCCGACATGTGCGCGGGCCTGATTGGCGGCCTGGGCCTGAACGCCCTCGGGCAACATTGGTGCTGCCCTGGTCGGTGGTCCCGGCATTGTCCCCGGCTGCAACATGGGCCGCGACGTCGCTGTCTTTGAGCCCGGCTGCCGTCACGTCGGTCTCGATATCAAGGGCAAGGACCAGGCCAACAACCGCATCTCCAAGAGCATCTACGGCCGTCGATTTGACACGCTGGCCGAGGGCAAGGCGCTGACGGGCGACTCGTGAATGGGCGGCAAGTTGCCAGCCACGCACGAGTTTGCACCAAGGCCATCGCCATTATCGGACAAGACTGTGAGCTAAACGGAGACTGCAACTGAAGACGGGACACTCGTCTGTGTCTGTGAGGCGCAGAGGCGAGATGGCGTTAGACGGGGTGTTCCTCATGGAGAGCGTTTAGAGCTTAGATATCATTTTGATTGGCAGATACGGGACAACGGAAAGCTTGCATATTCTATAGAAAGTGTGTGGTCTGCCTCGGCTCCCGCCATTTTGAGTTTCGTATTTCTACTATTAACGACCGTCAAAGATGTTTTTGTTTCAACATTTTACGTATCTCTGCTGTCTTTCTTTGTGGCTTCCCTTGAACCACAACCGCCAACGGTGGTCCCGTTCAGCCTCATTGTCTGCCTCTTTGTCTGCCTCAATGTCACATCTGCATCTGCATCTGCTGCCGCCAGCCGACCTCATATGGAAGATTGCCTTGCATCGGTGTTGAAGCTCCGCCGGGCTCTGTTGGATGCGTGTTATTCACCTGGGAAGTCATGCTGCGTCCTGGGCAGATCTTAGTCAAGCTCGTCGGGTCGAGCTGTCATTCAGAGCTTGAAAAAGCACGTAACCTACCAACAGCCAACGTCCAGTGAATTGGGTGCAACCGCGCTATCTGCAACGGTACTTTCTTCCCCGCCTTTGCGTGCTGCCAGCACAAGTCACGCCGTGCTCGCTGCTCCTGTGCTTTTCCTCCGTCTCTTGCACTCCTTTCGTTCTTCCATTTCTTTCCTTCTTTCTCTTTTTCTCATCACATCCGAGCTCTCTCGACTGTGAGCCCGTCGTGCTTTTCGATCGAATCCACGTCATCTTCTTCCTCTTCTCTTCTTCTCTTCTCTCTCTTTCTCCGTTCTCTTCCTCTCTCTTTTGTTACTCGCCTCCTCTCTCTTCTCCTCTACCTGTCTCGCCTGGCCAAGACAGCCAAGCCGATCTGCCGGCAAAATGCCCATCCTCTAATAGCCAAAGGTAAGATACGACCCGAACCCTCAAAAGAACGCTGAAGTGGCAGCAGCAGACCACCAAAATCCGATCCACTGCCGAAGCGCCGCAATCAAAGCCCCAAGCCCTCTTCTCCCCCAAAACACCAACCGAACCACTGGAAACAGTGCCCCGCACTGCACGCTTCACCGTTCTGCCCCGTCCACTCTTTCCCTGCGTCTGCCACACGGACAGCTGCATTAGCCACGCCCTGGAGCGATCTTTCCGTGTTCCTCACGAGCCCGTCCCAAAACGTCGTTAGCGGCATGTGCAGTACAAAGTACAGCATTCGTCCACTCTAATACAGAAGGCGTTTCTGGCTGGTGGTGGCAAACACGCTTGCGCAGAGAGGCTGCCTCACCAGTTTGCCTCATCGCCATGTTATGCAGAATTGCGCTGCCTAGAGCGGGCATACGCATTCCAATGCCTTTTCCTTCTCCTTTTCCCCTTTTCTCTCCCAACGCCTTATTTTTTGTTCTTTTTTCCTCTTTTTGTTTACATTGCGGTACACAGATTTTGCGGTCAAGAGCATCTGGCGGTGCATCAATCCGTCGTCTCTCATCTCATTCTTTTTAAAGAAAAAAGGACAAAAAAGAAGAAGAAAAGAAATCCAATTACATCACGGAACTCCATCTCCCCACCCTCTCACCGCCCATTTTCAATCCTCTTCGCGTCACCAAACACCGCCATGCCTCCTATTAACCCCGTTTTGTCTCAGCCGGCGTCATTGCCATCTCCTGGCCATCGTTGCCGCCATCGCCGTTTACGAGAACACCCGAAGCTGCGTCGCATCGGCCGACGACTTCCGCCGCCGCATTGCCGTTGCCGCCCAGACCTTCCACGACGACATCTTCAACGACGACAAACACCGAGCGGGAGCGCCAGCACGACGATGCTACCCAAAACGAGCCTGTGTTCAACCGCCCGAAGACGCCGAGGGCTTCATGCTGTCCACCGGCCGCAGGTCGCCGGCGACCCGGGCGTTGTTGCCGACGAGGCGTCCGCCGCCGCCAGCGCGAGGAGCTCATGTACTGAACTCGGTGCGCGAGGCCAAGGCAGAGGCGGAGCGCCGGATTGCCGAGCTCAAGGCTTCAGCCTCGTCTGTGGGCCAGCACCAACAGCACAAGACCTCGTTTGACCAGTTTATGCGGCAGGACTACAACGCGACCGCGGCACGTACGTCATGAAACACGGGCTCCGACGTCTCTGCCCGGCCTGCTGCCTCGGCGTCGAGCTCTTCCGATCCGCTCAACGGCGGCCTGGTGCGTCGTCGCCGGCCCGAAGGGGACCGTGGCGGCATGCGGGCCGCGGCGGTGTACAGCAACCCTTTTGGCGACGAGTACGGCATCGAGCTGGACGACCACGACGATCATGTCAGCGATCATGTCGGTGAGCCCGTACAAGGAGCCCCGGCCAGGCAGCCGAACCTGCTCGTGGAGACCGTTACACCCACCCTGTCCGAGGCGTTTTGACTCCCGCTCGGCATACCTCGTCGCGCCCGGCCGTGACGAGACCATGTCGATATCTACAGTGCCACCGAGCCCGAACCAACAACGCCAACAACGCAACATGGACGCCGTCTTTGACCCGCTGCCGCCCATCACGGAGAACATGCAGCAGATCCGGTCTCTGTCCCAGGCTCCTTCGTCTGAAGTCTCTTCTTGACGTCAAACGACTACACCGACGCCATGTCGGACTGAGCCTGCGGCTGACGCGTGTGCCTGAGCACGAGACGGACAGCATCATCCGGAGGAAGCTCGGCGCTCTGTCAGCTCTGCTCAGGCCCAGGCCTACGACAGCATCCATGGCGTGGGCGGAGGCTTGCTCATGCACAGGCGCAGGCGCAGACTGGCGCTTCCCGATCGGCGTCGAGGACATGTCGGTCAAGATCCACCAAGCCACGACGAAAACAACAACACGACTTCGCCGCGTAGCCTTGGCTTCTACTCGCCGTTGCCCGTCACGCCGTCCGTCGCCATGTCCGAGCCGTCCATTATCGACGGCGGCAACAACAGCAGCGGCAACAACAGCAGCAGCGAGGCCGGCGAGCTGACGCCCACGGGCAGCGTGTTTGGCGACGACCACTCGATCATTGACCATGCCGATGCCGTGCAGACGCCCTCGCGTGCGGGCTCCACGGCGGCCTCTGCGGCGACGACTCGGCGTCCTCCTGGAGCAGGCTCCGGCGGCACCGACATCCGCGCTGGAGGAGTGGTTTGCGATGTCAAGGGCGATGCCGCGGGCCACACCGATACCACGGGTCATGCCACGGCCGACGACACCAAACTTTGGCGTCATCAGCGAGAGCGAGGACGAGGAGCACGACGTGTCGGTCATGACGCCGACCGAGCTGGTCCCGAGGTGGGCAGCGTCGTGAGCGAGAACGAGGAGGGCCCGATGCGGTCATAAAGCGTCGGTCTCGTCTTTGTTGTGTCTTGTATTTTGTTTCATAATTCTCATACGGGTGGTGAAACGGCGTTATTATCGGATCGGTTATTGGAGGGATTCCGGTGCCTTTTCTTGGTTGCTTTTTATATTTCCTTTATGGGTTGACAGAGGCTGTTTGGCCCCTGTACGCTTTTCCTTCTGCGGCTTCTTTTGTCTTTTGCATCTGCACCTTGATACCGCCCATCCGGGCCTCTTCTTTCCAAAAAGGTGGTTGTTTAGAACCAGGCACTCCGCTGCGTCTGACTCTGAGCCAAATATCGTTGCAATCGCATACATTTCCAGCAACGCTCCCTGCTTAGGGAATTCTCATCATATTTTCTTATTATACACCGACCTTACAGTATTTAAAAATATCGTGACACCAAAGAGAAAAATGTCCTCGGTCAAGACACCATGACGAGGTACTAGGTCTCCCTCGCCTCCAGATACGTCTTCAACGGCCACGCTACGACAATTTGCTGCTAGTCAGTCCTTGTCGTTCTCGACTGCCGAGAAACTGGACGGACAATGGTGGACGAAAGTACGCAGGAAAAGAAATATAAAAGAAAAGGAAAAGAAAAGAAAAAGGATGCCAGATGTAGCAAAAAAAGACGAAGAAAAAGGTGCCAGAATTAATGCCATGTGGCCATAATACACAAACCCCGTGTTGGCCTTTTTGACAGCCATCAGTTTATCAGATGCAGCAGATCCTGTCCGTCTTATTCGTGTTCCTCCCGTTCAAGCACTCGTTGATGTTGCATTCCCATTGTCTCGAAAGTTGCACAGCACAACGCAAACAGGGCAATTGTCACTGCTCGGTGGGTCTCCGTGTATTAGAGAAATTTAGTGCACTGGGCAAAATACGGTTTAGGGGGACTCGTCAGCTGGTCGATGCTCATTGGACCGTCGCCCTGCAGCGTGTCGCGCCTGCTGCGAATGATGCGGCCCCTTGACGAAGGAGCCAACTCTTTTCATCCCCTTCACAAACAGTGGACGCTCGGTGGCGCTTCAGTGGCTCTCGTCACCCGTCAGGGCGCTCTTTCCCGTCGAGCCCCGCTATGGCCGTAGCGCCTTCCACCCTGGTTCACCCCTTCCTGGATATGTGGGCCAAGATTTGCCCGACTCGATGCCGTCGGCTTATTTTTCTCTTTTCTTCTTGGGCCTTTTTCTTCTCGGCGGGTTTCGCTTGGGCTGTGCAAGTGCACACTCGCTGTCCATTTGTCCACTTTCCAGTGCTTTTGCAGTGAGTGGCTTGATCAGATTGTTGCATGTTGCAGGGGACATTGGCCCCGGTCGAGCCGCACCTTCCCTCGCTGTTGGCGCCCCCTTTTCCCGCTCTTCCTCGCGTTACCCCCTCTCCTCCTTCCTGTTCTGTTTCCCTTCTCGCGAGGCAGCCGCGATCGTTTGGATCCTTCCTTCTTCACTGTTCCTTCGCTTGTTTGTTTCCCTCAAACAAAGGGCAAATCGAGGTCCCAGGAAAACCATCACCATCTTGTTCATTTTTGGTGGCCTTTGTGTCGGGGCCGCTTTTACTCTCATCTCTTATATTTACTTCTTGTTGTCGGTGCTCGTCTTTTCTTGGCCCATTTCGCTGGGCCCTTTTTTCTAGGCTGCCCTCTATTCCAATTGATTGCTGCCTTTCATCGCGGCTCATCTGGAATAACAAGAAACAATAACGGGCAAGAGAACAAGACAGTAGGCGGCAAGCCTGCAGAACACAATCGACTCACCATGCACGGCCTCCTCAAGGCCGGCCTCTTGCTGGCGCCGGCGCTGGCCAGGGGTGTCGGTGCCACGGCATCGCACACAAGGTACGACAAGATGCTGAGATGGGATGACAGGCGATCCAGACCCTTTTGGGGTGTAGATATCGCAAACTTTTTTGGTATCTCTGAGCATTTGGAATCTAACCCGGGGCCAGACATCAACCCTTCGGCTTTCATTACTCTCGACGTCCCCGCTGCCGGGCTGGAAAACGGCGCGCCCTTCTTGGTAAGATGAACCTGTCGCTATCGGCCACGGCACAAGCAACGTCCCCAATTAACATTTGTCTCTTTTTTCTTTCTTTTCTTCTTCGTCACAGAGCTTCCGTCTCGATGTCCAAGATCCCTTGCCGCCTGCGGCACCTCCAACGTCACCAATCAACGGCGAGACCATTCCCGAAAGCGGCCGGATCTCGCTTCCTCTGTACCCTGAGCTCGAGGTCTTTGGAGAAGATGCTTCCGACAAGAACGACAGACCGACAAGAAGATCAGCGGAAAGGACACGCCGTCCGCTGTTGTCGCCTGGGATTCCGACTGCGTGTCCTGGGGCGGCCAGGACCGCGAGCAAGCTGATGCGGCTGCGCATTGTGTCGGTTAACGGCATTGATGTCAAGGAGACCGACGAGGACAATGCCGGCGCCACTGTACGCTTCCGCCAGACAGCCCCGGCTCGCGTCATTTCTTGTCGAGGGTGCTGCCAGCGTGTTCCATTTCAACGACAATTACTTTGCAGCACCACCCGCACCGACGGCGACGACCAAGCGACGACGCCTGAGCACGGATGCCAGCGACAGCGACAATGACAGCACAGCGACAGCGACAACACCAAGACAAACGACAGCAAGTTTGACGACAACGACGCCGACCTTGTCGCCTGGAAAACAGCCTCATCATGATGCACCGCAGCATTGCCCTCATTCACCATGACATGCAGCTCCGCGAACGCTACATTGTCGAGCGCTTTGGCCCCGATGCGTCACCCATTATCGCTCACGGCTTCCAAGCATGGCAAGGGCAAGGGCAAGGCAGACGGCCGTTGCTCCGAGATCACGGCGTTCATCGGGCTCCGTCTTCCACAAGGTGGCCGGCACCGCCAAGTCGCTGTATGGCGACCTGATTTCCAACGCTTTTGGCGAGGACGACCGGAACTTCCACGGCCCCCACGGCCCCCATGGACCCCACAGCTTTCCACCACGGCCCGCCCTTTGGTGGTCCTCATGGCGGTCCCCATGACGGCCCCATCCTTCTTTGCCACGGCCGGTCCGCTTTCCCGCTGACACCCTTTCTGCTTCCCGACAGCGGACGCGTGGGCCCTCCCCCACCGCCTCCTCCGCCGCCTTCGTTCCTCTTCTCCACTGCCCGCCCCCGCCTGCTGACGGGCTCCCGCCTGCACCTCGCGAAGGTTTCGACGGCCCGCACCTACCGCCTCTCCCGCCCATGCACCCCCACGGTCCTCCTCCGGCAGGCCCTGCGCCCGGCTTCCATGGCCCTCCCCAGCCTGGCGAGGTCCCCACCCCCACGGCGGCCTACCGACGTGCTCCCTTCTGGATGGCCGGTGCTGTTGCTCCCTTCGACAAGCACACGCCCGCCGACAAGGCTGGCGGCGAGTTCCGCGGTCGCAAGATGCACGGCCACGGTCCCGATGGGCCCGACGGTCCTCCGCCTCCAGAGATGTGGAACCACGCAGGACACGGCCCGCGCCACGGCCCGCACCACGGTCCTCCGGTTGTGAAGATGGTTGCCTTTTTCTCGCCCTCGTGATTGTCCTGCTCTTTGTGTTTGCGCGCCATTGCCGCAATCGCCGCATGGAGAAGCGTCTGCGCAATCGCCGCGCCAACCGTCCCTCGTGGTTTCCGTGGCTTTGCTGCTCGCTTCCAAAGGAGTTTCTCCGAGGAGGTGCAGGATCGCCACGAGCGTCACCAGGCCCGCCGTGAGCGCCGCCGCCAGCGCCGTGCATCGATGAAGGGCTTCTTCCGCTCGGTTGCGCCGCTTCGTTTTGGGGGGTGACGACGAATGATGAGAAGCTGCTGACAGCCGAGGCCGGCGACGCTCTCGCTTCTGAGCGGTCCGGCCGCCGTGCCGGTGCCACGAACGGGCACATTGTGACGAGCACCCCTGCCTCGCGTGAGCGCTCGCCCGCACCGTCGCTGGAGGATGAGATTGCGCAGTTCCGCGTGGCGGCCGATGTGGTCGGCCAGATGATCGCGGCCGAAGAGGGCCGCATTGCAATTGGCACAGACGGCCGAGTCTCGGCGGCGGCAGCAGCAACAGCAACAAGACGAAGACTTGGAACGTGTGAATGCGCGCTACTGTCCCCTGCAACACACACCCCTTCTACCCCTCCGCCAGCGCCAAGCGCGCCCTACAACCAGCGCCCCGCCCCCGCCCCCGCCGCCGTCCATGGCCAACTCGTCGAGCGTGTACGGCGGCTACGGCCGTCGTGACGCGGCCGGCATCGGACCCGCGGACTTTGACGACAACCGAGTCGCTGCCGCCAGACCGTACTCGCCCGACGACTACCAGTATGTCAACTAGTGGAGGCGTCGTTGGTTGCGGACGGGTTCCAGTACCGTCCGGGGTCGAGCCCGTGAGCGGGATGTATGCGAGGTGTAGACGAGGGTAGCAGCCCGCAGAACTTCCTGCGATCCTCTTGGTATATCTTTTTTTTTCTTTTTATTTCTCGTTTGTTTTTACTTTATATTCTCACTACGTAGCACGATCTCTTAGGTTTCTTTTGTTATTCTTATGGTGTTTGCTCGCGACAGCAGAGTCGGCGACTGTCTGCTTCTTTTGTTTCTTTTTTTTTGTATTTGACATTCATTTTCTTTTGTCGTCATTGGGCCGTCCAGGAAAGATCGGATCCCGTAATAAAAGGCAGACAGTTTCTTGGTACACGAACAATACTGGATTTTATTTACACCTCGATAATTTTGCATATTTTTGCTCGATATAAACAAACAATACTATTGTGAGAGTAATTTTAATGAGTTTTCTGTGTTTTCCTCCACTTTGGAGTCTTTCGGGGCTTTTTTCTTGAAAAAAAATGAAGATGTAATTAAAAACGCTTTTAAGAAAATAGAACCAAATATAAAGTTAAATAAAAAGATCAAATAAATCAAATAAAAAACAACAATCAAACATAGAGTTAGCATAAATATAGATCAAATAAATCACATAAAATCAAAATATAAAGCATGAGATGTATTTACTCGGTACTATGAACATATAAACGGCAATGTCAAAAACTCATACGTCATGTCAACTTGGTCTCATAACCTCCTTTTGGCCTTGTCTTCTGAATAAAAGCATCATAATTCCGCCAATTTGCGCGACACCCTCGGCCAGCGTCCCACTTTTTAATGGCACACACACGTCGGTACATGTCTTTTGAGTGCTGCGTCCATGGCCGCGCCCGCCACGTGCAGATCGCTCTCGACCAGCAGCCGGTCGTCGGGGCACGCAGCCACGACCCTCGGCCGTCCGCGCGCAGCCATTGGCCGTGCTGCAGTTGACGGCCGTGGAAAAGGAAAAGTAAATGGCGGCCGGGATGGCCGGGTGGAGTACTGCTGCAGCATGTCGACGGGCCCGCTGAAGGAGTGCAGGCAGATGGCGGGGGGTAGGTTTTTGCCCTTTTTGGGGCGTCGTGAGCGCCTTGTTCATCCTTCGCTGTCACTCGTCTCGTCGTCGAGGCCCTCGATGCCGGCAATCTGATGCCGTGTTGCCGGTGCGACAACAGCTTCTTCTCCTGTTCCTTCCAGGTGGCAGCCAGGGCCGAGAACAGGAGACCGTGGGCCTGTACGCCGTGGACACTGACGGGCCTTTGCAGCTCGGCAGCCAGTTTCAGCTGTGCAGCCAAGACTGCTGTCTGGTGTGCCGGCTGGACTCGAAAGGGCGACAGACGACGTCCCTCGCGGCCGCCCGGCGTGAGGCCCAACTCAGATGTTGCTGATGATGCCGCTGCGCTGGCCTTGTCCTCCGTAGCACGGCTCCGGACCGGAACGCCTTATCAACGCCAATCTCGCCGACGAGCGCCCCCGGGTGGTCTTGCAGACGCTGCCGGGTCTCGACAATAAACGCAGAGAGAGGGCGGAATGGCCGGTAGACTGGCTGCCAACGCATCGAGTGCCGCCACTAGCTGCTTGTCCTTGTCACTGGCGGGCTCGTCCAGGGACGACGGCTTTGGCACCAAAACGTCTGCCAAGTGGCGCCTCTTATCCTCCAACGACGTGAGATCCTCGCCGCCTTTTGCCTTCGCCACTGTCATCGTGCAGCTGGTACGAGAACCACGGATGCCAGCCAAACGCCGGGACAGTCTTGGGGTCATCTTTGCCCAGCGCCGCCACCAGGTCTTGGTCCTGCGCCCGCGTCGACATGACGGTCAGCGCGGCGGCGCCCATGCCCGGGATGGCAGCCAGCGAGGCCATGGTGTCGGTCGGGTGGCAGTGGGCCATCGACGACGCGGCCCGTGTCCCACGGAAAGGCCTCGTCTGCATTGGGGTCATTGTCCAGAGGGACAGCTGCGTGGTCCTCGCTGCCGGTGTCTTGGCCACACATTGGTTTTGTCTGCCGAGGGATGTCTGGGGTAAAAAGCCGAGATGAAGATAACCTTGCCTGTTCTTCCCTGGCCTCTCCTGGCCAATGGCACCCAAGGTCTGGACGAGCGTGAACAAGGAGAGAGAATAGGGGGTGTGAATAGGGGGATGTGTTTTGGTCTCGAAGCTTGGGCAAGCGAAGCTTTGGCCCCTATGGTCCACTGGAGTATTACAGGTACATGTACAGGGCATCGGTCGCTGTGGGTAGCGCTAAACCACACTGGGCAGTGAGTGCTACAGCCCTGCCGGTGACAGGAGTCATTGTTCACTGCTGTCCAGAAGTCATGCGGCGCGTAGAGTTTCCCTCGCATTCGTTCGTCTTCCACACCGGTAGCTTAATCCTGTGTTTCTTTTCTTCCCCAAGTTTATTTTTATACACTCCCTTGTTTCCCTGCCGGTGATGCACGGCATTTATTTGCTGGGGTTTGTCTGGTTGAAGCTGTTTGAAAAGTCGATCAGTCCCTTTTTTTCTTTTCTTTTCTTTTCTATTTTGTTTTCTGTCGTTCTGTTCAAAAATAAATCACCAGGGAATCCTGTCTTATTCATTTCACATCCATTGCTACTATGATCGGATTTGCCATGGCACATTTGTGAGATTTTTGGGTGTGGGCCTGTTCTTCTGTCTCGTTGGATTTTTGGGCCTGAATTCTGGTGGTCTGGGCCTTCACCTGCCTCCAGGCCACCCAGGTCTCGCCAGGGTCGTGTCGCAGGCAGTTTGGGCCGATGTTTCGGAGACGTGGGCTTGGCGCGTTTTGCCAGGGGCCGTGGCTGGGGTCCCGCTGGAGGCTGCTGCTGACGCGCTGTAAAGTCGCTGAAAGAGCCGGCCTTCCAATTCTAGTGGTAATAACAGTATCTCCACTGACAAGGGACGGGCCAGGCCAGGCCAGGCCAAGACAAAACAACGTCAAAACTCGCTACGGCTGCCTTGTTTTCGCTTTTATTCCCCAGTCGTCGGTTACGACATCACCTCTTGAAACTCGACACAAAAAGAAGAAAATAAAAAAGAAACATGCCCCTTTCGGTGTTCCAGTGCCCTGGCCAACGGGTTGCCATTATGAGGAGGATGCGGAAACAGAAAAGCCAGTGCCAAAAGTCACTTTTTATTTTTATTTTTATAATTTCCCCTTTCTTTTCCTCTTCTTTTCCCCCCTCTCTCTATCTTTCCCCTGCACCCGAAACTGGCCCAAACGTGACCCCTAATAAGATCGACGTCCTGCTCCCTCTCCCCGTTTTCCTATGCTGTTCACGTCTGTGGTTGATGCGAGAGCGGTTCGTCCTGGCGGTCGATCGTCGTTGGGCAGTCTGGCAGCCCCCAAGTTCAGAGGAAACGGTCCCTTTGGCGTTTGTCTTTGGCCGCTGGTTACTGTGGGTTGGATATGCAGTGACGCACAGGCAGTAATGGGGCAGTGAGTGATGCACCCAGAAATGCACGCAGTGATTTTCTGAACCAAGTTCAGGTGATGCTCGGTGATGTGCTGATGCGAGCTGGCTGTGCCGCTTGATGCGCTTTATGATCTGTAGAGATGCTCAGGGTGATGTTCAGTGATATTACGTGATTTTCAGTGATGAGCGATGCGCTGTTATGCCTCATTTCAGATGACTTTACAGCACATAATTTTAACGCTCATGAGTTGTCGCTATCTCATTCATTCCTCATTTTGCCGTTCTCATTTCATTTTCTTTCTTTCCTTGCTCAGAACCCCGTACTGACTCTGCCATGCCTGTAAAGACTGGGCGGATGACGCCGGGCTTGTTCCCCCTGGCTGTTATGAAACCCGGAGCCCCCCTCTCTCGACAGAAACAAAACAAATGAATGTTTCTGCGGCATAAAGATGAAATACTGGACGGACACAGATACAACATGGCCATTGCAGAGTGCGACAGTGAAGAGTGCAGCGGTGTCTTCCTTCGTACTTGTATTACAGCGAATACAGCAGCATGCCCATTGGCCGGAAAAGTACAACTCTGCACGGAGACACAGCGACAAGGAAACCTGCCAAAACGTTGCCCCGGCCCTCTGTTCGTCTCATGCCCTTGTGGAACAGGGGTGCGACGTCCATGTAAGATAAGATAGGATGCTGTAAAAATAAGGGCGTTGAGAGGAGCAGGGACAGGAAATAGACAGGCCTTGGCTTTGGCCCAAGTCTTGTTTTTTGCTGTATTACGAGTATTATTATTATTTCTTTTGAAGACGCTCTCCCCTTGTTCCAAAAGCTTGTCCTGGACAAGGGTGGACAGGGGCAGTGGCCGTCCCCAGAAGCACTGACCAACTGACAGCTTGGCTCTGTATCTTGGCCTGTCCACATCCGCTTTCACTCTTGGCTGATGGAGTGTCGAGATGCTATATAAGTCGATGCCACACCTTCTTTCGTCTGTGTCTCTCCTCTTTCTTTCCTCACGCCTCTCCACCTCTCTTCACAACCTCATCCTCGACTTCTTTCTTTTTTCTCTACTATTTTCTTCTTTCCACCACTGGCTGGTACCTTTTTTCTGATTTCACTTATCACACTTTTACATTCTAATCCACTCCTTCCAATCTGTTTTCTTTTACCTTCTCATCCTCTCAAACCACTTTATCCTCCTCCTCCACCCCCCTTACATTCAATATGAAGTTCTTCGCTGCTCTCGCCCTGGCCACCTCGGTCTCCGCCATTGCCATTGAGCCCCGCCACCACGCCGGCAAGAAGACCACCCACAAGACCACGGCTGCCGCTGCCGTTGCCGCCGTTTCCTCGGCTGCCGCCTGCGATGCAACTGCTGCCGTTGCCAAGCGTCACCACGCCGGCAAGAAGACCACCCACGAGACCACGGCTGCTGCTGACGTTGCCAACGCCGCCGCCGACTGCGCCGAGACCACCTCGGCTGTTTCTGTTTCTGTGTCGACCTCTGCCTCTGTCGCGGCTGCTGCCACTGTAGACTGTGCCGAGGCCGGTGCCATTGCCCGTCGCCACCACGCCGGCAAGAAGACCAACAACAATGCGGCTGCAGATGCTGCTTCTTCCTCGGCCGTGGCTGCTTGCGAGGCGACCAACGCTGCGATTGCCAAGCGCCACCACGCCGGCAAGAAGACCAAGCACGAGACCACGGCGGCTGCGGCTGTGGCCGCCGTTTCCTCGGCTGCCGCCTGTGACGCCACCGCAGCCGTCGCCAAGCGCCACCACGCTGGTGTCAAGACGAACCCGACCACGACGGCTGCTGCCGCCGCCGACGCGGCTGCCGACTGCTCCGAGACTTCGGCTGCCGCTGTTGCTGCCAATGCTGCCGCCGTCTCGTCCGAGTGCGCCCAGGCCGGCACCATTGCCCGCCGTCACCACGCCGGCAAGAAGACCAACGGCGGCTCGGCCACCACGGCTGATCAGGCCGCGGCGGCTGCCGTTGCAGCGTGCGAGGCGTCTGTCCAGGCGGCTGCTGCCAACAAGGTCAAGCGCCACCACGCCGGTGTCAAGACCAACCCCACGACGACGGCCGCTGCCGCTGCCGCTGCCGCCACCGATGCCTGCCCGCAGACGGCCGAGGAGGCTGCCTGTGCTGCCATTGCCAAGCGCCACCACGCTGGTGTGAAGACGGGCAACACCAACGCCGGCCAGACGGCGGCTGAGAAGGCCGAGCTGGCGGCCTGCAAGGCGCACGCAGCCATCAAGCGCCGCCACCACGCCGGCAAGAAGACCACCGGCAACGCTGCCTGCGATGCCTAAGCGGGCAATGCTCTCGAGTTGTTGCTTTTGGACCGGCGACAGGTTCAATCCTGCGGTGCAGACCGCCATCAAAATAGCCAGGCCCTTGCCGGTCTTTTCTTTTTGTATCTTGACAAAGAAGCTGCACGTGGTTCGTGCGTTGCTTTGGCTTTTCTCTTCTCGAGGCTCGATTAATTGAACTGTATATATATACCAAAAAAATACCACCAAAAACTTTCACACATTCTGCATTGTGCAAGCACCAAGGTTTCAAAAAAGACGGGCAACGAGAATGAACGAAAAGGATTGAATCATTGAGAACAAGCCACCAACCAAAACACATGTCAGCTGGTAACATCTTCTGTAGGCTGACAAGATGGCGGCGTCAGAGTGGCTGAACGTGTTGCTGCCGCTTGTAAAATCCCGATTATGCTGCGCCCATTCACAGTGAAACGACAACTCGCGGCCACCGTCAATGCCGTCTCACCACGATTGTTTTTGTGATTGACGTCGGCACCAGCGTCGACAAGTAGTTGGATGATGTCCCCTAACATAAAGCAATTTATTTGAAATAATAAGGATTGTGTGATGCAGCGCATTGTCTCCGTATCTGTCTATTGCCATAGGATTGGCCCCAAACTGGAGCAGCAACTCGACCATCGGCAAGTTGGCCCTCCCTGCCGCATACATAAGTGGCGTTGTTGTAAGCCCATTTGGTACCTCAACGCTGACTTGAGCTTCCTCCAGTGTAATTGGCGCATTTTGCTGTGTTTTCCGCAGAAAAGGAGTTGCACCATTTACATCAGCACCGGCAGCAAGCAGGGCTCGCGCGGCGTCTTCGGTCTGGGCAGAACACAGTGCTGTTTTCCCGCTGAGATCTGCACAATTTGGATCTGCACCAAGCCCAAGAAGAAACCGTGTCTCGTCGCCGTTCGAGGCACGCATGAGTATGTAGAGTCATGCTCACCTCGGCGATTGATGTCAATATTGGCATCACGCAAGAACTGCGCGCAATCCTCAAGCGAGACAGACGATGGATCCAGTTCTGGACCCGAGCACCGGCCACTGGCGGCAAGCTTCAGGAGATATAGAAACACACCAACCCACTGCTTTGCCAGCGCACACGCCACCACGTCCTTGTCGACTTTGGCACCCCGAGCTAGGAGGTACTGAGCCATGTCTTCAGCTCTAGCCACCCCGAGTGCAGTTGTGGTGTGGCTGTCTCCAGCCAGTCTCACAGCGCGGTTGACATCAACACCAGCATCGAGTAGGATGCCAACGTTCTGCTGACTGTTATACAAGGTAGCTAGTATCAAGGGGCTAGCACCTCTTTCGTCAACGTCGTCCACACATGCGCCTGCAGCAATGAGGTATCGGAGAAGCTCGCCACGCACCTCTGAGACTTTTAGCCTGTCCCACCAGCCTACTGCATGCAACAGGGAGTATAGCCTTCACTGTCTCTTTCGTTAATCTTTGCACCAGCGGAAAGCAGCATCTTGGCAATGGAAAAGCGGGCATGGGCGATAGAAAAGACCAGGGCTGAAGTGCCGTCCTCTACCCCCAACAAAACTTCCTTTTCGCTGGCACGCGCGGCAGCATCCAAAAAAAGCCGAACAATCTGAACCTGGTCACGTCCAATGGCTGCCAGCAAGGCTCTTTTCTCAGGCCACGAAATTGATCGGGTTTTGGCAATCTCTTGAAGAAGCACCTCGACAACATCCTCTTGGTTTGCTTCGATTGCTTCACGCAATGCGTCCCACGGCCAGGGATCCAGCGGCTCTATTGAAGTCCCCGCATCAAGAAGCAGTCGGACAACGGGTACGTGCCCATATTTGGCAGCCAGCACCAATGCAAGCGCTCTTCCACGCTCACTTATTTGATCGGAGCCTTTGGTTTCGCGACATAGTATCATTGTAACAACGGAGACAAGGCCGAGCCACGAGGCCGCCATGATACTGAATTCGTCATGACTCATATCGTCATGACTGAAACCGGCATGACTGAGACCGTCACGACAGAAATCGACCTCACTGAAATCGACCTCACTGAAATCGACCTCACTGAATCGACCTCACTGAAATCGACCTCACTGAAATCGTCCTCACTGAAATCGTCCTCACTGAAATCGTCCTCGGTGTTAGGATAAGAAAAGTAGCCGGAAATTGTTTTCAAAATTTTATCACTCAGTATCCGGCGGTCCAGAAGATCTACTGCACGTTGTGCAGCAAGTGAGCCTGCAGCGTAGCCAGCAAATCGGAAGTGGTTAGGCCAAAAGTTTCTTGCGTAATGAAAAAATAGCCCTCGGCGAGAGCTGCAGAATTGCGGCTTGAGGAAAGATAGACGATGCAGAGTTCCGCCAGGACCCGGTTTGCTTCTCGGACAGTGATAAATTGTTTCCACAAAGGCACGCCGGGAGATGACGGGTTGGAAGGGCTGAGTGCTTGGACCGAACTACTCGACAGCGAATGTTCCTCATCTTTGCGGAGAAGAAATTCGCGGGCGGTCAAGTGGATGAGGTGGACACTGTCGTCATATACGGAGACAAACAGGCCGCAGAGTGAGCGAAGGCTGTCCTTGAAGCTGGCATCGTCTTCCATATCAGAATCTTCGTCTTCGTCTTCCAGATCGCCAGTGAGGTCTCGCATGTCTCCTTCAAAGTTGACTGCCACGTTCATCTCTGATACTGTCAACGGCCGGCTTGCGGCGAGTATGATGGCCAGGATCTTGCGGACCTGGGGTCGTCTTTTGACCGTGCGAGGATCTGCTCGTATGCGTCATCGACCGTTTTGGGCAGCGTCGAAATGGCCGCTTCGATGCCTCTCTTGGTTTTCTTGAACAAGTCCGTTTTCAGATAATCAAAAATCAAGTGCACCCAGAGGTACGTGCGGTGCTGCACAGCAAGCATCGTCTTCGCAAGATGGCTTTGACGTTGGCCGGTAGACGCTTCCTCCTCGCCAGCTCGTCCACGCGGTACTCGATGACGTAGTTGACCTCTTCGCTGATCATCTCCGACTCGCTCTCGCCAGGGATATGGATGCGGTCATCGAAAATGTCAGCAGAGGCTGAAGTTCTTCCATGATCTGATCGTAAGGGCGGCTTGTCATGAGCACCTTCAGCCGGGTGTTATTCTTCTCAACGAATGGCGTTGCACTTTCTTCATGAGGAAACTCGAAATCCACGTTCTTGCACTCGTCGAGGGCATCCAGAACAACTGTAACAGGACCAGCTGCAGGGTCGCATACAGCCTCTGTAAACACAGTCCATAGCGCGTCTTTCAGGCCAGCAAGTTTTAGCCCCTCTTTCTTGTAAACCTGCATGGCATGTCTCACGAGGCTTGGATTTTGAGAAAAAAGTTGGTGGAGTATAGCACACAGGGCTCTGCAGGCAGTGTTCTGGTCCTGGTCTTTGAAGAAAAAGTAGCAAAAGGTTGTGCCGGGCTCGAGCTCTCAGGCAGGGCACAGTCAACCAGATCTTTGGCTAGAACCGACTTTCCACAGCCGGGGTCGGCAGTGACGAGCAAAGGCCCGGACGGACTTCTCAGCCAACGCTGGTAGTCGTCATGCTGGAGAAACCACTTGCATGTGTTTTCAACACGGTCAGGGACGCTGTTTTTGTACATTCATACGTGGTATTTTCGTTGTTGCTGGTCAGGCGGAATGAGCGGATGCACTCCTCTTCCTTGTCGGTCAGTGCTTGTAGCGCGGCAGCTTGTTGGGCTTGGAGTTGTTGCTGTGCAATGTCCCGGGTCTCTTGCGACACTGCAAGACGTTCCCTGGCAGTGGCAAGCTGCTGTTTAGAGATTGACAAAAGACCGGTCATCGCCTCGCAGGATTTTCTGGCTGTCTCGTTGAGCTGCTCGAGCTCCTGCCGAGCGGCGAGATCGCCAACCTGGATAAGGTCGCTGTGAATGGTGGTCTCGAGCTGCTCAATTTCAAGCTGCATCTGTTTCCACTTTTTCTGGCTCATGACGTCTTTGGCGTAGCCCTTAGCAAGGCTATAATAGAACCGCAGGATGCTCTGAATCTGGAACGAGAGAATCTTTTCATAGAGTTTGACAATGTTCTCACTGATCTCGGCGACAAGGACTTGTCGCAGCCCTTGTTCTGTCCGAGCTTGTGGAGGAGCGGCTCCAGCGCAGTGTAGTAGCGCATCCGTGTCGTGACGTATGTGAAACCACTGTCGTTGGCCTCGGCAGCCGTTTTGAGGGCCGTGAGGAGTGGAAGAACGAGGCAGACACCTGCCCAAACTGCAGAGGCCTCTGGCGATGCTTTGGCGGCATCCCCAATAAAGTCTTTGGCCCACAGGATAGCATCGGCGGCCTTGTAGATTTTGTCTCCAAGGTCAAATTCGTGCCCCGCGATTGTGCACGTGAGCTTCTTCTCCCCGGCCTGTTGGAGTCCTTTATCAACAATCGCGTCGAGCTGCTCTTTGCGTGTCTGATCCTTTGGGACGTCGGCGTCGGCTTGGTCAGGGGCTATCATGAGAGACGATGGTCAGAAGAGAAGTACAGCGAGGAGGCTGCTGCAATGGGCAAAATACACACCTTGGGGGCCTGCATCTCTGGCAAGGAGGTCCTCGTATTCTGTGACCAGTTTGGCTTCTGACTTGGCGAGATTGTCGTATGCCTGATCCCAGAGTGTTTTGTCGGCGGATTTGGCGGTTGCGGAGGACTCGGCAGGCAGGGTTGAAGGGAGGATGGAGACAACGGAGAGGGTGATGCTAGAGCCGTGGAGGGCTCAGGGGTCAAGAAAACCGTATTGTTTGTTGACTCTCTCCATCAGCGGCAGGTGCAATGGACACATTCTCCGAGGAAGGCGCAGACGGATTGCCATGGCTTTGGGAAGGTGCAAGGTCAGAACGCAGTGAGCTAGCAGTATCGAAGCTTGTTCGGGAAGGAAGGACCGTCAAAGCCGGCCTTTTCTGTTCTGTGCGAACGAGTGCAGCGCCTGCCTCTTTTGTCACAGTCTCGCTTGGCTCTTTCCCCTTGGAGCGAAATTTTCCCGCAACTTTCTTGAAGAGGCAAGGCATGGTGGCACTGGGTGCAAGGGGGTCAAGTAGGAGATGCTGTATGCGAGAAGAGGGAGTGCTGATTGATGAACACGGAGAAAGAAGAAGGATGTGGGAAGGACTCGAGGAGGCCGCAGAAGGCCTGGAAGATTGATAAAAGCGGCACTGTTGAGACGAGGGAAAAGAGAGAAGGAGCGACTGGAAAAGCGAGAAGACAGGGGAAGGAACGAAGAAGACTACGCGAAATGTCGGCAGAGAAGCGGCCAAAGGGGAAGGAGGCAACGAGGACGAAAATCAACGGCAGGAAGAGGGGAGAAGGGGGAGAGAAGGTGACTGGGCATGGAAGGAAGGATACCACCAGGAAATGAAGGAAGAGAGGGGTAAGGGAAATAGGAAAGAGGAAAGAGGAGGGAAGAGGGAGGAGGGGCGCAGGGCTGCCGCCCAAGCTGATCGAAGAGTTGGCCAATCACGAAAAAGTGCAGATATCGGGATGGTCATGATGGCCACCCATTTTGGCCATGTATCTTCAAATAATTTTTTTGTTTTTCATTCGCTTTTATAATTTTTGTACTGTTTTTTTTCTTCTTCTGTTCTGTTGGTATCTGCTGTTGTGTCCTTGCAAGATATTTCCTTGCCATGGCGGTTTTCTGTCGATATGGCATTTTGTTGACGAGATTGCGATTTATTGACTCTGTATTTTGTATTCCGTACAGACACTTAGAATTCAGCTGCGGTACGGCGCGAGAAACGCTACTATGTCCCACATGGGTTGGTTAACGGAGACCGAAGTGCTTTGTCCTTTCTTGTTTCTCTCTCTCCATCCCTCTGCATCCAAGACCTCACGATAAGCTGTTTTAAATGCTGCCCAAAAGCATGGCGAGCAAAAATAAGAATTTTTTTGAACAAGAGAAAAACAAATAGCTTGCCAGTAGACCACCTGCAACCACGATCTACCATTTAATAAAAAAGGTAGCCCAAACACAGGGAAGGGATGCCAAAGACGCGGATCTATTAACCCATTATCTTTCAAAGCACGCTCTTTCTTTACACAAATCCAGTGATGTTTTCTAAATAAAACAAAAAAATACTTCTTGCTAGCATTGAAATGCTCTTCTACTCGGTTTCATAAAGAGCAATGGAGGCGTTCTATGTTTCAGCCTACAATCGCCTCTGCTTATTCCAAGACAAGAAAAAGAAAAAATGAAGCATCGACACAGAAATTTCCCGAAAAAAAACACATTAACTCCGGGTGTCTGCAGTCTTGGACCAGGCTGAGCCCCTAATTCTCGGCCCTCTCTGGGCTAGAAAACAAAAAGAAAAAGAAATAAAATAAAATAAAAAAAGAAATAAATTTAGAAGAAGTTGCTAAAAATTTGGCCTGGGTCGAGAATGGGGATGGGTTTGGGCGAGGGACGCGGTGGGCCATTACTGCCCGGCGGGTTCTGCTCACGGCAAGAAGAAGACATTGTATGTTGAAGATAAAAGAAAAGAAAAGTAAAAGGTGTGTGTATTTTAACGTTCGGGTTGATCCCAGACGTCGTCTGAGCGTGGATGTGTTCGCCAAAGTGGCCTTTTGTGGAAGTGCAAAAAAAAAAGAGACAGAGTTGGCAATAGAAAAGAAGACAGGCGCACTTTATATATTCTGTTTAAGAAGAGCAATGACACATTTTGTGTCATGGACCTGCTAATGACGAGGTATCGCTGTTGTGGCTGCTGCATTGGTGCAAAGGCCGTGGCTTGCATCATGGGAGATACCTGTTTGGTTGTGTCATGCATAGCACGTGGACGTCACCAGCACAGCTTGATATTCTGGTGTTTTGATACAGCGTAGCCGACCTTGTCACCTTTATGGCGGTTGAACTGCTGAGATTCCGGCTCAGCATCTGCCACTGGGCATCGTCGACATTAAAACCACTAGTGCATGTTCTCCCCTGGAGCAGCCAAATATAAAGCCACGTCGTCATCGAAAGAGGAGGAGGAAGTTTCAGTGTCCAGAAAGTAGGGTGTGTCTATATCTCGTGGCGGCAACAGCCCTATCAATGTTGACAGTGCATCGTCCGTCTTTGTTGCTGCCTTGTAGTCCTCGTGGAAACCCTCGTGCCCATTCCGCTTTGTACTCGGCCAACCAGTCACCGACACCCATGCTTGCACCACAGCCTAGGATGCAGTTGTGGAACAACCCGCGTTGCGCTGTTCAACCGTTTTGGACAGAGCGAACAGCCGCGCCAGGTACTGGGCGAGTTGCACGTCTCCAGGACGCAGGATGGCGCCGTACGTGTTTCCCGGTGCCGTGACGACAATATGGAGTTTGACGAGAACAAAGAACGCTTGACGACAAGTGAGAGTGGACAGTCGGCCAAGAAGGCAATCATATTGTTGTCATCGTCGTTGTTGTCTTCACCACTGGTATCATTGGGCGTGGTGGTCATCTCATACGGTCGAGACTTTTTAGTACTGATCCCGGGGCCGCCGAGGAAGAATACAAACGCCATAGATCAAAAATGTTTCAAATAAATATAGAGGGCCTGTTTCTGTGTTGCAAGAAAGATGCATGCGTCTAGAAAGGCCATGGCCATCTCGCCCAAGGACCGGCCCTCGCTTCAAGAGTAGGCACTGCCAGTAGACGTTTGTCGGCCCACACGCACTCGCATTCTGCGTGGAGATGGCGCTCACACGAGATTGTGTCTATGAAACTGGGCTGGCAGCGCACTTTGAGCAGGCTGCAGGCCTCGCATGCACGACTGGTGAAGGAGAGGGCCATCACGAGGAGGCTGAAGGGGGAAGTTGGGGGGTAAGAGGGCTTCAATGCCCGACTTGTCTGTGACTGCCCCAATGATTGTTCCTTACCATAAAAAAGTCGAGCAATGAGACGTTGACTAAAAGAATTTCGCGCAATTTGGCCCGTTGTTGAAAAGGAGGCCATCGCCAGGAGGATCGTGCAGGAGGGGTCGTCGTGATGGACGTTGACCAAAATATAATGACTAAGCACGCCAGGCTGCGCTTCCTTCCAATGCTCCTTCTTCGTATCTCTTACCGGTTTGGGCAACAACGACCGCCTTGCTGTACAACCACTTCTGGTCACGGTGACCAAAATGGATCAGTCCAGCAATCCACTGACCGACGACACGCAAAGTATCCATAACTTGTCACACAGCCACGGAGCCTTTCTGGCCGAAGAGTTCGTTTCCTGTGCAGTCACATGTGCCATTTGGCAGGCCATGCCTGAGCATGTATTCTCGCGCCCCGTTTGACCCGTTTGACAGACAGAATTGGAAACAGAGAGTGGACAATGGAGAATAACAAGAGACCGATCGGTTCCTTTCTGATGTCAAGCGAAATGAGCAGGATGCTGATGGATGGCAGTGCATGGCAGTGCATGGCACATAATGGGATCTATGGGGGTGAAATCCAGATATAAAAGAGAGAAAATGGAATCGTGTAAGTCGTGTTTAGAAGAGATCATTCTCGACAGGCACCTTTCGAAGCATTGCTTTATTTGTTTTTAACAAAAAGATATACCAAGATCTTTGGCATTCGACCTTACCTCCCCGTTTTCCCCCTTGAGAACTATACAACACCATGGCCAGAAAATCTTTCAAGCCTGCTCGCGACATCCCCAGCCTCGCTGGCAAAGTTATCCTCGTCACCGGAGGCAATGCTGGCATCGGCAAGGCCACTATCCGTGCCCTCGCCAAGCATGGCCCAGCCCGGATCTACCTCTGTGGCGTCGTCACGATGCCGCAGAACAAACTGCCGAAGAACTCCGCGCCGAGACCGGGTTTGACGGCATTTTGTGCTCGACATGGACCTGAGCTCGCTGGAGAGCGTCAAGGAGGCTGCTGCCGCCGTCCTCGACAACGAAACGCGCCTCGACCTCTTGTTCTTGAACGCTGGCGTCGCCGGCACGGCCCATGCGCTCACCGAAGAGGGCTACGAGACCCAGTTCGGCATCAACCACGTTGGCCACGCGATACTGACCCAGATGTTGCTTCCTCTTCTCCTGGATACACAGCAGCTGCCGGGATCCGACGTCCGGGTCATCCTCACGTCGTCCAGCGTGGCGTTCTCCCCGATGCTGCCGCGTGGTGGGCTGTCGCTAGATGACATGCGCAAGCCTGAATGCCTTCAGCACGATGACCCTCTATGCCCACTCCAAGCTTGCCAACGCTCTCTTTGCCATGAAGCTGGCTGAGCTGTACCCGTCCCTGTCTGTCACGGCACTGCATCCGGGCGTGGTCAAGTCCGATATATGGGGTAAGACTGCGGTCGGGCTGCTGGGCGTGCTGTTGCGGCCGTTTATAGCGGCCATGTGGGTGAGCATTGACCAGGGCGCCAAGACGCAATTGTGGTGTGCTACCGCGCCGCGGGCCCAGCAGCCAAAGGGTGGAGAAAAGCCCACGGGCGTTATTTCGGGCGCTTTCTACGCACCCGTGGGCAAGTTGACGCCTTACAAGGACCTGTCAGCCAAGAAGGAGTTGGCCGGCAACCTGTGGGCGTGGACAACAGATGAATTGGCCAAGCACGGCGGGCCGGGGTGGGTGGACGCTTGAATGGGCAGAGAGGTTGGAAGACAACAATCATCTTGTATTTCACACCAGATTTCCTTAATTGTTTTGTTCATAATTGTACAGTCCTATGCCGCTGTTTCCATAGTTTGTTTCATTTGTCTATTTCAGATACTATTTCAGATTATATTCAAGATTCTATTTCAGATATAGTCTATGAAGTAGGGTGTAATTTCTCTTTTAAATTTACCGCTCGTTACTCCATACTCTGTTATCCAACGCATCTCGTAAGAACACTAAATGCAACGAGGTTTTGTTGCTGCGAGCTGGCAAGTGCTGGCGTGGGTATTCCCTTCGTCTCCTGTCTTGCTATGATCCCCCATTGAGATTGGGAGCGAGCAGAGATGGCCAATGCTTGTGACGGAGTCTCATTGATAGGAAGACCCGTACTCATCTCGCAAATAATGAGTTGGGGGCGAGGTCTAGGCTAAGAGTGGAGACAAGATACCCGGCCTACCCCTTTTTACTTTACCAGCTGTTAAGGACGGGGGAAGGATGGGCTTTCGGGAAGGAAGGCAGATTAAGGGATAAACAGGCAAGAATACGGAGGATACGATTTTTCAAAAAGAAGGACAAAGAGCACAGAATAGTCTTAATAATTGGCAGCTGTGCTTTGCGTGATGACAACTTTAACCACGTGCTGTAGGAGAGGTGATGGTATAGTCAATCCTCATGATCCTTGGGGGTCCTATTATGCAATACTCCACACTCTTTACCACATGCGTCTTTGGGCCCACTTTGCGTTCTGCTCGCACGCACGGAACCGCAGCAATACACACACACATGCAGCTTTATTATCTTATCTCCCGGATGTAATTTCGTTTTTAGCTACACAAAAAGACCAGGCAGTCAATGATTTCACAAATCAGGGGCTTCTCTGTGTTTCGTGAGTGCTCTTCTATATAGCTTGTGGTACCGGTGCTTGTGGCACCGGAATGGCTCACGTCAGTGCCATCGCCCACGTCATCCCACGCACATCGTCAACTCACATCCAAGATCATCCGTAATTCATAGCATCTGGCTGTGACGAGGAGATTCCATATCACGAGACTCTTGTGTGACTCCATGTAGCTGGTGTATAAATATCCGACATTGTCTCTCCCCAAACTGCAGACCTTGAATCCAAGTCCTCACAAGACTCTCAACAGCAGTTTAAGATCCCAAAGCAGGTTTTGAAACGGTCCCAGTTCAATACCATCTTCAAAAGTCGCCAATCGCCATAATGGGTCCTCCGCCCCGAAGCCGTGTCCGGCACCCCTCCTCCGTCGCCTACGAAAACATAGGCCGGCCGGTAGTCTAGTCACCCCGCGGCGAGCTACTTGGTGTGGCGGACTCTGGGGGTTTGAATTCTTGCGCTACGAATTGCTTGTCTCACATCGTCGGTGCCGATTTCTTGAGTTTTCCTGCTTTGGTAAACACTTCGCTTGAGTTGCAGCACCTTGTATCAGCGTGCGTTGCCCTTTCCTTTGCTTGCAGAAGAAATTGGCTTAATTTTTCTTGTCTAATTCCTGTTGGGGGACGCAAATACAAAAAGACACAGCTCGTTTCAAAAGTCATACAAGAAATAAGATAGTGTACATATCCACAAATCTTGTTCCCAATCTGATTACGATCGTATCCAGACTACTGTCCACAAGGTCCAGGTCTGCTTCAGTCCATGTCTCTTTGCAGTGTAGATCCACCTTCGGCAATTAAGCAAACCTAATCGCGCAAACTGTCTGTCTATTGTCGTGAGTTTCCCCTCTCTCGCTGCCCCTCCTGCTCTCGTCGTAATCGCTCAGCGATGCCATGACGCGTCCTCTCCAGTTGCGGACCCTTCCTAGCTGCCGCTAGTGTTCCCGCCGGCTTCAGCTTGGCAGGGCCAGCAGTCTAGGCGATGCCGAAGCACCCAAGAATATCTCTTAACACCGTCAAAGTGGGCCCCTTTGACTACAAAAGTACCTGATGAGCATCTTGGCATGTGTCGTCGTGATGGCTAGGCGCTCTTGGCAGACAGGTCATTGAGCACAGAGACCCAAAAAGGGACAAAGGTGGTGCGTATGCGCCTTGATCGTCCAGGTCTTGGCGACCTGACTCGGCAACAAGGGCAGCTGAGATGGCGTCACGCAGCTGCCGCAGATGCGATGCACCGCAGTAGATTCGTGGATATATAAGACGGCGCACAGCTCTATCGACAACTTTATCGACAAACTCTATCTCTACTTCTCCCACAACCACAACCACACATACACCTACACCTTTCTTTCCACTTCTTTCAAAACCAGCATCATGTTCGGCTTCGGCGAAGACAAGGACAAGCGTAAGTCTTATTCCCGGAGCAACAGATACTCGACTACTATGACTCCTGGCTCTTTGCTAACAACCCCTCAGACCACAACGAGGGCGGCCACGGCGGCCAGGGCCCTCACCAGGGCGGCCCGGGTGGTCCCAACGGCCCGCGTCACGAGGGCCAGGGTGGTCCCGGTCAGCATGAGGGCCAGGGTCCTCACGGCGGCCAGGGTCCTCACGGCGGCCAGGGCCAGCACGGCGGTCAGGGCGGTTTTGGTGGTCAAGGTCGCCAGGAAGGTCACCAGGGTGGCCACCAGGGCGGCCACGAGGGCGGTCCCCACGGTGGCCGTTAAGGACAGCAGACGGACAAACTCTCTTTCTATAGCAGTCAATCGGCACAATTAGACGCTTTTGAACACACAGTTGCGCTTCTCCAAAAGCTATGTTATTATGAATAAATGTCGAGAAACTTTAGCAGCGAAATGATCCTTCCCGAGTCACGACAGTCAAAAATTCTCCAAATGAGCCCCCCAGGAGACACGCTACCCCCTCAACTGCCCTGCGGCTGTCCGCCACCCGACGCAAACCACGTTCGCAGCGTCTCCATCTCATCGTCGGTCAGTGCTGCCTTGTCGGTCCCGCGCGTGAGCACGGCATAGTCCACCAGCGAGTAGCCCCCACCAGCGACTTTGGCCGTCACGGCTGTCATGTCGTCGTCCTCGGTGGCACCCAGCTTGGCCAGCACGGCAGCGCGTGCTGCCGCCGGGTCGGTGACAAAGGCGCGCAACTGCTGGATGTTGTCGTCGTCAAAGACAGCCTGGTTGCCGGTGCCGTGGCGGGCAATGGTCTCGGCGGCGAGCGTGTGCGACGAGATCATGTCACGGGCCGTGGGACCGGCATAGGGTGTTTCAGTGACAGTGGAGGCCATTGCGAAGAGGCTGGAAATGGTGATCGAGAGTGATGGTAGTGAATGGAAAAGGTTGGAAGAAGGATTGCTCTGTCCAGGCAAGGAGGATTGAGATGGCGATGCTGTCTTTTTTATAGAGGAGAGGTGAGACGATGATCTACGGCGGGATACGGCTAGATATGGCACACACCATGGCCCAGATAGGCAGCCGCATTTGCGCACCGCTCGTTGGTCAACTACTGGTAAACAACAACACCGCAACCACAACAGGATAATTGGGTAAAGGGAGGGGTAGTAACCATATGAATTGATTCCATACGAAATTGTGGGTGGCGTACTTTGTACATTGATGCGAATGTTGTTTTTGTTGAAAGGTAATATTTACATGCAAATGGTTAATTGTTTCTCTTCCTTTATTGATATGAACAATGTTCAATGGATTGTTTCTTTTCATTGGGAAGCGGCATTTTTTTCGTTAAGCACATTTTAATCTCTATTTTTAATCTTTCTAATACAATGGAGCACAAAAAGACAAAGAATTCAATGAGAAAGACACAATGCACACGTTATCGGACAACGGCTCCTGTTCACGTCAACACAAAGAAAGCCGTGAACAGTCCCAAAAGAGTCAATTTTCACCGCATTTCTTTTTCGCAGTGTCTATTTCTGATACTGGCTACTTTGAAGACTGTCTTTGATCGATCACATAAACAGAATCGTATAAAGATGACATGGTCGGGTCTGTGGGCATTGGAATTAAAGAAAAACGGCAAACTAAATAAAATACGCAAACCGAAAAAAAACCACGACGAAAATGCCAAACCTTAACAACATTCGACTACAAACAGTGTTTGCGTCACACGACGACAACAGCAGTTATATCAACCGCCACGAGAGCCGCAACGAGAGCCGGAACGAGATCCGCCACGAGAGCAGTCACCACAGCCATGGCCACCGGCGCAAGCACCGTGACGAGTACCACTCAGATAGAACAGACCGCACCAGCCATGAACCACGTGTCTACCGCTACCGCGGGCCACTTCCGATCAGCAACGGCCAAACGCTGCCCATGCACATGGTGGAGCATAGCTGGGCGCTCGCTGAAAATGTGCGCCGCGGCCGACGCCATCGCCAGCCGACGTACGTGCTAGGCATGCGCCCGATGGACGCGTTTACGCATGACCGCGCTGGTCACATTCTGCGCGGGGAGATGTGTACCCTGGCCGCCGACTGTGCGGTGCTGGTCGAGAAAACACAAAACAAAGACGGCAAGCAGCCCATGGACCTTTTTCAGCTTATTGAGACCGAATTTGACCTTGCACAGGGGCCCATCTGGAAGCTGTGGGCGTTTGGCAGCACCAAGGACCAAGCGCCACGCGAGCTCAAGACGCTGCAGGATGTTCTGGACTTTGTCAAAGAGCGACTGTGGGTGGCTGAGCGTGGAGATGAGGGCGCTGATGAGCTGTTTGTGCACTTTGTAGTCGAGACAGGTGCATCGTGGCCAAAATTGTTTGCCGTTACTTACGAAGATGATGAGAAAGAGGAAGAGGAAGAGGAGGTGGTTGTGGAAGAGCAAGGGTGTGATGATACTAAAAGCGATGTTACCATTCGTGCTACTCCCAAAATACAGGCGAGGCGAGCCGAGGTGCTCAAGACGTTTGACGAGTGGGAAAAAGACGACAAGAACCTGCGGATGACATACGAGGAGTGGCAGGAGAAGGATCGCCTCAAGCAGGAGAGAATGAAGACACTGCTCAATAGAGAACAAGTAAAGAAGGTGCCTGAAAAGCAGAAACAGAGGGAAGAAACACCCCGAGAAGGCCGCAAGACAAACGAAGACCGCGTCAGAGAAGATAGGAAGAAGGAAGAAAAGAGAAGGAAGGAGTACGCAGAGATGAGAGAGAGGGACAAGGAGCGCTGAGGGAGCGGATAGCAGCCAAGACACCGTCGACGGTGAGCAGATCCGAAAACAAGGATAAGCTGAAGGACCGCACCTCGCGGCATCTGCCGGTGCGCCCAGAAAAGGACAGGTTGAGAGAGCACGCAGTCCGCAAGGCGCCGGAGCGTAGTACTGACAAGGCCAAGGATGCCACCGCAAGGGACAAGACGCCTCGCGGCGCGCACAGGCTGTTCTTCCCCTTTTCATAAGACATTTAGATCTCAGCGTACGATGTCCGGTGACAAATTAAAAAATTGTCGAAAGTTTGACGAAGATAAAAGGTACGTCCACGTGTTTTGAATTCTCTTTTGCCTTTCACTTCTTCTGTTGTTACCCGGTTTAACTTGGATGATGAAGTCTTGCCTACGCCCGAGTTCATACCAGAAGAGACTCTGAACCACAAAAGCCAGGCTAAATATCCCTGGTACGGCTAACATAATACACCACAATGCCATCATCCTGATTCTGTCAATGAAATCCGATCATGTCGCTCAGCGCTATTTAGTCCTGAGCTCATATTTTTTGTGACTTCCGCCCCATCCATATTTCGTCCCACGTGTATTACTCTTACGTGGTATCGGGTTGTATTCCTGACACAGTTTCTAAGATGGATGGTGAACGGATGGTAATGTGGGAAACTGTCCCAGTCAAACAGATTAGGTACACAGGTATCAAAAACATGTAAAGACCAGCGGGAGCTTACATGCCTTTCTTAGATCTCTTCTTTCAAGATGGGTCCGTTCAAGTGAGACATCGTTCCCATTGAAACAAGTCGACTGAGAATAAGTGGGGAGTGGCTTAAATTGAACCGAATAGTCACGTGACTAACTGTAAAGATCAACATGTAAGCAGCAGTTGCTTGTGATGTTCGTATGGTTTATGGTTATTGCAAAAAAAATAGAGCAGACTGTAGCGAGGGATGGTAAAGTTCACCGGACACAGCAAGATCAAGGCAGGCCAGGCTTTGAGGCCAGCCACCGGTCGGTCACAAGGTTGGCTTGGATATTCACCAAGTCCATTTGTACTTATAGCAGCCGTTGCCTTCTAGGTACGAGCCAAACGGCCAGTTCTTTGTTCCGTGAACATCCTTGACAATTCCAGTTTCGACCATTTCGACCATCACCATCACATCACTCACGGCGGACTCTGTCCTTGACTTTTCCCACATTTCCTCGGTCAAATCTACACACGACTCGACAGCCTTCAAACCACCGACTCCCAAGCACGATGGGCACTTCTCGGCCTCCAACGCCGTCCTCCGATTCCTCCGATGTATCAGAGGAGGACAGGCGTCGTTTTCCCTCAGCTGGACCGGCATGCGAACGGGGTGGGGACTACCGCCCAGGCAGCTACCACCCATTGACGCCCGGTGATGTCTCGGGTGATGGACAGTACAAAGTCCTCCACAAGCTGGGCTACGGGTCATTCTCGACAGTGTGGCTTGCGCGCGATCTGACAAAGGTGGCTGGCGCTGAACATCGCATTGTCGCGATCAAGGTTGTCGTCGCCCGTGCCGGGCCCGCGGATGGCTTACCCGAAGTAAAGCTCTACAAGCATTTGACTTCAGTGTCGGAGGCTGCAGCCCTCGACCGGTACGTCACGAAGCTGCTGGGCACATTTGCGGTCACCGGCCCAACGGCGCGCACGCCTGCCTCGTGTTTGAGCTCATGGGGCCTGACGTGAACAGGATGGTGGAGCATCTGCCGCAGTTTGTGCCTCGAACCATGTTCATGAAGGTTCGGTATCCGTTCTGGATGGCCAAGCGGATTGTGCGTGGTGCGCTCGAGGCGCTGATGTTTCTGCACGCTCACGGCATAGCTCACGGTGATGTGCAGCCGGGAAATTTTTTGTTCAAGCTCAAAGACAACGTCGACTCCTGCACCGAAGACGACCTCCAGCGCCCTGTCTGTCTTAATCCACAGTATCCCAAGATCTCCGAGCCCTCGTGCGGTTGGACGCAAGGTGGACCCTTGGGCGCCGAAGCGGTTGTATATTCCCCAGCCGATGGTTGATTGGGCCGACGCTGGTCCTGGGTTTTCTCTCAAGTTGTCAGACCTGGGTGGAGGTACGTCTTTTTATCTTTCCCCCCCCAAATCATGACAATGACGGCTGACAGTCGACCGCAGCGTACTTTACGGCGCACCCGCCTGCCGAGATTGTCTCACCGTCAGGGCTGCGTGCGCCCGAGCGTATTCTCCAGACACCGACAGACGTTCTTGACGGCCTTGCGCTGGATGTTTGGGCTGTGGGTTGCCTAGTGTTTGAGCTCGTCACGGGCCAGCAGCTGTTTTGCCTCCGTGGGTGCTGGACGAGACCGACGAGGAACACGACGATGAGCACCTCCTCCAGATGGTGTCGCTCCTGGGACCGCTGAATGATGCTGCGTGGGCGCGCTGGAAACGATTATCGCGGTATTACTCTGTGGGTGACAGCGGGCAACGGACCCTTTTCAGTATGAACGTTGTCGAGGGAGAGCCAATCCGGCGGCCCGAAGACTCGCACCCATGGAATCTGCAGACAATGGAGCAGGTGTTTGACCGGTTGGCGCCAGACGTATCGGACGCGGAAACCCGCGAGACCAAAAGGCTCATCCGGCACATTCTACAGTACGACCCAGCGCAGCGGCCCACGGCAGCCGAGATCTTGCAGGACCCATGGTTCCAGGAGGTGGGAGGCAGACGGGCAGAATAACAAGTCCCCTCTCTCGCAAGAGCCAGTCAAGGTTGCTCCGGGGTTTCATGTGAGCAGCCCGGCTCATCCTCATGTGATTGTGCATGGCGTCTTACTCTGCGTTATATCCAATATCGAGTTTGAGCTGTCGTGGATGTATTTTTTGTTATCATGTGCCATCCAGATATGTATGTTGAAAAAGCAATGCTCATGCTTCCTAGAAAACATTTATTGTTTCAAAAAAGGAGCACGAATTCAAGAAAATAAACTCGCCGATAAACATACGAACTTCCTGTTGTTGCCGTTATACGATATTTTTCAGAACGGCAAATAAACATCCGCCGAAGTAAGTCAAGCTCTTGTTTCCCGTTTAGCACCTGTCGTGGCGGCTCGTGCTTTTGCCAGGTCCGTAACATTCGGCTGTTATTGCCTAAATCCAGAGTATCATTTGAAAACGACGCCAGTAAAGCAGTGAAATAAAAAAAAGTAAAAAAAGATATTTGTCGACAAAACTTGCCGGAGAGGGTTGACACGGTTTCTCGGATCTACTCGTGATAATGCGCGGCCGATGCTCTCTGAGAATTTGGTGGGTGGTCTGTCGGACATGGAGCAACTGTGCTGCTGGAAAGCCGACAGCAGCGGGCAGCGTTTGGAACCGCCGGCGTTTAGAAAAGTCGCCGCGAAGCTGCACCTTGGCGTCACTAAAATACAGTAATTACTGCAGGGCACTGGGCAGTGAGACGGACCTTGCCGCACCGTCCAACGTCATGTTTGTAATCTCACTCTCCTTACAAAGCGCGGTCCGGGATCCAATGCCGGCTCGATGCTCCATAGCATCTGTTATGTCCGCTCGCCGCGCCTATCAGATAGCGTGATCTCAGCGTGAGCTCATTGAATGAAGAGAACTACTCGTACTGTGAGGAAGAGACAACATGCGTGAGGCTGTTTTGAATGAATTACTAATGTTCAGTGGAAGAGCAATTGATAATAGTGACTGACAGAAAACGCAGCCTCGAGGCAGCAAGGATGAAATGGGAGCGTAAGAAGCTATCCAGGATCATCGCCGTCTAGCTTTTTAATGGATAGACTTTGATGCTTCTTTCCCTTTCTTTTCTCTTCTTTCCTTTTCTTTCCTTTCTCTTCTCTTTCTAACCATCCGCCATCTTAAGTCCAGGCGCGACTGTTGCGATAAGTCCTCTCGCCGATAAAGCTCCTTGGTGTTTGGTGGTGGAAAAGTTGCTGGCGCCAGCAGGCCTCGGCCACGATTTGCAGCGTACTCTGGGCCAACTACGGCGATGATGTAATCCAACCCCACCGGTAAAGCCTTCCAGCCATGCAACAGCTAAAGGTCTGGAGCTTCAGAGCTCACCATGCTTAACTCCTTTCGCCGCACTAACAAAGCCGCGAACAATGAACGACACGAGGATGGCCGACCATCAAGGCTACCGAGGCGAATGAAAGAGCAAAAGGACGGGGTTCGCTCCCGGAGGGCTGGGGCATGAGTGTAGGCCCCAAAAGGCATAAATAAGGACGCTTCCCATCTCGAATTGAGGTTTTGTTTCTCCTCATCATCACCAAATCCAGTCTCTCAACCCTCGCAACCTCTCAACCATCACCGACATTACGTCCACTGTCAACTACAGCACAATAAACCCTCCTCCCTCCTGACAATGCCTTTCCCTACGCGCCAGCTCGGCCCAACGGCCCACGTCACCGGCCTCGGCATCGGCCTCATGGGCCTCTCGGTCTTTTACGGCACGGTGGCCTCGGACGAGGAGCGCTTCAAGTTCCTGGACCACGTGTACGCGTCGGGCAACCGCTTCTGGGACACGGCCGACATGTACCAGGACTCGGAGGACCTGCTGGGCAAGTGGTTCAAGCTGCACCCGGCCGGCGCGAGGAGATCTTTCTGGCCACCAAGTTCGGCAACACGCCGGCGCGCATCGTCCGCTCGGACCCCGAGTACGCGCGCGAGCCTGCGCCAAGTCGCTGCGCCGCCTGGGCGTGGACTACATCGACCTGTACTACGTCCACCGCGTGGACCGCAAGACGCCCATCGAGGACACGATGGCGGCGCTCGTGGAGCTCAAGAACGAGGGCAAGATCAAGTACATTGGCGTGTCCGAGGTCACGGAGGACTCGCTGCGGCGCGCGCACGCCGTGCACCGTTGACGGCGTTCCAGATCGAGTACAGCCCTTTTGCATGGACATTGAGTCGCCGCAGATCGGCCTCAAGAAGGCCTGCGAGGAGCTGGGCATTGCCATTGTGGCCTACTCGCCGCTCGGCCGCGGCATGCTGACGGGCCAGCTCACGAGCCCCGACCAGTTTGAGGAGGGCGACTTCCGCACCTTTGCGCCGCGCTTCAGCGCCGAGAACTTCCCAAGAACCTCAAGCTGGTGCACGACCTCAAGGTCGTTGCCGACAAGAAGGGCATCACCACGGGCCAGCTGTCGCTCGCGTGGCTGCTCAACCAGGGCGAGTACGTCGTGCCCATCCGGGCACCAAGCGCGCCAAGTACTACGACGAGAACATGGGCGCGCTCGCCGTCAAGCTGACGGCCGACGAGGACGCCGCCGTGCGCAAGGCCATTGAGGCCACCGAGATCGTTGGCCTGCGCTACCCAGAGGCCTACATCCACTCCATCTTTGGCGACACTCCGCTGCCCGCGAAGAAGTAAGCAGGACGGGAGAGACGGACGGAAGACGGAAAACGGAAACGTGAAAGGAAATGAGCGACCGCAAATTGATAGTATGAATTGACGAGTTTAGACGAGTCCAAGTATGAGACAGTGATGCTGAGAGCGAGTGAGAGGCAGTAGGTGAAAATTTTAGTGAGTGGAGTGAGTGACGTACTCGTATTACAGTGGGTGATACGGGCAGGGGCTCTATGGTGCCTGGCGCCATTGGCCCGCGCCGTGCAACGTAAGCCCTGCAGACCAACGACATCTCACCTTTTCTGCCAACGCCGACGTCAACAACGGCGGGCAAGCGGCCGACGGCGACAAAAGCACGCGAGTGGCCACCATCACATCTCACAATTCTCACACATTGCCGACGCAGAATGTCCCGACAACCACCCTACAAGGGCCGCTGCAAGTGCGGCCACATCCAGTACACGCTCACCCGCCGGCCGCGGCGCGTCATCCAGTGCTACTGCACCGACTGCCAAGAAGAACGAGCGGCAGTGACTATCAGATTGTGAGTGAGGCCCTGGAGTCCCCTTTACAAGTGTTTCCCCACCGTGCCCGTCACTCATCGACTAGATGGCCGAGTACCGCATCGAGGACGTTGTCGTGGAAGATCCGCTTAGCTCGTGGAAGATCTACACAATCCGCGAGGGCACGCGCAGCGGCCAGCCCAAGGAAAAGCACTTTTGCGGCGACTGCGGGTGTGTGCTGTGGACGGTGGCGATGCAGGACCGGGGCGAGCTGCGGCTGGTGCGGACGGCGCTCATCGAGGGCGGCGAGGGGCTGAAGATGTTTCCGCGACCGAGGTGCAGTTCCAGAGGTAGCTCTGACCATGGAGGAGGCGTCATAAGGGGTGATAAGGGGAGTGATGGGGAGTGATGGGGTGAGAAGAGATGAGAAGGGACGAGAAGAGACGAGAAGGGATGAGAAGAGATACGAGACACGACATCATAGCGGAGCATAGCGAGATTTGATTATTCTATTTCTTTCTTTTATTTCCTCACACGCTACGGCATTCTATTCACCATTGCTGTGCCCACCCGGGCCTCTCAACCCTACTGGGAAAACTTGGACATGGCCCGCAGCCGCGGCCCGTAGATGCGGAACAGAATCGGCGCCGGCAGCGCCACACACGAGATGCCGCCCAGGATGCTCGCCGCCGGGCCACGCCCAGGTTGGTAAACATGGGCTTGGCCGCCAGCGGCAGCGCACACGCCAGCAGCGAGCGCAGCACCGTGTTGGCCGACGTGGCGCTCGCCGCGTACTGGCCGTACGAGTCCACCAGGTGTTCAGCACTGCTGGAACACAATGTTGAACCGCAGCCGATAAACCCGCAGCCACGGTCGGGAGGGGCCACACGAACCGCGGCGCCGCCGTCCAGCCAAACCAGAAGAAGCCCGCGGAAAAGAGCACGCCGCCAAGAAGATGGGCGGCAGCCGGGCCTCGGGTGCGCTTTGCCGTTGCCCTGGCGCGCCACGGCGCGGGCGTACATCGGCTTGGTTGGCAATGTTGATGCCCATGCGATCGTGGCGCCGACAAAGAGCGCGATGAACGGCATGTTGGCCGCGATGGGACCGTAGCCGCGCTGGTCCCGGAAGACAATCGGGAAGACCTCGAGGACCATGAAGAGCAGGCCGTACACAAACGACGCGTACAGAGCGATGCACGTGACAATGGCTCCGTGAAGAACATGCGCAGCGGCGGCTCAGGTGCTTGGTGACGATCGTGTCCATGGTGACGCGCTCCAAACTCGTGCGGGTGCCACCAGCGGGGGTCACCGCGTCGGGAGCCGTCCGCAGGCGCACGGGCTTGCGCTCCAGCAAAACGGGGCCGTAGGTCTCGGGCAGGAACACCAGGGCCACGCCGCAGCTGAAGAAGGCCACAATGGCCTCGACGTACAAGCGTCCAGCGCCAGCCCAGGTGCGGGTTGTAGGCAATGGCTGCGCCAATGACGGCGCAAGACAGGCCCGCCGATGACGCAGATGGAGTAAAAGGCCATGGCGACGCACGCGTGGCCGGCGGGTACATGTCGCCGAGCGCGGCAGAGACGTTGCTGATGGGCGCCGAGCCAAAGACACCGCCCAGGAAGCGCGTGGCCAGAAGGGCCGCCGCGTTCTTGCTGTTGGCCGAGCCGATGCTAAAGATGCCCAGGATGAAGACGGCCGGCAGCATGGACCAGCGCCGGCCATATGCCTCGCTGACGGGGGCCCACAGCAGCGGGCCCAGGGCATAGCCCAAACGAACAGGGACAAGAGCAGGACAGTGGCCTCGTCGGACAGGTTCAAGTCCTCGGCAACGAGCTGTTCGGCAGGCGTCACAATGGACGAACCGAGGGAGCCGGCAAAGGCCAGCAGGCCGTAGATGAGAGTGAAGACGGCCTTGGTGAACGACGGCAGGTTGTGTGGATCTTCCGGGTCGTCGGTGCCCTCGAACCGAACCTGATATGCCGGGTCCATTGCGGGCTTCCGAAGCGGCGAAGATGGACACTGGAGTCGTAATCGATTTCTGTCATGGTTGGTATTCTCCTCTACAAAAAAGGACAAAGATAAACAAAACAAAACAATAAAAACAAAAAGGGCAGGGATCGCACTATTTCACTTGTTGGAGTTGTTACCACTTCTCGTTCCACGTGTCATGGACACACGGTTGCACAACTTATACACTCGGCACAGCGGTGGGAGCTGTGTTGAGCCTCGCCGGAACCCGGTGTCTCTTGTGTCGTGTGTCTTGGTTGTAGACAGACGAGTGTCGTTGGTGGCGGACGGGATGGCGTATAGCGTCTTGGCGGTGACGGAGGACGGCGGTCAGAACGGGGTCAAATTTAGGGGGAACAGGTTAGGAAATATACAGCAGATGCGAGGGAAGTGGACTTCTGAGCAAGAAAGGAAAACGGAACAATGCCAAATGAGCGTGGGATAAAACAGGTGTTTCTTAATGAAGGACGAAGAAAAAAGATGAGTCGGTTTAAAGATGATGGAAAAAGACTGGAAAATGTCGACGATGATAAAGGCGCGTTCGGAAACATTAATAAAAAAAAAGCGAAAAACGACGAAAAAAACACCTGGATCTGCGCCGCCGAGAGCCGAGCTGGCATTCTTCTCGCCATTTCGTGATTTTCTGACTAAAAACTACCCTGCAAGCCCAGCTCCCGAGCTCCAGGCACGCCGTAGCCGCTCTCTTTTTGGTATAGCGTTGCGGGAACCGCTTAGTCATCTTCGTCGTGATGGAGAAAAGATCTCCCACGACCTGTCGCTGTAATGTTTGACATTCACGTTAGTGGCTGAGGGCACTGACACACTAACGCTGGCGTTGTTTCCGGCGGTGTTAGGGCCTGCTGCCAGTGCTGTCGCAGGCAGTTTCAGCGCGTTGGCAGCAGATGTCAGAATGTGTATACTTGATTGAGTGAAGGAGGGAAAGTGCGAGAGGCCATTGACCCCAAAACTATGCTAAAACAGGTGGCAGGTTTGGGTCTCTGACCCCACATGGTTTCCTTGGTGGCCTCAGGCCTCCAATCTGCCTGACACCCCTGCTTCTTTCTGACAGCAGACTGCAGGCGCTCAGCATAAGCACCGGAGACTTTTGGAACCACCGGTTGTTTTCAGCGTATCTACGAGCCGAAAAGGAACCGCCCGGGGACTTTCCAGCGCATCCGCGGGGGGCCATCAAGGTTTACTTCAAAGACGTTTTTGTCGATGGAGTCTTTTTTATTCACTCGACACACTTCGTCCTCTCGTGCCTTTCCGCATTGACAGGTAAACCTGGGCTCAGCGCGCGCGGTGATCCTCCGTGGGAGGAAGGGTCATGTTTGGTCGTTGAAAGTGATTTGACACTGTAATGTATATATATATATATCATCTCTATGACACCAGCTTTACTCCAAAAATGATGACGAAGCAGCTGGGAACCAGAGACAGATGGACTACGGCCCCAAATGCACAGATGCCGATGCAATTTCCAAAGCTCCTTGACTTTCCGCCACGGCTTGTTCGCTGGCTTTGGTCACGCCGTGATAAAGTTCCAGGTGTTGCAGGAAACCATCCCGCGTCAAGTGCATGCGATACGGCTGTCACGCCTGATGAACGTGCGTCGACGGCGCGCAGTAATAACCCAATCAAGCGTAGTTGGCTGAGCGGTGAAGGTTGAGGTAGGGCACAGTCACGTACTGCGTTGCGCCAGGTGTACTCGTCATGCTGTATCTACACGGCAGAGAACAGGTCGCGAGGCCCGCAACGGCGGCGGCTCGGTTTCTTGTCTTGGCGGCGGCAGTTTCGGGTGCAGCCCAACGCGCGCGCCGGACGGCCGAGCGGTCGACCAGGACCATCCTTTCACCGAGCGGAATGCCGTCAGGGCTGTATTTCCCGGGCAGGGTCCGGATCGACGGGTACGTTTCTCTCTCAGCCAGCACGGTGGACAGCGGCAGCGGCGGCACCCTGGTCACTTCGTCCAGCGACATGGGGTAGTAGTAGACGTTCCCGCTGAAGCAATCGTGGCAGAGACGCTCACAGGTGATGAGGTACAGGTAGGTGGCAAGACGCTGCGCAGGGCGGCACCCGGGCAGCGGTTTTCTGTATACGCGTTGGCCCATCCAAGGGGAGACGGGGTCCAGGTAAAGCATGCGCCAGCCGGCGCAGGTCGACGTTTGCAGCGTAGCAAAGAGCGTTGCCAGGCTGTAGCCCGCGGGCATCTTAGGAGATAACGGCCCGCAGAACATCGGGCAGTGCTTCCGGATGATCCTGTAGGGCATGAGGGACTCGACGGCGGCCCAGATACGGCGGCTTGTGCGGCGCATGCAAATGATTGTCGGGACATCGACGTGGGTCAAGATTTTGTGCAGGATCTCTGTGGGCATGGCGAGGAGCAGAGAGGTGGTGGGTTTGGCGGTGAGTCTCTTGCGTGGACGGTTGTGGACGAGCTTGCAGTACTGGACTAGGTACATGCTGTCGAGCGTGCCGCTTCTTTCTCGGGAAAGATACTCGATGCTATGCTTCAAAAGACTGGCTGGCAACCGGGCGATTTTCGCATCCATATCTGCGAGTGGTTTTTTATTGATGTGACGGTAAAGTTTGGAAGTGTACAGGGTTGACGATGTTGTTGGGAAGAGGTGGCGAAGATAGGAAAGCAAAAAAGTATGCAGGGAGGGCGAGATATAAGAAATACAGGACCAGCAGGACTTGGACGTCTTAGGATCACGTGAGGATTTCATTAAGTATCTTTTACGATCGCCAAGTCGTTACTCATCTACGTCTAAGCCAGAGAGAAGAACATGTTGGTTTCTACAAATCTTATCTCTCGTAGAACGCTGACACAGCCATCGAATTGTCAATAGTCAGTTAGTACTTGAAAGACCGAGGCACATGTATTTTATTCCGCATGACTGAGTCTGGCAAGGAAGCAACGAGGCTGTGACAGCGATATTTAGAAACCCTCATCAATCAATCATGAATCATATGATTATGTGAGATGTTCGGGCGCTACGGCCCGTGTTTAGGCACGGCGCTTTTAGTGGCTTCGGGGACATTAGCACATTATTCCAGCGATATGACGCGCTAGTCTTTAGCGGCTTAAGGCCACGCAAAGACAAGAAAATATCTCACTTCCAGGGGCAAGTAAACAAACTCAGTTGCTCTAGGGCGAGGCAAACAGAGCAAGTCTCGCAAGTATTGGAGCCCACACAACACAGCCTTGTCCCTCCTCGGCTCCTCCAATCCCAGTCAAGCACGTCTACAGAGACCGCTCTTCGTCAGTCATCCCATCGTCTCCAATCCGCCATCCACCCTTGCCGAGTTATGGCGCGCTGCTTGTTCAGCATACCCAGCCGGTCCTCAAGCACCATGAGCGCCATGCGCACCATCGCTCGCATCGTGTCCCGAACGATGCCCGGATGTGGTGCTGGCCTGTTACTTGTCAGTGCTGCCTGCCTCGAGTGCTTTGTAAAGAACATGGACATCACACGCCTACCTTTACCGTCTGCTGTGTCTCTGCGTCTGCTCCGGTATTTGCCTTGCAGCCCCACTTCGAGTACAGATCGGGCGGCAGCATCTTCTTGCCAAGGCCATTGCTGTACACCGTGAGCGTGTGCTCCTGTCCATTTTCGCATTTGATCATGCACCGCCCACCGTGTTCCTTGACCACCTGCAGGAGACGGCTGATGAGTGCAGCCAGCTTGCGCAGATGCACCTGGTTGGCCCTCTCCCACCTCTTGACGTCTTTCACAACGTCTTCCACACGCGGCACCTCAAAGATGTGGTACGCACGCACCAGCTTGGGTGTCTGGGAGAACCAGAGCTGCGGCGCCACGCCACTAAACTCGAGGCGTCTGTGGCGACGCGGGTCTTGATCTCGAGGGTGGACCCCGGCAGAACAGAGTGGCCTTGACGCGTGACTCGCAGCTTCGACCCCGGTAGCGCGGTCGCTTCTTTGGCAGAAGGCCTGTTGGCCTGCGCGAGAGACAGCGAGGAGAGGAGGCCGGAGAGGTCGTCGTTGCTGTTGCTGTCAGTGGCTTTGTCGCTGCGCGTCGGGGGCGTGGCCGTGTCCTCGACATAGGCATCCGTCTTGTAGCGCACAATGCAGTGCATACCGCCAAATCGGTAGCTGATGATGCGGTGATGGCCTGTGCTGCCGGGCGTTGTCTCCGTTGTGTACGCCTTTTTCAAACTCGTGGCCGTACCCGTGGAAGTCGTTGGGCCCAATGAACTCCGTTGTGGCAGTCTCTACACGGCAGAAAACGACCGTCGCATTGTTGACCTCCACGTCAATGGTGAATGGCTCAACTCCGTTCCGGCTTGACGCCGGGTCGACAAACGAAAGGATCTTGCGGAGGTTGTTGCGGTCCATCACAACATCAACGTCGTTAATGTCAAACGACGGGTGGACAGTGTACAGGGCACGGAACAGGGGCTCGAGGGGGCTGTTGGGGTGACGGGCGGCATTCTGGGCACTGTAGACCAGACCAGAGTCCTTTTTGAGGAATTGCGGACCAGCCGGGGGCGATCAGCGTGCCGGGCTGCCGGGGATGGAGATCGTGGGCTGGGCAGCATCGAGCCAGCTGTAAGATGCCAGGTGTTGGATCTTGGAAATGGTGGCCGAGGTGGGCGTCTTGATGGTGTCGAGTTCAAGATGGGAGATCTCTGCAATGATTGTAGAATTGGTAGACGACGCCATGTTGTATCTTTCAAAAGTGGCGCGTCAGTTGCCAAGGCTTACACTTGATCGAATGAAAGAAGAGCAAAGGAAAATGGGTCAGAAAGGAAGAGGCGAGCCCTTTTATATTTGTTGGGGAAGTGAATGTCCAGTTGTCCTGCAGTGTCTCCGGTCCGTTTGTAGTTGACTGCCGTGCACTCCCGTCAGGATTTTGGTCATTCACGTTTAACCTCCAACAAGCTCACTTCAGTGAGCCAAAAACGATGCTTCGTTGAATCTAGTGTCCACATGGCATTTGTGGTGGGATAGTCCCTTGACACCCACAACATTTTTTGTGCTTTGGACAAGAGGCCGTACGAGTTCAGCGTTGTCGAATGATATTGGGTACGGAGGGAATACAGTAACAAGAAGCCGGCATTTAAATCTCAACACAAGCTTAGAATACAACTTTGGCTGACAGTGGCTTTGGCATAAAAGATACAGCAAAAGTGAGGCCCAAGAAATACCAATGCACCGAGGAGGATTTGATTTTTCCTCTGTCCCTGCAGTCGCTGGGAATTTTTTTGGTTTATAACGTGACACGATTTTCCTCTCGTTCATTTATGTCTTTAGTCTTCGGTCTTTTTAAGCCAAAATCTTGTCCTCGTTGATTAGGGTTGTCGTCTTATTATTATGAATAATTTATACAACATTTTTATTAGCCCGCCAGTCTACAGTGAAATGTCACTCAAAAAGAAGAGGCATTGATTCATCGTGCTATATTATTCGAAAGGTTTTAAAAATGAGCTATATACAGACATAATCCCTGAATCAGCTTGAACAGTTTCTTATAGATGCGATATACCAGCAACACCATTATCCGAGTCATCACTATCGGATGGCGTCTTTGTACGAGGACAGCAATTCACAGCTCTTTCTTGACGCTCTGGATACAAGAAGGACAAACGGTAGAACCGTCGCACCCGGCGGTGAGAGGGTCCATGGTCGATTGATCGTCATCAAATCGAGTTCTTGTTGTTGATGGTGTTTTGATGCTCGTGAGTGGATTCCGGCACGTGAGTATCGGGGCCTCAGCAAGACATCAGAGAGAGAGTAGTTTGCTGGAAAGTTTAAGTGGCGGCGAATTTCGTCGTGATCATGAGGAAGACAAAATAACAAAATGCAAAATGCAGTGGAAGAGGATAATGTAGAGACTGAGTCAGGGTAGCGAGGGCTACGGCGAGAATCAAATGAAAACGGCGGGAACAAGTTCGATTAGGCGAGAAGCAGACGGCTTCGTACGAAGTTGGAATGGGATGAGTAGAAGAGATGAGAAAAGGTTCAGAAGGCATATAGGAAGGTAAATATGAGCCGAAACAAAAGGAGACACGCTGGTTCTGATTACGGGCTGGAAATAAATGAGGATGAAAACAAAACTGCCTCGCGGAGGCTGTGCTTCGTTGGTGCCCGACGTGGTTTATTCCCCGTCGAGTACTATGCCTTGTGAGGCTCTGCTAGGACTGAAAATGAGCTCTACTTTTTGCAGATTGCATTACACTTCATCCGCCTCAGCCAATGGTATGGCTGTCCGATTCTGCACATTCCCAATAGACACGTCACATTGCGACTGCGCCTCTATTTCTGCCTTTGGCAAATCTAACTGGCAGCTCTTGCTGCTTTACGGCCTTGTTGGTTCTTGCGCGAGTCTCTTTGACTGGAAATTGTCAGATGAGTACATGTACTTGTGAGGGAAACCGAACCCCCAAAGGGTCAGTGGCCCCTACGTATTCCCCCTGTAGCCCACGCATGTCAGGGTATTTGACAGAAATGCTTTGCTGGGCATGAAACACGAGTTCTTCAATTTCTTTTCCTGCAGCCCTTCAGAAATACGGCCTACATTTATGAGGCAAATCCATAATGCCGTTTCACAAAAAACGCCGCACATGGAAGTAGCTATGACCGAAGCGCGCCGGTGCTAGTAGGAACGGCCCGTGCAGCTGGAGCGAATCAAGAAGGCACGACTGGCACTATGTCCATCAACGAGATATTGGGCCACAACTAAAAATGGACAATTTTATTGTGCCTGGCACTGCTGGCTGCCTAAATCTGAAATACATCCTTGGTTCAGTCGACTGAGCCGCATATGCAAGTTTGAATCATGACCCTTTAAAATAATCATTCCAATTTTAGAGCATATTAACGAAAACAAGATGTCAGGCTCTTGTTCTTTTTTCTCTTGCTTATTTATTAGTTTCAATTTCAATGGAATTGTCATTCGTTGGCCCTTGACTGTTTGGTCTTCGTCATCGTTGCACTCCTCTACATCTTCGTAACGTCCAAACTAAGGCCCTCCAACGGCCAAGGACTGGGTTCTACGGACCCGGAACAGAGTATCCGTTCATGCTGCCCTTTGTTTCGCTTAGTCTTCCTCCCCCCTAGTCAAGTTCCTTCTTTGTAACCGCAGGCCGGAGTTTGGAGTCTTCTACGAGTAGATGCGTTTCTCATGCCCAGCTTCTCCTCCTCCTTCCCATTTACATGTCCATGGCACAGGATACACCGCATCTACATATCCAACGACAGCTACAACATCCTCAGCAGTCACCATCGCTTCAAGACCACTCAAGACCACGCATGAAGATGAACCGATCGAGAAATACCAGCAAAATAGCAACGAAAGTTTTGATTACCGCCTGCACAAGATGGTGGCTACATCCTCTTTACCGGCCACAGCGACGATGGCCGCAACAGCCGCAGCCTCCACCACTGCTTCGCCTTTGGTGACCCAGCCCTTCTCCCGCATGACTTCAAGAAACGCGGCCATTCATCGCCGCCGGAATTATTACCTTGGTTTCCATCGGGCGGCTACAACGCGACCGCCAATGGCGAGGGCCAGTTTTTCTCCATCTTTTTCTATTCGCTGTCCCTAACCTCCTGCAAGCTGTCCATCCTTACTCTACCTCATCGTCTTCCTCTACACTTGGGTCCGCTCCGCCAGCGTGTTTCTGATTGTCCTTGTGTGCATCAGCCAGGCCTAGGTGGCTCGACGTGATCTTCACCGCCTGCACGCCCCTGCGCGCTTTCTGGGACCTTTCCGTGATCGGGACCAGTCTGCCACCCCCAGGTGTACAGGCTGGCCAACCAGATATAGTATCAGATGATGGGCATCAACTTTTTGATGTTCCTGTTGCCCTTGCCTCTCGTCTGGTGCCTCAGGGTCCGGCGGGTTCAAAACGTCCTGCTGGTGTTTGTCTTTGCCCTGGGCTTCTTCGTGTGCGCCATCTCCATCACCCACATCGTGCTTATGACTCCACTCGCCGCCAACCCGGGCCCCGGTTTTACCTACAGCGCATCTCCATCCTCTACTGGAATGATGTCGAGACAAATCTCGCAATTGTCGTTGCCAGTGCCATCACGTTGAAGCCGTTTGTCGGTCGATTCCTCCCTCGATTGTTCATTGGTTTTCTTTGACGGACCAGGACCTCCCCGCCAGAGCAGCCGCGGCCGATAATAGCCCGTAGCCCCGTCGACGATGGCAGGGGTGCCGGCTCGGTGACCTCCACAACAACCACAGCTGGCTGCGCATCTTTGATCCTATCACTACACTGCGGAGCAGGCTTGATCCTAGGGTCCCGGCCGTAGACGGCTCTGCGGCTGACGACATCAAGGCCCTGCGTAGTGCCCAATTCTCACACGCATCCTCACGCCTCGACGCACAGTCCATCAGTGGCGGCCACGCCGGTGACGAGGAGACGGCCATGGCGCCCCGGGTGCCGCCGTCGCTGGACGAACGCAGGATACGAAACGACAACGATCACCAGGTCATGTCGGATGCGGCACCGGGCGGTAGTAATGTTGCATATTTTATATTTCTTTCTACTTCTCATGTGTTGTATCACAGCCCTTCATAGCCTTTCATAGCTCGCTGTCTGACTGCTGTCCTACTTTGCTGCTAAGATGCTGCAGATGGCTTTGTGAACTCGTCTGGCAGCTGAATGTTTGTGATATGCCAGAGTCCGGGATCACAACGACATCGGAGCCCATCAACCTGCCAAGTGCTCTTGACTCCTCTGGCACAGTCCCATCCAACTCACCGGCAACAAGGACGAACCGGGCCCGTCGCCTCTCTTGCCGATATCCTCGGCGTATGGGTAGAGGTCCAAGACCTTTAGCGCAGCAATGCTGGCCTCGTAGCCCTCGATGCTCTGCTGGCAGTACACTTTTTCGGCGTGAGCAATCCGCTCTGGATATTTGGCTGCAAAATCCGCATCAAACCAGCGAGCAATGCTCTGCGGCCGAGTGCGCGAGGTCCGTTCTTCCGTCCGTACTGGATGCGGGTCGCATGTGCGGCGTTGGACTCGGGGTGCTCGTGGCACGCTGTTTCGACGACCACAACGCGCCGGACACGATCGCGGTGCTTGAGCGCCAAAAATGAGGCCCATGGCGGCGCCGATGCTCAAGCCACAATAGCTGCAAGGTGCTGGATGCCGAGTGTTGAGCAGCTTCAGCACGTCGTCTGCCAAATCCTCCATGGTGTGGCCCTTGGCATAGTCGACATCGGGTCGGATGAGAGCGGTGACAGTCCATGGAAGCGCATATCGTAGCGGACAATGGTATACTCGGCCTGGAAGACGCCCACAGAGTCGTCCCAAAGCTGCGTCGTTGCCGCGAGCGAGTTGGCGAACAGGAGGACGGGTTTCAGGCCATTGAGGCAGCCGTCAATCTTGTAAGTACATGCGTATCTCGGGCTGTGCAGAGACCGTCACGAAAGCCCTGAGCGTTTGGGACTTTGCCGGGCATGGTGGCTATGTTAGCAATGTTGTTTGTCTCCGTGCTGCAAGGACTCTCTCCAAATGTACTGTGACTTCATAGCCAGTAAAGAAGAGTAAATAAAACAAGAGATAAGTGTGTAAGTCGGCATCCTGTCACGAGAATCGGTGATCGGCGAATTTATCAAAATGCCTAGCGCAATGATGATCCTAATCTTTCAGCACCGGTAAACAGGTGCTTTTTGCCGAATAGATTATGCAATCATACGGAGTACATTATCGCAGATGGTAAGCTGCTCAGCGGAAAACACCTGCAAAGCTGTCACTAGTTTACGGGCCATTATTTGCATGCACGGCTGCGAATGGGTCGACGACGGTCGCCTCGGCCCGTGGTGCCCCGTGCTCGGCCGGGTTGGGGTTATGTAATATCAATGAGTATTCATAGGAATACAATAGCGTTGACTTGTATCTTATTGTCTACATTGTTTTTTCTATTTTCATGTTTGTTCAAGTTTCCGCCTTCTTCTCTACCTTCATGCCGAGCTGGTCGCATTCGCAACAACCTCGTCGAACCAGCCAAACACAACCTCGTTCTCCAGCAGCTGGGCACCTAGCGAGCAATGCGCACCGGCACCGATGCACCAGAAAAGAAGTTGGTAGGTGGCTAGGCCGGGGCGCAGGAGGTCGGCCAACAGGCGTCCCTGCGGGAAAGAAAATGTCGTTCTCGGCGTCGCGACAAAGGTGGGCGTCGAAATGTTGGCGGCCAGGGTGGTCATGTTGTAGTCCTGCAACTGGTGCAGCCAGTCGAACGCCGAGTGCGTATTGAACGCCCACTCGCCCTGTCTGGATGCCCCAGCGCTCGCCCGGGCTGGTGAGCCAGCGTGCTGTTGAGGGCTTCTTCGATGAGGGCGGTCAAAAGTACGTCTGGTTGCCTGCGTCAAACAGGTTTGATGAGCGTCGATGGAACATCTCGTCCAAAATGGTTTGGCCCGGCGTCAGGAATGCCGTCGACCGCCATGACGGCCACCAGGCGGTGCTCGACGGCGGCCGCGCGCGGCGCCAGGCAGCCCGCCAAACGAGATGCCCAGCAGGCCAATGGCGTCCGGCTGGGGACACATAAGACTGGGCCCCGGAGGTCAAATGTAAACCAGCCGGTTTGGTGGAGGCGTGTCACGGTCTGTTTGGACACTTGTTGTCTTGACCGATACGCTCCCCCATCAGCACATCGACGACGGGGCGAGATACCCGGGCCCCTCCAGTTGGGCACAAAGCCCAGTTCTGCTCGCGGCCACCCCGTGCCTGGGCCCGGGCCCTCGAAGTCAGCAAAAATTGTAGCCCCCGCGCTCGAGCGCCCAGGGCACCCCAAGCCCCTGGGGTACAGCCCTCCCTCCCTGGCAGCCGGGGTCGTTTTTTAAAGCCCCCAAAGTGCCCATTGAAAAAAATGACCGTTTCCGGCCCCCGCGGGCCGGCCAAAAAGCCGGCCCCTTTAAGAAAATTTACCAGAATTGGCCTCCCGGCCCAGGCGCCCCCCCCACGGCCCCAGGGGGGATCCCCGGCCCAAGCCCCAGCCCCCCGGACCATGCCCGGGGGTTCGAATGGGGCGCTGCGGGGGCCCGCCCCACAGCGAGTTGATGCGCGGGTCGACCAGTTGCCGTGCAGGTAGAAATCGGGCGGAGCGTAGTAGGAGCGCGCGAAAGTAGGCCGTAGCGCGCGACACGGGGTAGCGCGCGCGCGTCAATGGCGTCGGCCTCGGCCTGCACGCGCCGTGGCGAGGTCGTAAAAGGCGTTGTTAGTAGCTGGTAAAGTGCCCGGCACGAGCTGCTGGCGCCACGAGCGTCTCGCCAATGTCGGAACCGCCAAAGGCGCCATTGCGAGGCACGCGCAGGACCTCAAAGTGTAGTCGGTGTCGGTGCTGAGCTGGTACATAGGGTCGGTGGTGTTGACGGCGGCCGCGGCGGCGCGAAGCTGCCGACCAGTGAGAGGGTCGAGAGGTCGAGAAGAACTTCATCTTGGAGGTGTGAATGGGTGGCGTCGATAACGTTGGCTCAGTCAATCAGATCAAGTGGAGCGTCGATGTTCCTTTTATCTTTACATTGTTGTGATCATCTAAATAATCACGGATGAATCATCCGTAAGAACAACAGTTCTCGGCAATAGACAACTGACCGGCTCGCATCGCATTCGCCTGCCGTGATGGATGCAGCGGGCGCCGTGGATTCAGATCCTGCCGTGCGACGTCATTAAGGTGACTTGCGCTGCAGCGCTGATGAAATCATGTTCATTGCACCCGGAATGGAAGTAAGAAATCGAAAAAAAAAACAGAGTTGAACAACACCGGTTCCCCACTCGCTTCCCACGAGCGGTGGTAAGATACGACGACAATGGCATGAACTGCCATTGCTGGACCTGCTACTGCACTGCCCTGTCCGCATTGTCCTCTTCGGCCTCCCCCACAAGCCTCCCCAGCAGGCCTCCCCACAGCCTCCCCACAGCCTCGTATCCTTGTAGGTTGGCCCGGCGTTTGGTCTGGCTGCCAAAGACCTCTTGAAGGTCGTGCACAGGTGACACATTCTGCTGAATAGCCGGCCCAGTTTCTCGCGCAAGACCTCCTTTTACGAGTAAATACATTCCCGTGTTTATTCTGAGCAACGCGTAAGGCTTGCTCATTCTTGTCGTCTGGCACCATTCTACCGGGCAGAAACTTGAATCATATAATGTGTGTATGAGCCATCTTGTAGAAAGAGACACATGTCCCCCACGTTCAGGAGGCAAGATACTACCAGCATTCGTGGTTCTTCTCTCTCACATTGATCACTCCTTCAACCGGACAGCGTGTCGTTGCCTTTAATATTTGTGCCAGGTATATTATTCCAACCATTCTTTCCCAATCACAGACTCGCGTACGACAATCGTCTTTTCGTTGCCTCGACGGCCGCAATGGCTTGATCGCAAGGAGGAGACAGTCGTGAACTCTGTTCAAGTTATGCCACTTTCCCTCCCCGGCGTGGCGAGTGCCGAGGTTTTCAGCGCGGAGGCTTCGGCCAGCACAGTGCCAAGACGACTTGCCGTCGATTCAAAGTATGTTCGCAGAGTACGACCGAAAGGATCTCTTCCAAGGACTGCCATCTTCCTCTCCAGATAGCACAGCGCTGTGGATAGATCTTTCTGAGAATTCTGGAAATGTGCCATAGTCTCTGGTGTGGCTGTGCGGCCCGTGAACTCTGCCATTTCAACGGCTGCTGTAGCTGCTTCAGCCGTTACAGACGTCCTGGGGGCCTGTACACCATACTGTGTATGAGTCTGTGTTCCAGCAGCAGGCTGCTTGGTGGCCGGTCTGCGAAAGTGCGACAGTGGACTGAGCTGGCCACGCAACGGCGCGCGTGCGTGCGGCCAGCACCATGCCTGCCACAGCACGGCCATGGCCACCTGCAGCTGGGTACACGACAAAAGGGTCTGTACAGCAGCAGCCTCGAGCGGTAGTCCCTGAATCTCCCCGCCGCCGTTGATCTCTGTGCGAAGGCTATCAGCCGCGATGGCTATCATCGTCGCTGCGGAGGCTTCTGTGGCTTTAGGCCGGACCAGAGGCCAACGAGGTGGTTTCCCAAGGCGGTGACAACATTTGAAGCCTCGTGGACGCGGCAGCAGGCATGCACAAAGTTGCTAGCCAGTCCCTCCTTGATGCCGCTGAGGCCGAAGCGATGTACGAGTTGGTAAGCTGCGACGATCGGAGCTCACTAGGCATATAGATATGTGTGTGAAGCGTGTCCTCCGGCAAAAAAAGAGATGACCTTGGCCGACAGGGCGGAGGTATGGCTGTCTGTTCCGTCTTGGAATCCGTGGCGGTCGTATTGATGGGAAGAAGGCCGACCTCCTCTGTGTCCGTCTGCGAGTCCATGTCGAGAGATCTCACTGCAAAGATTTATCAAGGATTTTGGCCGAGGTGAAGACGAGGTGGGCAATCAGTGCCGGGTCGAAGGATCACTTTTCGTGCGTGGTTGTGTCTTTGCCAGGGTTGGTAAAAAAAAAGGAGGAAAGAGGAAGGAGGAAGGAGGGGGGAAGCACATTCTTTTTATGTATATGTGGGATCCTACTACGAGCACCATGGAGAAGTAGTAGATGCAACGCTGCTAGCAGAAGTGGTGTAGTTGTTGGTAACGGAATCTATTGATGCTCACTCATATGAGGGTGGTAAAGGACTGCAGACTCATACGCGTTGCATCGTTTTTGCTAGTCACACCCCAAAAACAACAAAAGCAAAAATTCATGTCAGTGTCATATAAATATTATTGCTCTGCATTACTATCGCCAGAGGTGGTTAAACGTAAAATAGATTATAAAAGGAATCAAGCTGAAAATTGTTTCTAGACGAATGCTTTTACTAGTATCTAAACAATTTCAAACTTGAACTTGTGGTTGGTTGGCTTACCCTTCGACCGCTTTGTCCTGAACTCTGATGGAACGGTTTATTGGAAAACGAAACGGAGGCAGATCGCCTCATCACAGACCGTACTTGAAGTCAAGAGCGCGATCGCCCTCGAGACCGTTTGTCGTGGTACCCTCGCTGATGAGCTTCGTCTTTTGCGCGTTTCTGCGGCGCAGGATGAGCCAGCTGGCAAAGTAGAGGCATGCGGCGACCACCTCGAGACCGGCCGAGACCGCGTTGCCCTGGACATAACGGGGGCCCTGCGTGGTGGGGTACAGCTGGGACGAGACCAGCAGGAGAGGTTGCCGATGGAGTAGAAAAAGGGCAGACCAAATGCGCGCTTGTTGTCGGGCGACAGGTTGGTGCCCATCCAGGCGACGACGAGGGTCGAGATGGGGTAGACGCCGAGCACCAGGATAAACATGCCGGCGTAGCCGGCGTGCGCGTTCGAGGTGCCAACACAGATTAGGTAGCCGGTGATGACGGGGATGCAGCACCACATGAGGACAATGGCGCGCGGTTGAGGCGGTCCGAGATGTAGCAGTTGGTCACGAGGGAGATGGCGCCGACAACGTACACGGGGATGGTCAAGTAGTTGATTTGGATTGCAGCGTATCTGGGAAATGTCAGCGCGGTTTTCCTCTCTCTCTCTCTCTCTCAAAAATATGTGCTCACCCAAGACCGCCGATAAATGGTCGGCAGAAACACGCCAAAGCCCGTGATGGCCACCGACGACGTGAAAAAGGCAATGGCGCAGACGTAAATGTACGGGTCCTTGAGGCACTGGCGCACCCACTTCCAGTCAAACGAGTCGTCGCCGCGAAAGAGCTCGTCGCGCTTGCGGCGCAGACGCATCGTCTCCTTTTCCTCGGCGCTCAAGAACCACGCGTCCTCGGGCGTCTTGGGCAGGATCGCGAGGCCGATGCCGCCGACGACAAGGGTAAAGCAAAAGTCAATGATAAACAGCCAGCGCCACGGCACGAGCCCCCGACGCGTGCCCATGCTCTGAACGCCGTAGGCAATGAGGCCGCCAAAGGCGCCTGACGTGCAGTTGGCCAGGTTGCCCATCATGACACGCTTGCCGGCGGCCTTTTGCGGGTAGATGGTGGAGAACAGGTACGCGAAGCCGGGCGAGATGCCGGCCTCGAAGATGCCCAGCAGGGTGCGCACGGCCAGCGCCTGGCTATAGGTCTGGACAAACGCCGTGGCCAGCGTCACGGCGCTCCACAGGATGAGGCCGACGCCGAGGGCGCGGTTGGCACCGTAGCGGCGGACGGCAAAGACCCAGGGCACTTCAAAGGCGATGAGGGTGACGCTGATGCAGGTCGTGAGGTTGCCAAACATGTTGCCGGTGAGGTCCAGGTCGGCAGCGAAGCCAAACGTCTTGGCGTTTCCGAGCTACGAGGTGTTGGAGACGTGAACGGGAAAAGGGGGGAAAAAGGCGGACAGGAAAGGGGAAGACGAATATCCTGGTGCGGCACTCACATTGTTGCGGTCGAGGGACGACAGCACGAGAAAGGCAAAGGCCACGGGGACCAGCCAGCGGTCAAACTTGCGGAGAGCCGCAGCCTCCTTGCCGGGTCGATGTAGATGGTGGCAATCTCCTCGGACGAGCCATCCTGGACGGTCACGGGCGCAACGGCAGCATCCATGCCCTTTTCGTACGCGGTCTTCTCTGCGGCGTCACTCATGATGAAGTCGATCCGTGGGTTGAAGAAGAAAACGGCAAAGACTGAAGAAGAGAAAATAAACTGCAGCAGTTGAAACCCAGAGTCGTGGTCCGGTGTCCTGTTCAAGACTTGCAAAATATATTCAGCTCGGCCCAGGAGCATCTCCTGAATTTTATGTCTACCTGGCACACCGTCTCGACTTCTCCCGTGGGGTTTCATCCATGTGTCGATAAACGCACATTGCCATAAGAGCAGGCCTGCGGTTTAGCAGTTCAAGCGTCCGTGTGGAGCCCGGCGGCAAGGTGCTCCTTATCTTGGCGTGTCTTTTCAAACAATTGGTTCTTATACAAACGACGCTAGGCGAATTGTCCGTTTTGCCTATCGATATAACTTGCGGGGACACTGCGGTGTGGTCACTGAGTCGATATCGGTGAGATTGCCTCGTTGGACAATATCTGGACGTGGCTAGGTATTTTGTGACAGTTGCCGATCGGCGCTACGTGCTGCTGTCCGAGCAAAAGACGGATGTTGACGATGGTTGTTGTGTTGGCTTTTTTTTTTAAAAAAAAACAGGTGTCAAAATGAATACTGTTTAAAACTCTCCGAAATAAATTAAACAAATTCTAAAGCTTGATTTTTTTCCGCATTTATCGTGCTGATTATATTCTTCACCAATACGACCAGACAGAAGAGAGAATACAAAGCTTCACAGCCCAACAGAAGATGACCGTCTCCGACCGTGAGCAGCCCGCGTCGGCCCCGGGCCTGACACGCTTCCACATCGCTGCCACCGGCCACAGCCTCAACTACCTGCCCCAATACATTGCCGATAGACGTGGGTTCTTCCAGGAGCAGGGCCTGGCGCTGTCGGTCTCGGTGCCATCGCCCTGGGACAACGTCCTGGAGGAGCTTGCCGACGGCACGGCGGCCGCGGCGCTCGGCGGCATCTGGGTCCCGTCCATGTACCGCCACACGGCCACGAGCTACACGACGTTTGCGCAGCTCGCCAACCGGTGCCCCCTGGCGCTTGTCCAGCGAGGGCCGGCGCCAGCAGCGGCCGACAAGAGCACGTTCCAGCTCGCAGACGTCGTCGCAAGACGGTCCTGCTCAAGTCGGGCAACGGCGCCAGCGTCGGCCTCTACTTCAAGATGCTGCTGCGCGAGCAGGGCATTGACCCGGCGGCCGTGCACTTTGTGCAGGACCTGGCGGGCCCGATGCTGAGCACGCTCTTCCAGGGCGGCATGGGCGACTATTTCCTGATCGACGTCGTGTCGGCGCGGGTCATGGCAGCAAAGAACCCCGGCGTGTCTGTCGTGCTGGAGATGGCCACAGCCGGCGGCGGCGGCGACATTCCCTGGAGCGTGTACTACTGCGAGACGGCGTCCATAGCCTTGCCGGGCGTGGCCGATGCCCAGCGGCGCTTCTGCCTTGCTCTCGAAAAGGGCATGCAGTACGTGCTGCAGCACGATGCAGAGACGTACAAGGCGGACCTGGCTGCGCTGTTCCCCGCGGTGCCCGTGGCGCTCTTGGTGGAGATGGCCAACATCTACCGGGCCAACAAGATGTGGACGTCGTCGGCAGTGTCTCGCCATGGCTTTGAGCGGTGGCAGCAGGGTATCGCGGACGGATGTTTGACAAAGCAGCCTCTGCCGTACGAGGAGATGGTCGCCAATGGAATTGCAGTCAAGGATGTCTGAATATATTCATTAGTCGAGGTAGTTGAGGTGTTATGCAGGCACAAGAAAATCAGAAAATCAGAAAAACAAAACAAAACAAAACAAAACAAAACAAATCAAATCAAAACAAATCTGCGTTCTCGCTCTCAAGCAGCTGCGTGATCCAGTCATCGGCATCCCAGCCGTCGACAGCGTCCGGTCCTTGGGCGTTGCCCCCCGCGTCCGTGATACTGCTTGCCGTGCCTCCACGTCGGTCAGCATCCGGACATGCCCCCGTGCAGCCAGACTGCCAGCCTGCACCATGTCCGAGAGCACGTCCTTGCCCGCGTCGTATGCGATATCGTCGCTGGGATCGTCCTGGAAGCTGCCGGGGCATCGCGCATTGATGACCTTGGCGAGGCGCAGGATAATCAGGCTGGAAAAGAGGTGCATGTTCTCCATGAAGCCCAGTTTGGCCAAGAGGCCGCAAAGCCGCAGATCGATCAGGATGTTGAGGCTGGACCGTGCAGCCGTGAGGCAAACGTGGTTCAGCTCCGTGAGATCATCCTTGTACGCAGCGGATGTTGCGTTGGAGACAATGTCGGAGATTTGCCGGAGGAGGAGGGGGCGAAGAAGAAGGATGATGCACTGCCCAGGGGTTATCCAGTCAGCCTTTGTACAGCGATCCTGTAGACGGCGTCAGAGCTTACCTGGTTGTAGCGAAGGTGAAGATTGGCCACCGAGCGCAAGAGAGCCATGTTATCCTTCATCTCGGTGACGCTTGCGTGGAAATCGACGGCCATGTGCGCCGGCAGCGCGCTCTTCCACTCCTGCAGGCGTAGCAGCCTGGGCCGTAAAAAAGACTCGATGCTGTTTTTGCTGCCGCCGCCACCGTCACCACTTTGGATGGCACCGCTCGCAGCGTCCGCTTGGATGATGGTCAGCTGGATGCGGGCCGTCAGATAGTCGGGATCCGAGAACTCGCCAAGGTCCTCGGGCGCCAGCCCGTCGTTGGCCGGATAGCTGAGATCGCCCTGGTCAATCTGCAGCGTGGGCAAGACGCCCATCTGCGTGCTGGCCATGCGGTCGATGCAGAACGTCGACCACCAGACGCGCTTGCGGTTCTCCCGCTCGACGGGCGAGCAGTCCAGCGACGCCGAGGTCTCGTGCAGCTGGAGCATGTTGCACATGCGGCGCTGATTCCGGCATACATGTACGTGGTCTTTTGGCGGTTCAGGCAGTGCGAGCAGAGGGCCACCATGTTGAGTGTCTCAATGTGGTCGACCGAGACCTCCTCGTAGGGGATTTTGAGGAGACCGAGCGCCTGCTCAAAGAACTCCACGCCTGGAATGGCCTGCGATGCCTGCGATGCCTGCGGCTGTGTGTAGCGTTGGCGGGTGAGTCGGGGTCGGGGTCTTGGCCGCGGATGGACGAGCCGAGGGCGAAGGCGACGAGCAGCTGGCACAGCCAGGTGCGGTCTTTGGCCTCGGCCGAGTCGGGGGTCTTGTAGATGTTTTCGAGGCGCTGCCGGAACCGGCCCAGGCGGAACCAATGCAGTCGTGCCCGACGTACACGAAGAACTGGTGGACGAGGAAGATGGCGTACGGATACGGAGGCAGCCTGAAGGTGCATTTTGCGTCTGCGCGGTCAGCTGGGGCAATTCAAACGAGGAGACATCGCGAGACATGTCGAGCCATGCTGAGCATCATGAGACGCGCGCCTACGTGAAGCATCCGAGTTGAGTGTAAAGTACTCGTAGATGTGCGGCTGCGTTGATCCGTCGCCGGACACAGGCGGCGAGATCAGCTCGGAGCCGAACGGGTCGAGCTGGGACTGGACTGGTGCTGCGTCCTGGGGTGCTGGATCTCCTTGAGCTTGGACACAAAGCGTGCAGCCGCCGAGTTCTCGACCTGCGGGGGGTTGAGCTGCCGTGGCGGCGCCGGGCTGGCCGTGTCTGCGTACGTGCCTGCATACGTGCCTGCATACGTGCCTGCATAGTCGGCTCGTGCAGCCAGACGGATGGTGTCCCGGCAGGATGGGTGGCTGGCGGACGGGCTGTATTTCGGCGTCGACGCAGCCGCCGCAGCCTCGAGGGTCTTCAGGTAGCTCTCGGCGACGGTCACCGGCCGGTCCCGCACGACGTAGACGCACGTCTTCTTGGCCGCGTGGCAGTTGCGGCAGGGGTTTTCTGTGCGAGATGCGTCAGGTCGACCGCGTGGCATGGACGCGGAGGCAGCAGATCACAACGACCTACCTCGCGAGCACTTGACCTTTTGCCTGTGGCAGCGGAGGCACGAGTTGCCCCGGTATTCACGCGGCTGCTTCTTGGGGGGCATCCTGCGTGTCTGTGCATGCATCGATCTTCTGCTGTCGTGGCCGTTGCCAATGGGAGCGAGCGATACAGAGATAACGTTGACCTTCGCGACGGCGATGGCGAGGAGAATGCCGTGCCATCGGCGAAATTGGCCAGAATGCCTAGCGTCGTGCGATAAGGGCCGTGCTCTGGCATGGTGGCCGCCACTAACACGGCAAGTGGGGAACGGGACTGGAGGGTTATCTATTAGAGCACGTTCAGAAATGGTGAAAAGACTATAAAGACGAAAACTGACAATGGAAACACCCACCTCCTGCCAAAAACTCCCTCGGCATCAAACGATGGCAAACCCGGCCGAGACAGCTCGTCCGCGCGACTTTGCCGGCTACGGCAGCCAGCCGCCCGCGTTCTCGTGGCCGGCGGCAAAAAGGTCGCCATCAACTTTGCCATCAACTACGAGGAGGGCACGGAACGCAGCCCGCTGCTCGGCGACGACGCGCGCGACTCGCGGACGTGGGTCCGCAGCGCCCTGCCCGACAGCGAGCGCGACCTGATGCAGGAGGGCGAGTACGAGTACGGCACGCGCGTGGGCATCTGGCGGCTGCTGCGCATCTTCAAGGCGCACGGTGCGCCCTTTAGCATCTTTTTGTCGTCCGAGGCGCTGGCCGTCAACCCGGCGCTGGCCGCCCACATCAAGGCCGGCGAGGCCGACTGCGACATCGTCTCGCACGGCACGCGGTCCATCAGCCGCATCGGGCTCACGGAAGCCATGGAGCGTGCGGATCTCCTCCGGTCCGTCGCCCAGACCCGGGCCCTCACCGGCCAGCGGATCCTGGGCGCGTTTCCGCGGCCGCCCATCACCGAGAACAGCCGCCGCGTCATGGCCGAGGAGGGCCTGCTGTACGACTCGGCCACCACCAACGACGACCGGCCCTACTACGCCGACGTGGCCGGCCGGCCGATGCTGGTGCTGCCGTACGCCGTGGACACCAACGACGCGCGGTTCTGGGGCGGCCAGTCGGCCCCGGCTACACGGGCTCGACCGACTTCTTCGACTACCTGCGCGACGCGTTCGACGTGCTGTACCGCGAGTCCGACGAGAGTGCCACGCTCATGTCCATTGGGCTGCACGCGCGCATCATGCGCCCCGGCCGCGTGGCCTCCATCATCCGCTTCCTCGAGTACGTGGGCCAGAAGGAGGGCGTCTGGATTGCGAAGCGCAACGACATTGCCTTTGCCTTTGCGCGGCAGTTTGCGCCTCCCGATGCGTGGAACCTGGATGCCGTGCCTCCAGCCGCTGAAGTTGCGAGTGGGGATGATCAGCAGTCATAATTAAAGGCAGAGCGCCTATTTCATCAGCTGGAACAATAAACTCGTATAGGTATATACATGTTTCACAATGCTTCTTGATCATGACCAGCCCCGTTACACTGCCTCGACATGCACCGGCTGCTGCTTGGCCTGGCCCTCGGCCATCTTGCTCAGCGTCATGACGTCGCCGACGGGCATCTCCTGCGCAATCCGGACCGTGTCAAAGACGCTCTTCGTCTGCACAAAGATCTCGTCGAGGTCCTCGAGCGTGCGGCCCTTGGTCTCGGGGTACAGGAAGAAGATGGCGACGATGGCGACAGCATCGATGCAGCCGTACACCAGATAGTACTTCCAGCCGATGCTCGCAAAGGCGACGGGCGTGATCTCCGCAACGGCAAAGGAGAACAGCCAGTTGGTGGCCGTGGCGAGGCCGGCCACGGCCGCACGCGTGCTCAGCGGGGCGATCTCGGCCGCGTACATAAAAGGCACCATGAAGTAGCCAATGGGAAAGAAGAAGAGGGCGAAGAAGAAGAAAAAGACCGAGGCGCTGCCACGCTCTTGTTTGTGAGGTCGGACGAGAGGCCCGCGAGGCTGAAACTGGGCGATGCACATGCCCGTGGCCGTCAGGAGGAGCAGCGGGCGCCGGCCAAAGCGGTCGATCAGGAGGACGGACAGGCCCGCGGCCGCAAACTGCCAGGTCTCGAGGCTGCCCGTGACCGCGCGCGAGACCGTGCCGGAGAAGCCCAGGTCCTGCTCAAAGATGGTGGTCGAGTAGAACGTGACGACGCTGACGCCCGACATCTGGGCAAACATGTTGAGCGCACCCGCCAGAAGCGTGCGGTGCAGGTGGCGGTTGTGCGTGCGCGCAAAGGGCGACGGCGAGTCGTGGGCCTGGCGCTCGGCCACGAGCGTGTGCCGCATGATGGCAAGCTCGTCGGCCACGCTGCTGTCGTCGGGGGACGCGGTGCCGCCCATGAGCCGCGCCAGCGTGGCTCGGGCCTTGTCGAGGTAGAGGTCAGAGCCGTCGCCGCCGCGCTCAGACAGATCCTCCGCCTTGGCCACGAGCCAGCGGGGGGACTCGGGCATGAAAAGACACCAGAGGCAATGACAATGGCAAAGACGCCCTGGAAGGCAATGGGAAGCGGAAGTTGACGGAGCTGGTCTGGACATAGTAGAGGCCAAACTCGATCCACAGCACGAAAAACCAGTCCACCAATGGCAAACCAGCCCTGCAGCATGACAAAACGGCCGCGCTCGGCAGCACGCGTGCACTCCGACACCCACATGGGCACGGTGGCCGTGATGCCGCCGATGCCAAACCCGTTGATGAAGCGGGCGACAATCAGCTGGGCAAGGGAGAACGCCGATGCCTGCAGGACGATACCCACGGCGGTGATGCAGGTGCCGATAAAGATGTTCTTGCGGCGGCCCAGGCGGTTGCCCAGGAAGCCAAGCGTAACGGCACCACAGGCGCAACAATCTCAAAGATGCCGACAGCGAGGCCCTGGATCTTGGAGTTGTGTCCTTGGCGGCACCTGTGGTGTGGATGGTGTCGATTTGGGGAAAGGTCTGGACCCAGGTCTCGAGAGTCAACAGGCCGTTGACGAGCGCCTGGTCAAAACCCTGCATCATGAAGACGAGGGCGGCGAGCACACTCATCGTGATGTTGAGCTTGCGGCCGCGGAGGCCGGAGACGGAAGCCATGGCTGTTGCGTAAACTTTTTTTTTCCTTTTTCTGTTCTTTTTTCTTAAAAAAAGGTAAGCTCTGATAAACCGGTAAAATATTATATGAGCCTGTTCCGAGTACATCACTCATATTTGCTGCTAAAATGCTGATGCTTGAAATTTATATTGTTGAATATCAACATGGACTTTGACGGTGTGTAGTTCTCCGCCGGGAATCTGAAGACTTGGCGAATCAAGAGCATTGTGCTGTAAGAGCATCAGTTGTCTATTGGGCCCATACCTTCCATTGATGCGGACTGTGATGGACCGTGTGCATGCATCTGCCAGCTTACCCCGCAAAGTGCAGATCCCGGATCCTGGAAAAACCGCATGTTCTCCGTACTCCATCTTCCCCACGGCGGTCTCCGCTCACAACGCTCCATAAAGTTGATGCTGGCATTTGTTTAGACGGCCAGCATTTGTCTAGGTCTTACACAGTCCAAAGCACACTGTATGGAAATGAGAGCAGGCTGCTAGTACATCACGATGCCCTTTTTGGACGGGCGTGCCGCAAGACCTGTCCTGTTTTCATGGAGAGTAAATCGTTGTAGTTGGTGACATCAACTATTCTACATGTCTTCATGTTAAACTGTATAACAACAAAGACAACAAAATATTTCAAGAGGAGCAATTAAACGTCGCCAAAGATAATATGTCTATCAATATTAGTTCCCCAAGAAGAGAGGCCGTCCTGTTCTTGTCGGCATAATAGGACACATCGAAAACAGGATAGCTTTTCAGTTACAAAATGGACACGTGACACATAGATTATGTAATATAAAGGTAAAGGCCTGTGATTGGCCAATAATAAAGAGGAAACGTGGGACCCACAACCCTTTTAGTGCACAAGCAAATATTGGTGTACAGTACTCGTGTTCTGGGGGTGCATTAGTGAATCTGTGGGAGAAATGTAACAAAAATCGACCACCTCAACCCACCATTTCCGCCACCGATTCATCTAGACTTAGCAACAATCAAGCACAGTTTTCACCGCAGGATTCCAGCGGTCACTTTGTTGCGTTTCAGCCGCTCCTCTCAACTCATCACTTAGCCTTTGTGTATCCCCTAGAAGCAACAACAAGTTTGCTCTCACACTTTGCAACACCTTAACGTCTCGTTCATTCTATCCATTTCGTCGATTCCAGTTCTTACCGACCCCTTTTCCGGCCACAGGATGCTCGATATAACCTACGTGGAACGCCATGCCCTCGACTGGCCTGCTTCCACACAACAACCATAACCACCTGCCGGAAACCAGCAAAAAGGACAATTTGCTCTTGCGTCTCCACCGTCTCCGTCGAATCCGACCACAGAACGCGAGTTGCGTGCCGCCTTTGTTGCCCATCTTCAAGACCGCTTTCGCATCCTCAGAACATGGCGGGCATGGAGGCCACGAAACATCCTGCCACTGAACGTAAGCGACGCACCGACAATGGGACCGATACGAGTTTGCCCTGAGACCAATTGCCGTTCCCTATGACCACGATTGAGGAAAGCACCGGGACAAATCCGCCTCGCAGCATCTACATCCAAATGGTCTGGTTAGACGACGAGCATCCCACCGCAGTTACCACGGCCGCTACCAGACAGCGCGACCGCCACCGCCCGGACGAGCAAGGCCATTTTATGGGTGTCCAGCACGGTGACGTCTACAAAATCACCACGACAGACCCAGCGCGCTGGCCGTTGCCCAGCTTTTTTTCTACTTCAAATGTAATACGGACGCACAAGCTTTGGGTCATGATGCGCCCACAAGTGGAAAGTTGCAGCCGCCGAGGCACGCCGGTGGGCTCGTTGGTCGCGGCCACACTGTTTTCCCTCGATCGGGCAGCGAAGAAGACTAGAAGATTTCCATCGCCGAGCCAACCGGTTCAAGGACATTTCTCGGGGAGGATCATGACGATGAAGACAGAAAGATCACGGATGAGGCCGTCACGAATAAGATTGAACACGGCGAGGCCAGCCAGGGTGCCAGGACAAGGCAGGGTATGAAAGAAAAGAAGCCAGACCTGGCACCTGTGCTCCAAGGGTATGGCTAGCATGGTACTGGAGGTTCACAGAGGGACGGGACAGGATTCTGAGAATCCTGGGCCAAGCAAACGGGCTGGCACCTCATTTCCCGCTTCCTTTACAGCCCAAGCTCGATAGCACGCATTTTTCGGCGCGTTGATCGAAACTCAAATTTCGCCGTTCTCAAGAAATTTCCCCTACCAGCTCCCCTCCGACAACAGCCCCTGGCACGCAATTCCATCAAACCTTCGTTGTCACCCGCGTCAATCAATCTAGTAGGCGTTGTGAGGGTTTAAATTGCACTTGATTGAACTGTCCACAGGAGTCAACCAGTTTGCAGTCATACGGAGTACATCCCAGTGACTTGCCCGCCACGAGCTTAGTAAGCTGTGCGCTGAAAGCAGCGTGGATCCTTGTTATGTAAGGGTGGGCCTCGGGCCCTTAAATTAGCCACCTAGATTAAGCGGTTCAAAGGCCTCTAGCGCTTTTTGCTCTTCCGCCCAAGGCACGCGTGTAGTGCTAAACGCCCTGAACATCACATCAACGAGATCGCCGTGGCACATGGGCCAACATGGACAATACCGATGCGGCCAAAGCTCCATGCGGACGAGATTGCACGGCTAACAAAGATAATTGAAGAGGAACGGCATCAGCGACAAGAGGAGCAGCGCAAGCGGCAAGAAGAGCAGCGTCGGCGGCAAGAGGAGCAGCGCCAGCGACAGGCTGCTGAAGAACTCGCCCGGGATGAACAACGCCGACGCGTGGCTGCAGAAGAAAGCGCCCGGGCTGCAGCAGAAGTCGCGCGGACGGAGCGGCGGCTGCGCATCGAAGCCGAGCGTGATGCATCAGCGGCGGCAGCGGCTCACGAGAGGGACCAGGAGGAAATGAGGCGCATGCAGCTGAGTACGGTCGATGCTTTTCCTTTCCAAAGAGGCGTCTGAATGCTGACAGAGCCGCAGGCCAAACACTCCGCGAATACCTTGCCGACATTCACCGTCTCAGTTTTGTGGCCTCCCGGCTCGCGCCGCCTGCTCCGTCCATCATCCGCACGCTGTCCGACAGCCGGAGCTCCAAGTCGACCACCGACGGCCGCACCAACATCGTCGGAAAATACTACCCCCTGAAGATGCGTGCCTGGCCCGAGCTGTTGGATGTTTGCCAGGCCGCGTTCCGCCGCATCGAAACCGCTCTTGCGTCACAGCCGAGCTTCCCCTCGACGCTCGCGATGCAGTCGCAGGAGGAGGAGCTGAAACAGAGGATCCCGACCGAGTTTCTCGACTCGGAAGCGTTTCGCAACGAGACCCGCACCTCCATCTTTCTCGAAGCTGCCCTGCAGATGCCAGCACAGCGAATCATGAATGCCTACCTCGCGGTGCTCGACGACGGCCCGCAGAAGAAGCTGTTCTTTGACAACGGCTCGGTTGGCTGGCACACGCAGGTCAGCAACACGACTTCTGGTGGTAGCGAAGCCGAGAACGAGAGCCGAGAAGGTGAGAGCGAGGGAGATGCCGTGGACAATGGTGAGGGCGCTGCCGTGTCGTTCAAGCCACCGGTCAAGACACGGCCAGACTGCCTTGTGCTCTGCGCCAATGTCTTGCCCGACCAACCCGCGGAGGCCGAGGCCGTCGTCGAGGACGGCCTGGCCGAGGACGAGGGCGAGGGTGAGCAAGAACATGCTACAGGCCAAGTCCGCCGAGTGTACCGAGTTTGCCGTCGGCGAACACAAGGCTCTTCACCGGCTGCGAACGGCCGTTGTGTCTCGCTTTCTGCAGGGCCCCATTGAAGAGGACTTTATGCTACGCCTCGCGAGAAGCACAAAGTCGGGCTCCTGCTGCCCAGGATGCTGTCCAAGAGGAAGTCCATGATCTCGCCCAGAGCACCGCCCAGAGCACCGCCCAGAGCACCGCCCAAGAAGCTGCCCTAGGAGCGAATCTTCCCAATGTTCCGCCGGGTCAAGTGTTCTTTGCCGCGCGCCCTGACACAAACCTTCCACTACATGATCACCTCTGGACTCGAATATGGCTACACAGCAACAGGCGAGACGCTGACCCTCCTCAAAATTGCACGGGACGATCCAACAGTTCTGCAACTACCACACCCTCCTGTTCCCCCAGTACTGCCGACCGGTGCTCGACACCGGCGCGGAGAATGCGGCAAACACAACGAGCATGGCCAGTCCACTTGCCGTTGTGATTCTATGCGGCTTGTCCTTGCTGGCGTACGAGTCCTCCGCCGAGCGCCCCCGCCAGAGAAGCATCCAACATCTCACAACTGGCGCCTTTCCCTCAAATACCACCATCTTTGGCCGAGGCGGGTAGTGTCCGGCAGTCTCGTGCTCCTTCCGGCCGTTTCGCGATCACCGAGCAGAGACAGCAAGCCGAGACCGTCGCAGGCCGCGTGACGACAGCGACAATGGGGACGACGAGCGCTCAGACGACGGCAGTTCTCATCACGGGACGCAGGCCGCACCGCACCTTGCTGTACCAACCGCGGGCGTCCGTCTCCCCTTAAAACGGCAACGGTTCGGCCCAAGACGCAGGTGACCAAAACACCACTCCCAACTGCAAACGGCAAGCGTATCGGCCTGCCACCGGTACAGCACCCGCTTCCCTTGAGCCGCTTCGATCCATTCGTCTTTCCTGCCTATTCCGGCCCTACTGCACACAGGCCTGCTTAAAAGGCCTCGTCGAGGGAGACCCGCCCTGGATTTTTCATGCCCAAACGCCACATTGCATCTCGAGGCGCTCCGGGCGCGCATGGGTGGTCTGCACCGCCCGGCGGTGCATGCCATCACAAAGGACGAGCTCCAGTCGTTGCTCCAGCAGCAGCTCTTGGCGAATTCTGAGCAGGACTGGCAAGTGCCTCGCGGACGACGGCTTTCCGCGGCGCCATTGGCTACCTCTTTCAGATCACGCTCACCGGGTAGCGGATACACGTTTTGCCCGCCAAGGGCGTCGAGAAGTACTACCGCAAGAAGCTGCATCACGAGGAGCGCGTGTACGCGCAGCTCGCTGCCACCAGGGCGTCTTGATTCCTGTGTGTCTGGGCGTGATGGCGGCTGCTGCTTCCGTACCCCATGGAAAACTGCACGCTTGTGACCCACATGCTGCTCCTGTCCTATGCTGGGCCTCCCATCTACTCGCGCCAGCTCCGTGCGCTTCTGCCACGCAGTGGGCGCGTCGTCGATGTCGAGGCAGAGGCGGCGCGCACGATGCAGCAGCTCGAGGCAAGACGGGCTGCACGAGCAGGACGAGCAGAGCAACGGCAACTTTACCTGGTGTGCGGAGACAGGGCGTGTGATGAAGATTGACTTCGACCAGGCGCTCGTCTTACCGTCCAGGCAGCAGAAGAGCAACGGCAGCGGCAAAAACCGCTGACGAGCCTGGCACGGCGCGTGCAGCGTGTACGGCATATTCAGCATACACGGTGGCGAAGGCGGTGGATGACATAGTATGTCTTGCCAGTGCGGTCCATGACCGGCCACCAGCATCTCTAGTTGACAGTCTTTTGCTGGCGTGAGGGACACCAAGGTACCGGAGCGGCCGAGGCTTTTTTCTCCTCTTCTACCGATAGTCGCGGGTCGACGTATCCTTTTACAAGAATCAGTAATACATTGTAATAGAAAAGGCCAGTTGTTCTTTGCCGTCAGAATGCTCGTCTTGTATCCTCCTCAAATTCGACACGTTATTATTTTTTATCCCATTTCAATAAATGTCTTTTTTCAACTGATATCAATTAACAACCGCCAGGATCTTGAATTAAAATAAATACTTTTGTGTCTTTTTTATTGATTTACTTAAAGTGATTGCGTGACTGCCGATAACACTAGCGTCACGGGACCACCCGCCACTCTATTTCTCGTTCATCTCGTCCCAGTCCCCCTGGAGCATCCATTTCTAGCCCCAGTTCCTTTCTGTTGCTTCCATGTATTCTCTCTCTAGGCCCACCTAGGCATCTTCGGGGCGGATATGGCCCAAGGCAACGGCCTTGTCTGCCGACACGCCATGCGGTTCTCGGCAATAGCCGTCGCTATTTCTTGGCGCTGCAGCTCCTCGAGCTCCTCGACGGTGGCGTGCATGAGCACCTTGGGCCCGCTGAAAAATAAGGTCGATCTGCTCGAGGGTCTTGCCCTTGGTCTCGGGTACAAAAAGTAGACAATGGCAATAGAGACGACGTTGAACATGCCGTAGATAATGTACGTCTTGCTGCCAATGCTGTTGATGGCCACGGGCGTGGTCATGGCCACCAAAAAGGTAAAGATCCAGCTGGTGCTGCTGCTGATGGCCGCACTCTGCGTGCGCGTCATCAGCGGGGCGTACTCGGCCGTAGCAGCCACGGGCCCGGGATCCAGCCGGCGCCAAACCAGAAGTTGTACCAAAACAAAAAGACTGTGGCAACGACGCCGGTCGCAAACGTGCCGACCGAGGCCGTGCCGCCAGGACAAACATGCCCAATGGCCATGCCGACGGAGCCCGTCAATGAGAAGCGGACGGCGCCCAACGCGGTCAATTCAGGATGACGGGGATCCACGTGGCGCCGTAGAAAAAAATGCTCAAGATGCGGACATGAGCGACGACAGGCGCTCCGAGAAGCCGATGCTCGTGACAAAGATAAACGTGGCGTAGTACGAGACAAGATTTTATGCCGGAAGCTGCTGCATCACTGCGCGCCCACCGCCGAGACACGTGCGGTGGAACGTGCGCTGGCCGCGGTTGGTAAAGACATGCGCAGGGCGCTTTTGCGCCGAGCTGCTCCTGGGCCAGCCGCTCCTGGGCAATGGCCGTGACAATGGCCACGCGCTCGCGCTCGGCCGTGCCCGCCTCGTCCTGCGCGTAGAGGCGCGCGACACCTCCATGGCGTCCTCGTCGCGGTCGTGGTTGAGCAGCCAGCGGGGCGTGGCAGCAGGCTGATGAAGCGAAATGGTGCTGAGGCGGAACACGATTCTGCAGCGCAAATCGGAAGGCGCCACTGGATAGGGCCCTTGCAGAAGCTGAGGCCGTTAGTCCACCCAGTAGGCAACAAGACACCACCGCCGCACCAATTTGGTCGACAGCTCCGTCGTGAATGAACCGGGCGCGCGACTGGGCGCGCAGCAGCTCGCTGTGCCACACGGGGATGGTTGGACGTTGGATCAATTTGGGCCGTTGCCCAGCCCCGTGATGATGCGCGCGACAATCAGCTGGGGGCAGGCCAAAGGCAGAGCAGCTGGGATGGCGGTGACCGCAAATCAGAATCGTCTCGCCGACGAGAAACATGTCCGCTTGCGGCCGAGGGCGGTCGGCGAAAACGGCACACAGCAAGCGAGCCCAGCCAGCAGCCCAAGCTGTAGACGGCAACGACAAAGCCCTGCAGCGTCGAGTTGCCGTTGCCCAGCCCCGTGGTGTTGATTGCTGGGGGAAAACGTTCGGTGAAAAGCCGAGCGGAGATGACGCCGCCCATGACGCCCCCCATGACCGCCCTGCTCGTAGCCGAGAGAATGAAGGCGACGGAAGGCAGGTCAGGCCCGACGAAGCCGGATGAGCGGCCTTGCCCGTGATCTTGGAGTAGCCCGTAAGGAACCCCATGGCCCGGCGGAAGGATAGACGGGGCGTGTGCAGCGGTTCTAGAAGGAGGCTTTGCTGGCCAAGGAAAGTTGTTTTGTTTGCCGTTAATAGGCTGCAGCAGAGTCTCGCGGTTTGGATCCCACACGTAGGCGGATTCTACGCAAGTTTTCTTTTTGCAGCTTTTTTTTAAGAGCATACTGCCTTTTAATATGTTCATGACCTACGGTGTGAGCTGCGGCAGAAGCTCTTTCCGCAGTTTGCAATTCAGATTGTTGTGATCGGGCAATGGTTTCCAGCCAAACAAAAGCCACACCCGTTAGAAGCCGACAGCAAAGCCGATAGTCGGCAGAGCCACGCCAGACGCCATTGCAACTTCAGGAAAGAGGGCTTGTTGAGGCTTGAGAGGCTTTTGACACGAGAAGGGCGTGAAATAGCCGCGTTAGCCTGGGGCAGTTTGGCACAACAAAAAGCGACCACGCAGCTAGTATCAGAATCTTTGCGGGCTGGTCACCGAAACGGCATTGGTCTCCGCATGTTTTCTCCCCCACAGCATCTCCACATGACTGTCTTTCACGTAATGGTTTTTTCTGGCTGAAACGGTTGTCGATTCGGCTGGAGATAGCTACGGAAAATAATTAGCCACTTCTGTATTACATGCAAAAGACTTGGACGGTCTCCCACGTCCTCAGAAAATGGCCAAGATGTTAGGGCGGGCTAGCAGCAAACAAAATTTAGCATGTTCGTGTGATCTTCGTCGCTTGGTCGACTCGGATGCCTGCACCCGGCAATCCCCCCGCTTTTCGGACAAAAAAGAAAACGGGAAAAAAGAGAAAAAAAAGAAAAAAAAAAGGAAAAAAATTTAAAGGCGTACCTTGCGATCCCGCCTTGGCGACGTTGCACGGCTCGCTCGTGACGAAAAACACTGTACCGGCCCGTCGCGGCGCAGTGCTCGGCACAGCGCTGTCCAGCGCGAAAAGCTCGCCAATGGGCATGCCCCAGCCCGACGAGCAGGATCCTCGTGCATGCGGTAGTGGTCGAGCGCTGGGGGCAGGGCCGGCCAGACTTCAAATGTCGGGTGGTCGCCGGCCACGGCTGCAAAGTTGCCGTCCAGATCAGCGGAGCATCTCTGGTGGCGTCTGCTCGACACCGCACCAGCTGGGGTTGTTGCTGGCGCGGAGGGCGGCAGCAGTGGCCTTCGCCTTGCTGGATGGCGAGTGGTTGAAGCCGGTCCGGAACAAACAGAATGTCGCCGAAGCGAATCTCGGTGCCTTGGTCCGCGGCGGACGTGCAGCAGCTCCTCGAGCGTGACGGCGATAAGGGCTTGCAGTGGCGTCAAAATCCTTCCTTTCTTTTCCTTGTCCTCCGGCTGTCTCGAAGCCAGCCGTGGTAGTCCGAGCAGCACGCCTCGGCCGACAATGCCCACCCGCTTGCCATGGCCTGGATGCCGTTTTGCGTCGTGCGCTGGCCGTGCGCGTCAAGGCCGTGGATTGTCGTTTTTGCGTGATGCCGTTGTAGAAAACTTGGCTTCGCGCTGGTACGCAAAGTGGACGCAGGCCATCCCACTGGCTGCCGCCCTGCGAGTTGAATGTCCAGATCTCGTCGTTGCAGCAGGAGTGGCGGCGTTTCGCGGAGATCTCCTGGTTGGAAACTTTGCGGCGGTTGAAGAACGTTCATTGTTGCCGGCCGCGCTCCATTGGGCAAGTCGAGCAGAATCTGGGCGCGTCAGTGGCCGCAAAAGCACAGTGCAATTGCAAGTTCAAGGGCCGAGACACACGCCATCCTTTATTGCCGCAGAAAGGTTACCTCTTGCCGGTGCGGGATCTCGGACTGGGCGGCGGCGACGACGACAGCATCCGTCAGCCGGTCAAGCCGTGCCCAGCTCGTCCCGTCTTTGCCGTACAGGCCCCAGGCCTTGAGTAGTGGCGGGTCTTCTCTTTGCGCAGCGGAGCAGCCCTCCTCGAACGCGCTGGGATGCTTGCTGGGTTTGGTGGTAAGCCATGGTGTGGGAGTTGTTTTGCCGATGTGGTTGTTTGGTTTGTTGTTTGTTAAAAGAATTTTTGATGTCACCTCATCAGATAAAATAGTTCTTTAGTTACAGCGGGCCCGACGCCGGCATTCTTTACAATGCCCCGCTCTGGCGCGCAGATAGGCACGGCAAACCTCGCATGGCCTTGGAGTTCCTTTGGCTTAAACTCACAGATTGTCCAGCTGTAAGCACAATTTTCATTTTTGTATTGTGGGGAAAGTTTATAAAGAATCAAATTTGAATTCTCGTTGCGTTGGAGCGAGGCTGGGAAAGTAAGTCCCCCTTTGGGGAATTTAAGGGGGAGCGTTGAAAAACTCTTGAAACCGGGCCAACTTCTGTCTTTTGCTCGTCGTACCACGACGGGCACTGTACATTTGCAAAGCAAAGTTGTTGTAGTGTTTTGTTACTAGGGTTTGGGCTTTTTATTTTTTCTTTTTGGGTTTAAAAACAGGAGCTGCACGCCTTTTCGGGTTCCAAAATATGTCCCTTTGAATTTTGTTGATTTGCAAGCTGCTCCCAAAAGCCACCTTCGAGGTTCGCTTGTCTGTGCATCTGGAACGTTCTTTCTTGGATCATCCATAACCGGTCACTCCATTACTCCCCTGCATATCGCGCTTCATATCCCCCCCTAGACGAAAAAGTCAGAAAGGCTGCATTCGGCAAAGACCACGTCCCCGTCACTCAATCTGCGCAACCAATTTGACCTGGTTCTTGTACTCACGGAATGCATCTATGCGCTGACCGTGTGCTCAAAAGACGTCCCGATCCTTGGTCTCCTTTGGAACTTGCGTGCGGGTGTGCCGTTTTCGAAAAGAAGGTCAGCTCAGCGAAGTGCGGCCAGTAAGGCTCTCTGGCACGCGAAATTACGTGTAGATAATGTTTCTAGAGGAAGCACATGCCGCCCCGAAGAAAGCCGGCGTAGTTGCGGCCAGTTCCACGCCGTCGGGTTTGGATCAGGGTACGGCGACAGGACGCTGCAGACGATGCCAAACATGATGCTTGGGTGTTGTTTGGGAATTGTAAGAATGTACAGAAATATTATCAGAAACGATAAAAGGGGAAAAGGGAGGGGGACGTACTATAAAACACGGCAAGACAACCGTCTTGATTTGCAAGCCGCGCGTGGTGATCTCGGTCCTAATAGACGTGCGACGGTGCCGGCTACGGTCAGTCTGGTAGCAAAACGCCCAGCTGAGCATTCATGCTTGTGCGGTAGCAATAGTAGCCCGCTTGTTGCGGTGGGCGTTCCGGGTACGGAGGCCTCAGGAAGCCCCATTGACCAAAGAAGCTATCGGAAATGCAGAGGCCGCACTTGGGCCGTAGAGGTACAGCGAGCGGAACGCCATAACGCCAAACTGACATGAGCAAGTCCACGCGCCATCACGGCCCAGAATGTTTGAAGCAGTACTGGCCCAATTGCAATAGTCGTAGCGCTTGGCGAGTCTGAGGCCGGCCTGCTGTCCAAAGATGTTAGTGGGAGTAAAGTTTGCTGAACGAGTCGCCGCTGAGAAATTCTGATCGCCCCAGTACTCTCATGTCAGCACGATCTCTCGTGCTCCGCAGGTTTCGAGCCCTTTGAAGCAGCTCCAGGTAGCTCGCGCCGCGCGTTTGAGCGTGTCGTCCTCGCATGGCCGTGGTGTGGTACATTCATGGCAATGGTCCTCGTTGGGGTCGTAAGTCGGGACCGTCCTCGTTGTTCGCCTGGGCCGAGAGTCTGAGTAACGATGGTTATAGGCGCAGCAGCGCACTTTCTTGGCGGTCGGCCAGCGGTTGTTGCGGACAAGCCCACCACGGCGACTCGGGCGCAAACGCAACAACCTGCATCAATCAGCGGCAAACGGCTCCACATTGTTCGGTTTCCCTGCAAACATGTAGGGGATACGACGGTAGGCCCACTCTCGGTCGGTTCATGGACCCGCCCGAGAGATGGCACCGATGGCCGATCACGGTGCAATGCCCTCAACAGGCGGTTGACGTAGGCTGGGTCTAATGTGTGCCCACGGAGGGCGACAGGGCAGACTTCCGAGGCAATATAGTGAAGGTCAGCGTCCTGGAAGACGGCCCCAGGGGATGCCACAGTGAAGGATTTGCGGTTCGGCCAGCAGGGCGCCGTCGGGACTGGGGGTGCCGTGTAAGAAGTATGGGCAATAGGGCCCGTAATGGCCAACGTGTAGTGCATCCTTCAATGTACCGTACGGCCGGGGTGAGCCAAAGCGCTTCGGTAGACGAAAGCCGTTTATCAGAGGTCGATTGAGCTCACCGCAGTTCGGCGTGCGTTGCTTGAGGCCGGGTCTGTCTCAGCTGGTGCCGGCACCTGGTTAGCTGGCCCTGAGGGACTTGTATGATCGCCCGAAACTGTGCGGTTTGATAGGGCGCAAAGTGCGTAAAAGTTGTTGATGTGCAGTGTGGTGCACGTCGTTGAGCCCCCGTCCATGACGATGGTGCAGGTGCTGATCAGCAGGCTCGCCAAGGCGTATGGCCTGGGGTTATGCATGGCGGAGGCCTCGGCATAGCGTCATTCTATGTGTCCTTTTTCTCGGTGCGTGCCTTTGGCAAACGCCCGATCAATGTGTATGCGCGCTGCCTTGGCTTGTCGTCCAATGGACTGCCTCTTCTTGCGTGATGGGCCTTCATGGCAATCTCGCGTGTCTGCGGGGCTCGATCTACAGTCGGCCGCAGCCTGGTGCTACGACGTTTCTGCGAGGGCACCAATGTTTGTCTCGGCAAGAGGCCATGGGGCTCTGTGGCGTGGAGGGGGAGAGTGATGTTAGTAGGGGGTGGTTTGGCAGATTGGGCGAGGAAAGGAGAGGAGACGAGACGTACGTGGTGATATTGACTTTGTCGGCAAGCGGAGTGAAGGATGAACAAACTCTGGAGAAAGTACAGGCCGACCTCGAGAATAGCACGGGTTCTGGCGGTAAGCTTTTATGTGTATTTGCCGAGTCTGATTCTCCGCATGTTACTCCAGTCTCATAACCAGCCCTAAGCTGGTAAGCTGGTAGATTTTTTTTTTAAAAAAAAGCGCCAGCCACTCATCATACCAATGGCCAAACGCCAGGATCCCACTACACGACACACAGTGGAAACTTGACCGCGGGAAGGCGTCATATGGGCCAGTGTGGAGGAAACAGCAAAGTCCTCGGAGCAGGAGTCTGCGGGTGAACCACGCCTCCGCCTTACCATCCCTGTCTGGTTGACACCTGTCGACGCTGTTAGGTAACCCATCTCGCGCGCGTAGCTCTGTTCTCTGACATGAAATCCAGTTTGCCGGATGTTGACTGTGTTGAGACGGCGTGACGACAGAACTTAAAGCCACGTCTGTGCTGAGCTGACATTCGCTATTTTATTCCCATTTCTCTTTGTTTCGGTTTCTCGTTTCGATAGCTTCATAAATCATCTCCCGATCTGACTTATTTTCCGTCTGTTTTCACGAGCTGTCTTACTTGTTAGACCATATCTTGTTGCTTTCAAGGAGTTTCCTTTTTCGCCTTCATAGTCTGCTTTTGTCCTATATATCCTAGCAAGATCAAATCACTCGCAAAAACATTCCTCCCAAGCTTTGCAGAACCTTCTTAACCGCGTTTCTCCTTCACCTGTGTCCGGGACGCCAGCCCGAACGCCTACCTCCATAACTTCCTCGGCCTATGTCCTTATAAACGGGTATTTCCGCCAAGTATACAACGTCCATTTTCAAGAATTTTTGAACCGCTCCCAGACAGACGTTTTTCATATTTTCGTGCGTGAACCCAACCCTCCCCGATTCCAGGAACAGACTTTCTTTTTCACACGCAAGTGGAGCAGTCCCCCTGGAGGAAAGCAAGGGATCGTAGTTGACAATTTTATTCGCGAAAAATTAGATGGGAAGGCAAACCAATAGCGGCATAAAGCATGAAAAGAATAACAGCCTCCGAAAATCTAAACCCGCGCCAGTCCACGTATTACCTTGGTCCGCTTCCGCATATTTCGGTTGTCGAAAAGCTAGGAAACGTTCAAACCTGTCAGTTCTTTTTATTTTGGTCTATCGATATTGGTGTCCGTCTCCCGTAATTCACACCGTGCATCTTGCAGACTTTCTTGTGACGCCCTGCAACCAAACAACATCTTCTGTGCAGTCTCCAGTCCTTAGAAATCGACAATGGTGCCGTCCTTGCTGTGTTTGCCTTGTCTTCCAGGACAGCGAGTGACGTACTGTAACGTTCGTTCGGCACTGGAACCGGCCTGTCGCGTCATAAGAAATCGGCCATATGTCATGTGTATCCCGTTGGAGCAAGATGTAATAGTAGCACATTGGCACAATCAGTGGCACAGTGGCATGACGTTTAACGATACGACAAGCCCGGCGTTCTTTCGCGCCGCTCTCGCACTGACGCCAACGCTGCAGTGTCGCCAGTTCATTTCGTGCAGTTCCCAGCCACACCGCAACGCCCTCGACCGTGACGTCCATGGTCTGCACGGGGCTCAGTGTCTTTCGCCCGTCATCCGGCAGGGAATGGGCGTGCTGTCCTTGTCGTCCTTTGTCGTTCCTTGTGTTACAGGGCTCTTGTTGTGCCTGTCTGCTTCGTCTGCGGGATCTCTGCCGCTGTGTAGACGCGTCGAGGCGCAGGTGAAGACTCTCAAAAGTCTTGTGCGCCCACATTCCACGGTGCTACCTGGCCCGTCAGCACGCGGCCGGGCAGCGGCAATGATGGGTGCCTGCGTTGGGTGCAGCAGCAAGATACACACCGCACGCCTGGCATCGCACTGCCGTCGGCATTCGCACTGGGCGCCGGATAAAATTGTGGTCCCACGACGGCGGCCAGGCGCGCATGCAGCTGGGTCCATAATTGCTCGGCGCCTCGCACGGCGGCGCCTGGCCCGACGCAACGTACGCCGGGTCCGATACCCATGTGAGAAGAAGCTGCTCCTTGGCAAGCTCGGGGCCTTGCGGAGCAGTGGCTGCGGACTGGCGAAAAAGGGTGCCGGGCCGAATCCAGCTCGACTAATGTCCCGGCTCGCATCAGAGCGACGGGGCGGTCCTTTGCCGTCCGTCTCCTTGTTTGAGTGGACACGGTTCTCGACTCACGGCGGGCTGGGCACGTCTCGGAGGCATTGCGGGTAGTAGGGGCTGCAGTAGACAGCCCTCGCTCGAAGCATGGTGCCGAGGTGTGGGAAGGGGCCTGGAACGGCGGTAATTATTTTACCTTTTGGAAATCGAGGTCTCTACGTCGCCAGATTGGGCAGCTAGCTCGCCGAAAGACCTGGTTCGATGGCCCTGTGCGTCCGAAAGCGCGCTGTGTCGGCGACGTTGCCGGTTGGCAGCCGCCACAAAGTCTTTGTTGCGTGCCGGTCGTGGGGTTCAACGAGCTCAGTATTTGAGGCCGGAATCTGTTTGCATATAACGTTCAAGGCTATATCGGCTTGCTTTGGGCATGCACCGTGTGCTGCTTCACTATCTATTACCTCGTCCATTGGCGGAGTGGCCGGATGCGTAACATAACTCTCAGAGGCATGTTGACTGGGTTGGCTGTGGAAGAATTGTCCCTGGCCTTTTTTTCTCTGAGGAACAACCGTTGCTTCTTGTGGTGATTTAATCGAGTTGTGGTATGCGGAGTCAGGGATTTTTCTCGCGTGTATCGTTTGTGGGTATAAGCAAGTTCTCAGTGTCAGGTTGAAGAGGAAGTGAAATATAACGGGGTCGTGTCTTGTGTTATCTATAGTGACGCAAGCACAGGGGTCTGGGCCACTGTGGTCAGAAAAGCCCGTCCTCTCAGTCCGGCCAGGCTCTAACCGAAAATACGGTTTTAAGTTCGCGCGCCGGGATATCACGCCCTATATCCCAGTACTCAGGACGTCCGATCTATGTCCATCCCAATTAGCTTCTTTCGTCCTTCATGGTGGCAATGACTGGGATAGGATAAACGTTTGATGGCCAATTTGGGCCGAAAATATACACAATACACCACGTACTGCTGCTCATCACCGTTCACGATCGTAGTGCCCTAGCCCTCATAGTTGCAACGCTTCCTTTTGGGGCCCTTGGCACCCTTGAATTATGACCCCTCTCCCAATTGATCCCCTAATGCTGGCAGCAACGTCGCCGGGGCCAAGCGGGGCGGGCCCGGCCGGGCGGGAATGGCCTGCACATACAGGATGCGCTTGCTCGAGGTGGCGCCGCAAAGACGCCGGCGACGGTGATGCAGCCCTGGAAGAAGAGGCGGATCTTGGCGCCAAAGGCCGGGTCCGGGTGCGGCCAGGCCCCAGAACATGCCGGTGGCCAGGAAGCCGTTGTACAGCCTATGTTCGCGGCGAGCAGGCGGCTCTGCTGCGCAAACTCAGGCGTCAGCTTGAACGTCTTGCGGGCCTGCGGGGCGTTGTCCACAAGGAACATTTCGAGCACCAGAAAGCAGACGTGCTCGACGCCGACGAGGGCCGACCAGGGCGTTGGGCGATGGAGAAGGGCATTGTGGGGGAGGACGTGTTTGTCTTGTCTGTCTTGTTTGCTCGTTGTCTGTCTGCGTTATGCTGTCGTTTGCTCAGTCAATAAGTGCTGGTGAAAGAGTTGGCAGAAAGGGAAGAGAGATGGTTGGAGATGCTGGTGGGATGGGGAGAAGCATTGCTTTATGCTTACTTTCCTTCGTTGCTTAGCTCACTCTAGGCGTTATGCTGGGCGGAAAGACAGAACAGTTGCGGGTACAGCGCCAGAGCAGGTGAATAATGACAGATACGAGAACACGCATCTCCCGTGAATTTTGCGGTAGCATTGGCCCGCCCCGGCCCGCCACGAGCCTCGTAACCGTCTCGCAATCAACAAATGTTTGGATCAATTGTGTCTGGTATATTACAAGACGCAAAAATCTATCTTTATCAAGTGGAGCAATGAAAGCACTCCCTCTCTCGATGCACATTACACAGTAATTCTCCACTTCTCCGTCTTCTTTTCTCCACTTCTCCATCTTCTATGCTTCCTTCCTTCTCCCTCATTATCCCGTCTCGGCCACCTTTTGGGGCCACAATCTCCTCAGAAGTTCACTTGGCAGAACGCTTCGTCGTGCGGATGCGCTCGCCATAGACAAACAGCACAACAGCCAGCGGCAAGAAAACAATGGCGATGAAGCCAGCACCGAGTTGCCCCAGGCCGAAGGCCCAGCCGGTACGCTACTATGGCGTCTGCCGGCAGTGGCAGCAGTGTCGCGCATCAGACAGCGCAACTGATCGTGCCGGCCGCTGTGACCGACGCCGGCGTACACCGTGTAGGCATCCACAGGGTATCAGTGTGCTGGCCCATGTAGGTGATAACGACGCCGGCACCGAGAAACGCGGTGGCGGATGATAGGTTACGATCCAGTGGGTCTTAGCCTCGGCCGATCCAGTCCGTACCAGAAGAGGCTGACGGGGTATAAAAAGCCCGCCGATATACAAGGGTGGGGCAGGATGTACTCGGGCTTGGGACCGGTGCCGTTGCGGGCAAGCCAGATAGGTCCACGAGCCGCTTCGCCACGGCACCGCAAAACATAACGCCCAACGACGAGCCAACGCCAACGCCAAGCGTAACCAGCCCCGAGGGGCCGCTGCCGAAGCCGTACTGGTCGCCAAAGACGGCGGGGAAGGTCGTGAAGCACATGTAGAGGTAGCCGTAGACCACGGCAGCATACAGCGACTGCAAAAAGACAACGGGGACACACAGCATCTTGAGCGGGCGGCCAATGGAAAAGGCAAACAGTGCGCCGGCGTGCGGCCCGTGTCGAGCTTCGAGCGGTAGCAAACGCTGTTGTTGAGTGCGGCGGCCGCCTTGTTGAGACGCTTGGTCTTGCGGTCCAGGAGGGCGTACGGATACGTCTCGGGCATCGTGGGGATCACCAAGACGGCGACCACGCCGCCTGCAATGGCCATGAGCCAAGAAGTCCCAGCGCCAGCCGGCTCGGCCGGCGTGAGGTAGCCGCCAATGACTGGGGCCGATGGACGCGCGCGCGATCATCGATGCAACAAGATAAGGTGCCGGAGGGCCCCGGCACGCTTCTCGGGCACTCACGACATCCGCAATGCTGCCCGTGGCCCAGCGTGACGGGGCACGATCCGCCGACGCCGGCAAGAAAACGGAAGAACGATCAGTGCGCCGAGGCCGGGTGCAACGGCACAGGCAATGTTGGAACACGACGTAACCAGACAATGCACACCTTGTAGATCAATGGCGCGGCCGTACAGCTTCCGAGAGCGGTGGGCAATGGCCATGGGGCCAAAGGAGTAGCCGAGCAGGAATATGGTCGTGACGAGGGCGCCCAGTTTCCCGTTGTCGGACTGGAAGTGTCTCATAATATTGGGGGCCGCTGCGGAGCTGATGGTGGATCCGGCGGGTCTTGTCCGTCCTGTTAGTGGAGTCTTTTCAGTGCGTATCGTCTTCTTTCTGGGCCACGGCAAAGACATACGAGAGAATGGTCATTGATGGGTGACACAAAAGAGGAGGAAGAACTTTCGTCTGGGTGTCCAGTTTGTAGAGGGTTCTCGGGTCGTCCGGGCCCATCAAAGTCGACAATAGTAAAGCCGTCCTCCCGTCCGCGGTTGCTTCTCGTTTTTGAACAAGCGGCCGAGCTCAGATGTGCGTCTGCTTCTGCTTCAACGTCGATATCGCTAACCGCCCGCTCTCGTCCTCATCTTTTCTCGTTTCCGTGTAGACATTGTTCAGTTGGGCGTTCAGTTTGAAGAGACGTGCAACGGAGACGATGAGCGAGATCCAGTGCTGTGTGTTAGGAAATAAACATGAAAATGAAAATAACAAAAGAGTGAAATGAATAAAAAATACAGTGCGATGCCAAAAGACGACCAGTGAAACAAAAAGACATGACAATATTTTTCAGCACAATAATTTTCTTATAACGCGTCCACTGCCGGTGCTTCCGCGGCGGTTCCGGCTGCTTTGACGTATTCCGCGGATTTTCCGTGGTCCGCCGGTGATGGGGCCCGTTGATAAACAAGCGTGTCTTGAAAATAATGTGGCCATAGCTATGGAATATACACTGCATGATGCTGTCATAACCCCTATTTCCGAGTCCAAGTGAGCGTCTTGTTTTTATGTTAAAAAACCAATCATTCATTCTGTGTCATGCTTGCTATCTCGTCTTCGTCTTCGTCTTCGCCTTCTGATAAACCGCCTCTATTCCCTCCTACTGGACATTCCAGCTCGAGGCTGCGTCACTTACGGAGCCCCACGTCTGGTTTTGCAAAGTCGAGGTGAAAGCATCACTGACCCCCGAAAAGTCAAGACCACGCCGCCTCCGCCACCACCGCCGCCTCCGCACCACGCCTGCATTGACAATGTTTGCTTCCGCCTTGAGCACCACGTTGGCCAGCTTCAAGACACTGCTCAGCGTCGACGTTCTTGCCGTGCTGCGCCGCCTGTTGGCGTTGGTCCTCCTGCTGTGGCCGATCCGCGTCCCGGCACCGACTTGGGCAGTGTCCTGAGCACCGGCCACACGAGATCGTCCAGCTCGTCCGGAATGTAGCCGTAGTGGCCCCCGTCAAAGTAGGTCAGACAAAGTTGCGGACATCGTGTGCATCCAGCGAGACGCTTGCCACGTTTGAGAACATGCCCGGCATGTTGCAGTGCTTGACCTTCTTCTCGTCCAGGAACGTGTCCAGCTCCGGGGTACGCGGCCACGCTCCAGGCGCCGCCGTGGCCCGCCGTGATCATCATGTAGTTGCCCTGGGCCCCGAGAGCCATACGCATGCGCGCGGTGCCGAAGTGAAGCCGCCGCCCGGTTTGCGCAAGGCTCTCGACAAAGTTGTGGAGGCCGGTGGGCAAGTTGCTCCAGGGAATAGTCTTTGCCGTCGGTGACAAAGTAGGAGGGCGTTGTCGGGGCCCAGGGCGAGGCGGATGTCGGCGACGGTGCGGGCCAGACGGCCCGACGAGTCCTTCTTGTCGAGCCAGGCCTCGAGGTCACAAGGGAGGCCCGTGTTGAACTGGTAGTTTGCAGCCGTCTTGGCCGCGCCAGGTCATCATGAAGCTGCCCTTGGCGCCGAGGACGAGGTTGTGGACGTGCGCAATCCTTGAAGGGCTTGGTCGAGGTGAAGAAGCCGAGACAGCGTTCGGTGGAGGGTGCCCCTGTGGGTAAGGTTAGCGACGTGGAGAGGAACCGGGATAAGCCAAGAGAGGCCAAGATGGCAAGACTCGCCAAGAGGCGAATGCGGCGCGCGGGGCGGAAGCGAAGACGAGAGCTTACCATTTCCACTGCGATGGCGACTCCACGAACCACGAGTTGCCAGGCCCAAATTGCAACAACCGCCATGATGTGTGCTGAGGGGGTGTCTGTGGGAAACGACAAAGACAAAGAGGTGATCGTTCCTAGAAGGTTTTGTTCCACATACCATGTTCCAGAGAGGAGAGGGCAGAAATCCTCTACGCCTCTCGAAATGAGCCTCAAAAGAGGACAAGCAGTGCCCCAGCCTCAACGCGGAGCGGAAAGTGCCCGCCAGCACCACCCACGACGCATGAGGTAAGACCAAATTGGGTTACAAGATGTGATGCGATAACCCCGTGCAGGGGACTCTTGGTTGCCCGTTCATATGTGGCTGGCGGCTGCCAATAATGCCCAAAAGTTTTCTGTACCGTGTATTCCGTACAGAGTACCGCCAGTTTATGGTTGTTTTTGCCTGCCTAGTTTGCCCCGCTTGTCCTGCAACTGTCTGCAGTCGTGCAATAGCGGCCATAGTCAAGGCTGACCAGGAGCTGCAGGAGTGCCAGAGTACAAGGGCCAGACCGATTCCAGCCAGGCACAGCTTCTTCGACCCCAATATGTTCGGGAACCTGTTCTACTTTGCCACGCTGGGTTTCAAGGAGGAGAAGGTGTTTCTACGAGTATCTGCAACCGCTTTGATACGGGGGAGCCAACCAACTTTTTCAGCAGGAATTCCGCAATCTTGGAGTTTTGGTCTTCTGCGTAGGGAACATCCAGTCCACTTCATTTCGCTTTGTTTTTGACATGGTCTTGTAATCCCTGGTGGACAGGCGGATGTTCCCGCAATCGGAGTTAAGCGGGCCGCTGGCTTGGCTCCGCCGGCCGCCACGGAACACCCGCGGATATTCCGCTTCCCATTTATATTCAGAACCGCAGACGTCAACCATCAGGTCTTCCCGGGCCGCTTCTAGAACGATTTTCCTGTGCAACAATTAATTTTCCGCGGAGACGCTGGTACTCTCCATTACACGCAAAATGCCAACCACTGCCAACCGACCACCACGCCCCCGTCCACAGCGTACAGCGCGCAAGGGCCACTACTCGTTGCGGAGTTTCTGCCGGGCGCGGAAGCTGCGCTGCAGCCGTCCACTGCCGTGCATCAACTGCGTGTCGCGGCGGCAAACGGTGCGTGTAGAGGAGGGAGGCCAGATGGAGGTGGCGCCCACAGCATACCGCCGCGAGCATCCCCGGCACCAGAACGCACCACTACTGCCCGGCAATGACGACAACAACCAGAACAACCTCGTCGACGAGGTGCACCGGCTGCGAAGGCTGGCTGAGGACCTGGAGAGACGAATATGTCAGAGGTCAAGGAACTGGGGCGCCAACAGAGGAAACGACAGCAGCAACAACGACGACGACAGCGACGACAGCGACGGACGACGACGCCGACACCTGGCGGCGCCACCCCCGTTCCCCTGGGCCCGATCTGTGCCGTCGTGACGCATCTCGACCGCGTGTCCATGGGCCAACGGATCCTACGCGGACATGCTGTCTGCATCAACGACGGGATCACCATCGTCCTGTCGGCAGCGCCGACAACAACCACAGCAGCAACCTCGACGGGCGGTGGACCTGTTGGCCACAGCCCCGACGGCAAACGCGGGCTTGGACATTAAGATCGAGCACGTTCTTTGCTATTCCTACGGCGCCAGAATTTACGTACAGTCTTGTTGACGGCGACCGTCTGCGGGCACCACGGCGATCGCCATCTACCTGCCAACATACCGCGAGGCGACAGTGCTCCTCGACACGTTTCTCGCGACTGTCAGCAGCCTCTACCACATTGTGCACCACCCAACCATGCCCGATACAGTGCGCAGCATCTACGCCTGCATCCAAGGCCAGCAAGCCGGTGGCAAGTCCACGCGCACTGGGCGACGTGCTCTTGCTGCTGAGCATTGTGGCCACGGGCGCGTGTCTTATATATCCCGCCCGCAACCATGACAATGACGACAATGACGACGACAGCATCTCCGCCAGCAACGCCTCGCCCGTCTTCTCTTCACGCGCCGCAGCAGCGCAAACGACACCGCTGTGGATCCAGGCGGCCCTGCACGTCTTCGAAGGCGATTGTCCGCGGACCGGCACCGCCTACGCTATCCGCGTTCCAGGGCGTCATCATGCTGTCGTTTCTCATCGGCAACATTGAGGGCATCGGATTTCGCTACCGTTACCTCGTATCGACGGGCTTGCTACTGGGCCGCGAGCTCAGTCTGCACTGCATCGACCAGGAGGCGGCACCGAGTTTTTTCCAGGCCTCTGTTCGATCCACCGAAAAGCCCGTTTGAACGCGAGATGGGCCGCCGGGTGTGGTGGTACCTTGCGTCGACCGAGTGGTTGCTGGCCGCACGCAACAGCGGGCCGGGTGTCGGCGTCTACAGCACGCACCCGAATATGATGCGCGTCAATGAGCGTGCAACACGGACGACGTGCATTTGGCACCGGGCATGCGGGAACTCGCGGTCAGCCAGCCCCTGGATACGCCCACGGACATGTCCTACTATCTGCAGCGGGTGCGTCTGGCCGAGGTGACGCGTGGCATCGTGGACCGCATGTGCATGGTCTCGGGCACGCAGTTTGTAGGAGGAGGCCCCTCGGCCGGTGACCGGTGACAGCCTCAGCAGCCTCGGCAGCCTCGACAATGTCACAGGATCTCCTTGCGCTTACCGCCAGGCAGCGGCAGCCTCGGACGCGGACCTGGAGGCCATGCTGCAGGACCTCCCCGTCTTCTCCGCCTAGAGACGTACGTGCAAAGGGACAGCACACACGCGGGCGGCCACACTCCCATTGTTTTTATCCAGGCTTTCATGTTGCACTCCCTCATCCACACACAGCGCTGCAAGCTGCACCTGCCCTACCTGACGTCGTGGCGGCGGCAAACAGAAGCTACGACGGCCGGCCATTGCTTCCACATCCAGCCAGCCCTCAGACGCACTGTCGGAGGAACCAACGTCGACGCCGTCTCCGTCTTCCCGCGCCATCTGCATCGAGTCGGCCCGCCAGATCATCCACGCCGAGACACAGCTTCGGCGTCGGGCGAGCCAGCACCCCATGGTGCAGAACCGGTTGTCGTGTGTCCTGTATGGCGTGTTTATGGCGGCCATCGTGCTGCTGGTCGACCTGTGTGCGGCCGACGACAACGACGAGGCGGCGCAGAAACAGGATGCACTGGCCGCTCTGCAGATCGTGGGAGATTCCCGGCCGCACTCGCCCGCGGCGGTGGAGCTGTACGCGCGTCGCTGGCACATCTGTTGGCAAGCACCGGCCGCAGCTGTGCGAAGGGGCTTTCTACAGGGCATGGACGCGGTTCCCAGCGCCAACGGACGACTAGACCTACGGAGACGACGGAGCCTGTCCTGCCATTGGTGGACGGCTTGTCACAGCAAACAGCCTCGGCGAGCAGGACACGCCGATGACGGCGCTGGGCGATGCTCTGTATTGCGGCAACTCGCTGCCTCTGGGACTCGCCTTTGACGGCCTGGACGATCTTGCCAGCTTTCAGTGGGACGACTTGTTGGCCGGCGTGGACACGTCGATGCTTTTATAGGCTCGAAAGCATCAACAAATCAAATAAACGCTGCGGGTAAATGGGTGGACTCGATACGACTCCCTGCTCCGTGTGCCTCGATATGTTCGGTTTTCCGGAGCAGATGACTGCCGTGCCTTTTGCCTAAATATAGTGCTATTTCGCAGCCAGCGGGCATGGACAATCAGTATACTGTTGACGCTGTAGGCCACGGAAAAGAGGGCTCCTCGGCAGTTGCCATCTGGGCCGAGCCTTTTATTCTGTGATCCATCTTCTTCCTACCTTTATGCTTGTAACCTGGTCTGTTTCGTCTCACGCCCTACAATGTCTTCCACGCAGCACGAATTTGTCGACACGGAGGAGTTGGCTTGCGTTCTTGTACAGCGAGAGTGCAGACGACGACGCAAAAGCCGACCGGGCGCCGCGGCCGGGCTTGTGGACACGCATCGGGCGTTTTCTGCCCTACGTCCTGCTGCGCTCGGCATCCTGCTCGGCATCTACGTCGTCGTCGTGTCTCCCACGTCCAGGCCCGACACGAGCAGTCTGCCATCACAGGCCTTGCTTGGGAAAAGTGTGTTTGACTTTTCTTTTGTTCTTTTGTTTTTTTGTCCTTGTGTTCTTTCTTGTCGGACTAACAGAAAAGTCCCCACGACGGAGGTCGTCTTCCAGCCAGACCCGAGCTACGATGTCGATCCGTTTGGCCCGGACGAGCTGGACAGTCCCTGGACAAAGATCCCGCCGCGTAGGTCTCCCTTCTCTCCGTGTTTTTCTCTCCCGTCCCTGGTTGTCGCGTCGCCGTCTGATCGTCTGCTCACGCGTTCCCAGCCGGCAAGGGCCACATCAAAGTAGCCAACCCGTCTGCCTACGGCCTCGCCGGCGGCTACCCCCTGGCCGAGGACCACGACGCGCCCGGCACCGAGGAGTACACCATTGCGCTCTTCCACCAGCTGCACTGCCTCGCCGCCATCAAGTCCAAGATGAGCCGCCTCCAGGACTGGTACGAGGGCGGCAACGACAACGAGTACCTGCGGTTCGCGCTCGGCGAGGACCAGGTCGCCGACAAGCACATCTGCCACTGCTTTGACTATCTGCGGCAGGCGCTGCTGTGCCACGGCGACACGACGCTGGAAAAGGCCCGCGTCGTCGTGGACGAGCAGGGCGTCGCGCACACGGTGCGGGGCGTCGACGGCTGGGGCGTGACGCATTCGTGCCGGGACTTTGGCAGCATCTATGCCTTTGCCGAGGCGCATCGCAGCCGCAACGACACGGGGATTGATTAGGGGAAGTCCATGTGTCTCTTGACCAGACCGTTGCACAAGGGAGACTTTGTGACAGAGCTTATTTCGAAGCTACACGAAGCTACACGATGGCGTATCTTTCTTTTCTTTTTTCAATAACCCTCCTCCGTCGTCGACTATTTTGTGCATGACAGACAGAGTTGACCGTGACTAGCATTGTCTAGAGAGTATCTATATAGTATAAAAATAGTCGGGGTGCTCGTCGCCCAGCTCCTCGATGCCCTTGACCTGTAGCGCGGCCTTGACGTCCTCGGGCATCTCGCGCTTCTTCTTGTTGGCATACTGCATGTAGAGGCGCGTCAGGAGGTGAAGACGAGGCCGGCCACGCACATGCCCAGCGACGCCGCCTGGCCCTTGTGGTAGTACGGCGGATCGTCGTAGGCCTGGTTGGCGGCAATGGACACGGCCTGCGAGATGATGTTGAAGAGCGCGAGCGAGGCGCCGCGGCGCGTGTAGCCGGAAAACGAGAGCGTGGCCCAGGACAGCTGCAGGTTGATGTTGGGGTAGGCGGAGAAGGCGACGAGGCAGGTGGCAAAGAACTGGACCTTGTGCTTGTCGACGCCAATCAAGATGGCATAGCCGACAATGCTGACGACGATGGAGGCGCCAAGCGTGGCGCTGCGGGCGTTGGTGGTGTCGCTGGCGCGGGCCCAGAAAATGACTCCGACGGCCGCGTAGACGTAGACGATGACGGAGAAGAGCTGGGCGTTGAGCGAGGAGTAGCCGAAGCTCTGTGGGAGGGGGACGCGTGTCAGCAACGAGCGAGCAACGAGCGAAGCGAGTTGCGAGTAAATGGCAAGAAACGCGAAATCGAGCGAAGCGAGGACCAAAAAACTTACGGCGATGATGGAGGGCAAAAAGTTGCTGAGAGAGGAGACGCAAAAGTGGCCGGCGCACGAGATGACGGCCTGCGTCCAAAAGTGCGGGCTCAGCAGGACGAGGGGCACGCGCAGCCACTGCAGCTTGTACTCGACGATGAGGCCCTTGAAGGCGCCGGCAATGGTGAACGTGGAGAAGAAGATGGCGCCGCGGGTGGTAATCTCGCTGTAGGTATAAAAGAAGGACAGGTAAAAGACGGTGCCCTGGACAAACGCCTCGGCGACGCCAATCATGAAGCGCATGGCCAGCAGGGCGGCGCTCGTGTGGATGGCCACGCTGACGGCCGTGAACAGGCCCCAGAGGATCATGGCGCCAAAGAACTGCCAGGGCGCGCCGATGTTGCGGATGAACAGCGTCCCCGGCAGCTGGAAGACGATGTAGGACACCAGGAACATGGTGGCGGCGTTGGAGTAATCCTGGGCGGACAGGCCGAGCTACACCTGCATGTCGGCCACCTTGGCGTTGGCGAGATCGGAGCGGCCCATGGAGGCAAAGAATAGGACGCAGGAGAGGACGGGCAGGATATAAAGGTCGAGTTTGAGGCGGACACGGCGGTCGAGGGACGGGTCGACGTTCGAGCCGCCATGGTGGGCCGTGGTGTCGATGCCGGACTTTTCTATGCCGGACTTTTCGATGCCCGCGGCGGCGTCGAAGTGCTCGACGGGTGCCTCGATCTCTTGCATCTGCGTCTTGTTGGAGGTCTGGTAAGGGGAGGGAAGGAGTAGGCAGGGGGTATCGAGATGGGTGAGGGATAGTGAGCTGTATTTCGAAGATTTGGGTGCAGAGGAAACAAGCAAACGAGTGACAATCCAGGGTTGCAAGGACGGTCTTTTTGTAGACCGGAAAACGCCAGCGGCACAAAATTGAAAGACGGGGGATATATAAAAAGAGAGAGGACAAGAAAGAAAGAAGAACAAAAACAGCCCGACAGTCCCCTCGGATCCACACGCCTGGACACACCTCCTTCGTGCGGGGAAGGCAAAGTTAGGGCACGATGCGAATTTCGGCTGACAAGAGGGACGAGGGGATTGGAGAAGGAATAAGACTCAGGCGGTGCAGCCGGCCAGGGTTTGAAAAGGGCCCAGCCGGCACAGGCGAGGTCAGTCAATATCGATATCTTGTCCCGAAGCTGGTATGAATTCTATACCAATGTCCTTGACGTAGATGCTGACACATGTATGTCTTTGGATGCAAGACGCTGAGATGGTGAGTGAGCGTGAGTAAACATAAGTGAGAAGTATGGGAGTGCCGTGGAGAGACATCGGGCGAGGGAGATGCGGTCAGAGGTCAGACGGGATCTCTTTTCCGGCCGAGATCTTGTTTGCTGCCGTTTCGAGGGCCTCATGCCACCGTGACAGGGTGCCTTGGGTATGGAGTTAGCAATGGTCAGCAAAGTCCGGGGGAAGCATGCGGAGAGGAGGAAAATGTCAAAAAAAAGGATCTGGGGAAGGCGGATGTTCTGGCCAGACTGAGGTTGTTAATTTGCTGCTCTGCTATTTGCTAGACCAAGCGAAGTTCGCTTCGTGGTCCGTTTCTCCGCACGCTTTCGCGCTTGGCACCGCCTCCGCATATTGGCAGGGCGAATCTCGGCGCGCTTGCCCTTGCTGGGGTTCGGGCGCCGTTGCGCGAATCTCGCTTTCGACAACCCCAGACGTCTCGTCTTCAGCAGCTTCTTTAGCAGCGTCCTCAGCAGCAAGAATCGCTAAAAAGACGGGAATAAACGAATAACAAGAGAAGGGCAGAGACAACCGACTGCGCTTGTCCAGGACCACGAAACACGAGCCACAGCCTCACACCTCATCCTTATTCGCCTTATCCTCAGCCCTTCCCATCTCTCCTCCTCTTCCTCCCCCCTCCCCTCCCCCACGCAATGGACCGCGCCTTGTCGACGACCGACGTGCCCGTCCGGTTCCTCGAGACCGTGTTCCTGACCGGCTGCATCCCCTGGCGCGTGGCGCCCGGGACCCGCGTGTATCGTATGCCCTCTACGTGCCTAACAGCGCCTACTCGGTCAAGTTTACGGCAGACGCCACCGACGACGACAGGGCGACACGCGGCGCGGCCGACCAGCTGCCGCTCATGGTCTGGGTCCACGGCACCCTCCGCAACACGGCGCCCATCACGACCGACCTCGCCGCGTTTGCCGACGCCAACCGGTGCGCCTGTCTCGCGCCCCTGTTCCCGGCCAACATGGACGGGCCCAGCGACCTGGACGCCTACAAGCTGGTGCTGCAGTCACGCACGCTGCGGTCGGACCGTGTGCTGCTCGCCATCTTGGACGAGGTGGCTGCCTGCTGGCCCGGCATTGCCACGAACCGCGTCTACCTGGGCGGCTTCTCGGGCGGCGGCCAGTTTGCCCACCGGTTCCTGTATCTGCACCCGGCGCGGCTGGCGGCCGTGGGCGTGGGTGCGCCGGGCCGGCCCACGTTTTTGGACGAGACACAGCCGTGGCCGGCCGGGGTCCAAGACGTGGAAGCACTGACCGGGCGGGCTGTGGACAAGGCCGCCATTGCCCGCGTGGCCGTGCAGCTGGCCATTGGCAGCGAAGACAGCGCCGTGCACGGCGGCAAGGAGTTTTGGGTCTGGCTGCGCGAGCTCAAGGCCAAGATGGCCGGAGACGACGGGGCCAGTGGCAAGAGTGGTGGTGGTGGCGGCGGTGGCGGTCTGCCTCTGTCCTTTGGCAGCCGGCTGGACTCCACCAAGGAGCTGCAGCGGCAGTGGAAGGAGGACGGCATCGAGTCGACGCTGACCGTGGTCGACGGCTTTGCGCACGACGGCAAGGGCGTGCGGCCGCACATTCTCGCGTTTCTAAGAGCACGGATGGAGGCGGATGCAGCAAACAAGTAAAGAAGATATTGCAGACAGTTCTCCTACATGCAGCCTTTTTCAGTGGCTCGACAGCCCGCTTCTTCTCACTATCTTACAGGGCTTGATTGCACTAACCGCCCTAACACGCCTAGCCTAAAACAGCTCCCAGGCCATTCTCCAATACATTCTTTAGGGTCTTCGACGTGCCGCTTAGAAGGGCGCCCTCGCCGTTTTCTCAATCGCCCGGAATTCGCTCCAGAACATGGCGATGCTTGACAGACGACGACGATCCGGCCAGCACAACACAAAGCAGCAGAGAACGCAGCTCTGCACTGGAAACACCCACAATGGCCCAGCTACAAACCGCCACGCCGGCACAGTCGCCGCCACAGCCGCCGTCCAAGCGCTGCTCCATGGCCTGCACGACCTGCCGGCAGGTCAAGCTGCGGTGCGATGCGGCGCAAACGTACCCCAACGCGTGCACGCGGTGCGCAAAGCGACGCAAGATGTGCGTGTTTGACGCCGAGTTCAAGCGGCGGCCCGTGCGCGGCGCGCTCGAGAAGCTGCTCGAGGAAAAGGAGCAGCTCAAGCAGATGGTCGATTCGCTCCAGCACCAGGGCCGCAGCTTGAGTCGTGATGCCATCAACACAAGCGATGCCGGCGAGCCATCGCCGTCCGTGCCCTCCATGGTCCCTGTAGTCCCTGTGGTTACGCCTCTAATCAGTCGGAGCCGGCGTCGGCATCTGTTGCGGCCATGGATACGCCGGGGTATGACCTCGACGGCGTGCGCTTGAGTTTTGCGGCTGTCGACGAGCTGTTTCAGTTGTACGTCTCTCTCTCTCTCTCTCTCTCTCTCTCTCTCTCTCTCTCTCTCTCTCTCGCTCGCTCGCTCGCTCGCTCGCAAAATGCTGACAGACAGCTTCCTCCGTGTCCACCACCAGCTGCTGCCCATCCTGGACATTGCCTCCAAGTCGCCGGCCGCCGTCTGCGCCGACAGCGAGCTCCTCTTCTAGACCATTATCGCCGTCGCGTGCAGAACCACCCAGCGCACCTCGACGTGTTTCCGCGCCTCGCACGGCCCTACCAGCACCTGCTGGCCGATGCCCTCGTCTGCCCGGCGCGCACCGTCTACATGACGCAGGCGTAAGTGGAGGTGCAGGCGCAGGTCGCAAACAGTAGGGGCTCCCAAGCGAATTTCGCTTCGGCACCTCACGCCCACCACAAGCCGGCAGGCAATGAACCGAGCGAGCGGCGGGAAGATCGGACATTTCCAGAGCCCTGCTCGGCCAGTTGGTGCAAGCCAAGAAAAGCCCGGACCGTCGATTCGATGGAGGCAGCTCTGTTGAGCTTTGCCTAGTGCATATGAAAGACGAGAACGCGACAAATCGAACGTCCAATTCCATCCATTCAGTTCTTCAGTTCTGTCCCGTCTTGTCAACGTCGTCTTCTTTCACAGCCAGCTGAACCTCTCATCCTCTACAGAAGAATAATCACAGAGGAGCACCCAGATACCCGACACCCACAATGGGCTCCGTTCCGCAGCCTTCGCCGACCGCAGAGGTCCTCTGCCAGATCGTCACGCCCGTGGGCATGCTCGGCTACGGCTTCGTCACCGACTAGGTCTACCGCGGCCTCGAACTAGCCCACCTGAACCATCCGGCCGTGCCCACGGCCATTGTGCTCGACTCAGGCTCCACCGACTCGGGCCCCTCCAAGCTCGCCCTGGGGTCCACGACCTGCCCTGAGAGCGCCTACCGCCGCGACCTGCTGGGGATTCTGCGCGCGGCCCGGCAGTACGGCGTTCCCATGCTGCTGAGCTCGGCCGGCGGCGACGGCGAGGACGAGCATGTGCGGCTGTTTGGGCGTATTGTCCAGGATGTAGCAGACGAGCTCAACAAGGAGGGAGAGGAGGGCCAAGGCAACAGCACCGGCGCGCGTCTCAAGGTTGTCTCCGTCTTCAGCACGCTGGACAAGTCCCTCGTCCTCGAGCGTCTGCAGGCCGGCGCCATCACCGGCTGCGGGCCCTGTGTCCCTGCTCTGACGCCCGAGGCGCAGGCCGAGACTACCGTGGTCGTCGGCCAGATGGGCCCGAGCCGTTTGTCGACGCCCTGGCTGCCCACCCGGACGCCGACGTTGTGCTCGGCGGCCGCGCCTACGACCCCTCGCCCTACGTGGCCTACTGCGTGCACAACTTTTTCAAGAGCACGGCCCAGACAACAACACCCGTCGTCGACATCCCCGCGCAGATACTCGGCGGCTTCACCCACATGGGCAAGATCATGGAGTGCGGCGGGCTCTGCGCCACGCCCAAGAGCCGCGGGTCCATGGTCACCGTCTACCGGGACGGCACGTTTGCGATCCGCCCGCTAGCTCCCGGCGCCGTCTGCCAGCCGCTGACGGTGGCTGCCCACACGCTCTACGAAAAGGCCCGCCCCGACCACCTTGCCGGCCCCGGCGGCATCCTCGACGTCACGACGGCCACCTATGCCCGGCTCGACGACGGGCTGTCGGCGCACGTCGCGGGCGCCACCTTTATCCCGTCAACGCACGCGTCGCCGCAGTCGCCACCCCGTTTTGATTTCCCAGCTGCCGGCGCTGCTAGAGCAGGTCAAGGGCTTTGCCGCGCAGCAGCACCCTGCCCTCGCGCGTGACCAGTGGGAACTCGATTTCCACATCTATGACGGCAAAGACCACGACGGCGAAGATGCTGGAATGGCACCACCTCCTCCCACGGCAGGTGGCCTTCCCGGCGTTGTGTTTATTGTTGGCGAGGCCCTGGCCCGCACGCAGGCGGACGCCAACAGCCTCGCCTCGGCGGCGCGCATCGCCTGTGTGCACGCGCCCTACCCGGGCCAAAAGGCCAACAGCGGCAACTTTGGCATGGGCATTGGCGGCCGCGGCGAGGTCGAGATGGGCGCGTGTGCCGAGTTTCCGTGTACCACCTGATGGACTTGCAGAGGGGCGAAGAGGGCGCGGTTGAAGTCACCGCGAGCGGCAGCGGTAGCGGTAGCGAGAACACGGGCAACACGAGCGACAGCGAGGACCAAAAGAAGGGACTGTTACGGTTCGAGGCCGTATGGGCCGGTGCCCGTGACGGCCAGCGCATCACAGAGCTGCCCTTTCGGTTCGATGCCGAGAAAGCAGCGCTCGTCAATACAAAGGCTGTAAAAAAAGCAAATGCCAACGGGACGACGTCGTCTCCGGCGTTGTCGACGACTGCGACCGCGACCGCGACCGCGACCACGACCACGTCATCGCCTACCCTCGGCAGCCTGGCCAAGATCTTGCGCTCCAAAAACTCGGGCCCGTTTGAGATCACGCTGGACGTGCTGTTTGACGACCGCGCCGTCTACGAGCAGGTCAAGGCGTCCAACACGCTGATCCCCGCGCGGGTCGCCGCTCTCTACGGCCTCCAGCCCGACCAGCTCGTCTACTGCGGCTTCTTTGACCAGGCGCTGGCCTTCAAGGCCACGCTGCCGCGCATGCGCAACGGCAAGCCCATGGCCTCGGGCGGCTTCATGGAGAACGACGTGCACGGCTCGCAAAAGTACAAGCCGCTGATGAACCTGGTGGTTGAGCTGTCAGGGAGGAGAGTATGGAGCTGAGCGAGCTTCTTGTTTGTATTTTATTCCTGGTTTTCACTTTTCACTTTTAATTTCAGTTTCCAGTTTTATGCCAATTTCTTGCAACTGCCAATATCAAGAAAAGAACAAGACTCGCCACCTTCCCGCTCACCACAAAGAAAGAAAACGCATGCGTGGACAAACAAGGCTGTGCTGTGGCACATAGCTTCACAATTACACCCTGACCCGAGAAACGAGGTACGACGTACGAGTACTCTGTACACCATCAGTGTCCACCTTGAGTGGAAAAATCCGAGTCCGAGGGATCATTACAGTGCTGTCAGATGCAATCTCCGTCTCTCTCTCTAGTCTGGGCTGAGAGGAGCCACATGGGGGCGAATGGGGCAGAAGCAGAAAGAACAATTATACATGTACGGCCAACCGTCCGTCGACTGTCGGAATAATAATGACGAGCAAACCAAATCTCGGAAATGTCCACACAAATAATAGTGTGGCTTGGCCAAGTGCGAGGAGCTCCATTTTTCTCCGTGTTGCCAAGCGGCGCTGACGTTTTACTGCTTCTTGTTCGCTGTAACTTTGCTAGAGACGCCGCTTTGTCCCTTGAATTCCGTCGCGCGGTCGCTGGAAGAGTCCGTTCCCGCGAAAGGCGGGAAATTACCCCTAAAAAGAGACCTAAAGGAACGTTGGGGCGGCTTCTAGCAGACGTCCTGCTGGAGCCTTTTGGTGGTGGTGAGGTGGTGTCCCTCTTTGTCTCTTGCTGCTGCGCCTTCCCTGCCGTCTGCCTCTCTGCCTTGCATGGAAAGGCGTCTCGTGGCTGTGGCCAGGCCTCCTGCTTCTATTGGCTTTCGCCGTGATATGGAATATGACAAATTCTCGAGTTCGAATACGGCTGCCCAGTTTCCTTCCCCTATTGGTTTGATTCCCTGCTGCCGCAAAGGAACAGAAAAAAAGCCTAGCGGCAGCTTTCGCGCCGTCCAGGGACCCGGAGTTGCCGCGCCATGCACTGGGCCTCCTTCTGCAGCACCTGCCAGCCTCCCGCCTGCATAGCCGCCAGTACGTAACACGCAACTGCCCAGGGCTCTGCTGCTCACTAAATTCCTCTCCAACCGAGGAGAGCTCCACCACCTAACGACCCTAAGGGCCTAACGACCCAAACGGCCCAGACGGCGAGGTCATGGCCAGGCCAGCCATACTCGTACACCTCTCACCACCCCTCTCTTCGCAGTCATCGCCCGCCACTGAGTGGCTGCCTCGCAGTCTCACTTTGCCCTGCCACCCCTCCTTCAGCGTCCCTAGTCTCCTCGTTCATTCTCGGAACCTAGTTTTGGTGGTCTTCCTAGTTCTCGGCTCTCGTTTTCTTTGCGTATTTATTTCTTCTGTCCGCTGTTCTTTTTCTTTTGACCGTCTTTCTTCTTCCTCTCCCCCATCATCATCACCATCTTCATCTCCAATCTCTCTCTCTCATCAACCACCACCACAACAACCACATTACATCCACAGCCATGTCAGCCAACGACTACTACAACCAAGGTGGCCAGCAGCAGGGCTATAGCTCAGGCCAGGCTTACGTACGCTTCCCTCCTCCCCTCCCTTTCTCGTTCCTCGTTCCACTTCGTGAAAGCTCGTTCACCTTTGCTAACGTCACATCTTACAGGGCGCACCTCCTCAGCAACAGTACGGCAGCCAGCAGCAGTACCCCCAGCAGCAGCAGTACGGTGCCCCGCCCCAGCCAGCAGTACGCCTCGACCTCGCCCGCCCCCTACCAGCAGCAGCAGTACGCCGCCCCCGCCCAGGACAACCGCTGGCTCCTCGCCCTACCAGCAGCAGCCGCAGTACGGCGCACCCGGAGCCGCTTCCGGTGCTCCCGGTGCCGTCGGCGCTGACGGCCAGACGGACGAGCGCGGCCTCGGTGCCACTCTGGTGGGCGGTGCCGGTGCCGGCTGGGCGGCCCACCATGCCGGTGGCGGCGCCCTGGGCACCATTGCCGGTGCGGTGGCGGGCGCGATTGGCGCCAACGTCATCGAGCACTTCGTCGAGAAGAAGAAGGACGAGAAGCACCACAACCAGCAGCAGCAGGGCGGCTACTACGGCGGCCCTCCTCAGCACGGCCACGGCGGCCCCGCACGGCCATGGCGGCCCACCCCAGCATGGCCACGGCGGCCACCACGGCGGCGGTGGCTGGTAAGCGGATAGCTGTGTAGTGTTTTCTTTTTTGGGGTTTTGTGGTCTTGGGTCTTTTTGGTCTCGTTTGTTTTGCTGTGTTTTTTTTTTTGACTCTCTTCGTCTTCACAAGTGTGGCCTGGAAGGATATCCAGGGTATTCTGTCACGAAGCAGGAACTTATGGTAAAGGCATTTTGATGGCATTTTGATTTACTTTTGATGATATTTAAAGCAATCCATTTATTATTTACTGTTTAATGCTTCATTTTAAAATATTACTACATGTGAAGCAAGTTTTTTGAACGGTGAAATTAAATATACTGTGACAATGTTTTTCTTCCTTTTTTAAGCAAAAAAGAACTCCAGATAATTTCGGGATTTTTATTAAAGAAAAACCAGTACAAATGCCAAAATCGATATTAATATAAGGGACTCGTGAGAGTTGACAAAGTCCAAAGGGAAAACAAATGGAAAAGTAATTATTATAATAGGAAACACAAACGAGATCAATCTATGGTATCCAAATACAGTCACAGAGCCGGAAAGATGGCTTGGCATCTTCCAGCCCTACCAGCAAGTAGAAAAACAGCCAAATCGACCTTCAACGCCCAAACCCTAAACATGTTTCTTCTTTCTTCTTTCTTCTTTCTTCTCCTCCTTTGGCTTTTGCCGTGAAAGTAATCAAGCCACTGCCTTGAAGCTGTCGCCCTCGCGCAGCCCATTGAACAACCGCACCATCTCGGGGCCCACGACGCCCGGGTTCTCGTACTGCGGCGCGTGCCCGGCCCCCTCGACGGCCAGCGTGCTCGTCGCCGGGCTCGGCGCAAACTGCGAGGCGACCCACGCCGCCTCCTCCAGCGGCTTGCTCCAGTCTGGGTCCTTGTCGCCCACCACCACGAGCGCCGGTGCTTCTTGACCTTGGCAATCCAGGGCGACACGGCCCTTGTCGTGGTCCCAGGCTGCCCATGAGATTCTGGAAGGCGGCCCAGCGCCCGGGCCGTGTCAGCGAGTCGGTTGACAGCTGCGCGCGCGCCTTGGCTGCCTCGGCGTCCAGGCCGGGCCACAGCGTCGCCGAGTACACCTTCCACATCCAGGGGCCCCAGGGGCGCCAGAACAAGAGGTTCATCAGGAAGCGGACGACGGGGCGGCCGCGCCGTTGCGGAGGAATCCGCCCAGCAAGACCACGCCAGCGACGAGGTCGGGGCGCTGGGCGGCGGCAATGGTGGCAGCGCCGCCCGACATGGACCGCACCGGCGAGGACGACGCGCTTGTTCTTCTGGCCTCCCAAGAGAGTCTCGGCGACCTTGATAAAATCAGATGCCGTCTCTTCGTCGCCGTAGCTGGCAAAGTCGAGCGAGGCGTCGCCCTGGCCGCGGAGGTCGAGGAGGGCCACGCGGTAGCCGGCGGCCACGAGCTGGTCCGCCACCGCCGAGTAGGCGCCGCGGAAGTCGCCGATGCCGGGCGAGCAGAGGACGAGCGGTGCATTGGCGTCGCCACGGACTTCAACGGCGAGCTTGCCGCTGCCGTTCTCAATGTACTGGACAGACATGTTGTAGTGTTGTGGTGATGATGTGATGTCTTTTGCGTGTGCGTGATAAAGTGGGTCTCACGATGTAAGAGCTGAGAAAGAGTGAGATGCGAGCAAGAAGAGTGCTTAATGGAGCTGATTGAGTGCTTTTTCTTGAATGTGATTGTGATGTCTTTTTCTTTCAATTCCTCACGAAATGCCACTTCCCCTCACTTATATACATTTTTGCGTGAGGTCGGTTTCGTCGCTTGTTGGACTGTCGCCCAATCGCCATTGTTCCGCAGGGACATCGCTCGCAGCTCGTGTACGAGAAACGTGCGAGACAGCGACAGCGAGCAGTACGAGTACAGAGTAGCAAATGCACACCAATGCTCGCCCTTTTCTCGCTTCCGAGTCGGGTGCGTTGCAGGCAGCTGCTTTTTTGTTCTGATTGGTAGCCTAAGTGGGGCTGGTGCGCAAAGACTTGCTCTTAACGGTCAAGTTGTGTATGTACTGTCTATGCCAATTTACGTGCTGAGATACTTCCAGCCTTGGACACTAACGCTAGCATCCGATGCGCGCCGGGAACTTATTTGACAAGGTTTCGACCTGTTCGGCGACTTTTTGATCTTTATACTCGAGTCGTCATTATCGTTGTCATTTCCAAGGCAGCTGTCATTTTTTCGTGTACGATTGGAAGACGGTGACTCAAGGCTGCAAGATAGTGAGAGTCATGTTAGGTGAGGCTGTGTGATGTAACAAATCTTTTGTATTGTTGCTGTCTTGCCTCTATGTTGGCAGAGCAGTTTTATGGTTCCCGTGAAAAAAGTCATACCCATGAATAAACCGCAGAAGAAAGAAAAAAACGACCGACAGACTAAACAAGATGAGAGTGGAAACCGACGACATAAAATGAGATGGAAACCAGAGGAACACACAAAGGGTGTAATACAATACAGCAATGTGAATCAAACATGAATAAACGCCTCATGCCGGATGCCGGATGCTGATAAAAAAAAACAAGGATATTCCCGAGAAAAAGAAGAAAGAGAAGACCACGACTGCCCCTCATCACTGTCGTTGTCGTCTGAGAAGAAATAACGGGACTCACTCAAACCTTGAGCTTCCACGTCTTATTTTGGCCTGTTCCTGTCCGCTCGGCCAGTGCCTCGAGTGAGTTCTTGATCTGGCTCTTGGTGCACTTGCCCGTGAACTCGACCGATAGGATCTCGACAATGCCCAGCTTGCTCAGCTTGGCATACTGCAGAATCGACTTTTTCAGGTCGGGCACGAACTCGGCAGCGACACCGACCGTCTTCTTGGGATCGACAGCCTTGCCGCCAGCAGTTGTTGGTGTTGAAGCCGTAGTGGATGTGGATGTGGATGTGGAGGATGCTGCTGGTGCTGTTGCTGCTGCTGCGGAGGATCCGTCGGTTGTAGAGGCGGTTGTGGATGCAGCTGCGGCTGCTGCGCCGGCGCCCAGTGCTGCGAATGCGTCGGACGGGGCCGGTGGCGGTGCCATTGATTTGTTGGGTGTGCTGGTGGATGCAGTCGTTGTGTCCGGTGCTGGAGCGACCTCTTTCGTCTCCCAGTACTGCGTGGAAAACGGATCAAGCGGCCCATCGTGATCCAGAATAAACTCCATGCGGAAGCTGTTCCAGCTCTGGCTTTGGTGCCTGCCGCCGCTCGTTCTCCCAGCACACACCCGTGCTCTCCGGCTCCATGCCGCCGAGAACGCTGGCCGCAGTGGCAACGCGTCTTCCGAGTCGTCCAAAAAGTCGGACATCTCGCCGTCGTCCTCGAGCTCCTCTTCGTCGTTGTCGAGGTCGTCCACATCCTCGCCGTCGTCGTCGTCCACCCACTCGGCTTCTGAGTCATAGTCGTAGTTTAGTGGGAGCACTGTCTTTGCGAGAGGATTCCGCGCCAGTTTGCCCAGGCGTGCTTGGGGCGGCTGGCTCGTGACTGTGCCAAAGTAGGCTGGGCGCACGTCTTCGCGGAAAAAGAGGTACTTCATTGGCACCGACTTGAGCATGTCCAGTGCCAGCTTCGCCTGTGCGTCTTGCGTGGATGAGCTGCAAAGGCCGGCACCGTACAGGGCATCGGGACCAAGCAAGTTCATAATCTTGCGGACGGTTGGCCGGTTGCGGCCGCGCGCAGGAGCACGACCGCTGGGAAGGTGAAAGTAGTCCACAGCGCTCGCCGAGCTGAACGGCTTGGTGGGTGCAAAGTCACCGCGGGACCCCGACAGGAAACTCGTCGAGAATGCGCGACTTTGGCCTCCTTGGTCTCGTCGTCCATGCCGTACAGATCGGTGGCCATGACCACATTCTCCTTGACAAAAATGGTTTGAAAATACGATCGTACTCGGAGATCTCGGGGGCGGCCGACGTCTCCGATTCGGATGCCAGGCCTGCCGCACCACCAGCCTGCGATGACAACAGGCCTCCGCTCTTCCGTGACTTTTGTGGTGATGCAGAGTTGCCCCGGACCGAGATTGGTTTGAGCGGCGAGCTGCCCGCATGCAATGATGAACCAGATGATGGCAAAGACGTGCTGTTGCCGCCGGCGGCGCTGCTACCCGTCTTGAAAAACGAGTTGAGCCGCAGCTGGCTCCGCTCCTTCTTGTCCTTGGCCTCTTGGACCTTGCGCTCCTCGTCCACCTTATCCTTGCGCTTCTTCTCCTTTTCTTCGTTCTTCTTCCGATCCTCTTCTTCTTTCTGTTTCCGCTTTCTTCTCCTTCTCTTCGGCAGCGCCTTCTTCTTGGCGTCGGCCACCGCCTTTTGCTCGTCACGCTCTTTCTTCTTGAGGGCTCGGCCTTTTCCTTCTTTTCCTTTCCAGTCTCCGTGCAGCCTCTGCCTTTTCCTTTTCGGCCTTCTTGGCAGCCTCGGCCTTTTCCTTTTCCAGTTTGCGTGCCGCGTCCGCTTTGGCCTTTTCTTCCCGCTCGCTCTGGCGTCCAGACGCTTGCGCTTTGCTGGCGGACCCGGGGCCAAAGCTGGTGATTTTGTCGTCGTTGTTATTGGTGCTGACAAGGCCGCAAGGAGTCCTGGCGGCGGTGTTGCGTCGAGGTTGATGACGAGGCGTGGTGAGCCATGCGCCGACAGTTTGCCCGGCGTAGCGTTTCGGCGAGGTCGACCGCGCGGGCGTGCTGTGGCCGGCGTCGTCGGTGAGGAGGGACATTTCGCCGTCAGAGATTTCTGACAGCGGCGAGTCGAGGGATGCGGTGTCGGTGGGAGAGCCAGGCGCCGTCTTGTCGTTTGTTGGTAATGCGGACGTCTGCTCCTTTTCCTTTTTGAGTGAGGCGAGGTTCTCGGCGTCCGTAACGAGCTTCAGGCTTGCTGGGCGTGGCGGGCCTTGTTTGCCATCTCGAGGTAGTCCATGAGACTGCGCTTCCGCGACGGCGTGTCGGTGCCGCCGTCCTGAATGTTTGGCGACACGGAGAGGAGAGGCATTGGTGTGGGAGCAGATGTGAGGATTGAAGAGGAGACGAGGGTAACGACGAGGAGAAAATAGGAGTCGTGACGGTGGACCAAATGTGTCCTACGAGGCGTGATCGCTCGCAGACGGCTGGCATGGGAGTATAGGCAAGATGCAGGCGAGGAAGGAAGGTCGTGAAGAGTCAAATGGTAACGGCAATCTAGGTTCGTCTGCCGAGCGTGATCGTAACCGTGGTCGTGACCGTAATTTGATTGTCGTCGGTGAACAAAATAACACTCAAGGAACTGCAGTCGCGAGGGCAGTTTTCCTTTGGTGGTCGCAGAAACGAATGAAAACGAAGAGCAATTTAACGAGAGAACAAAAAAAGCTATCGACAACGTGGCAGGTTAGGGAAAAGGGTGGGTATTCCTGTTCACAGGAGGAAATGCAAAGTGGGAAAGGAGAGAAGAAGTGAGGCACGAGAGAGAGAAGACGCGTAGATTGGTGTGCTCACAGGGCTCTCGCTCGGTCGCTCCTTCTCTGCTGTGGAACCTTGGTCCGAGGGGGAAATCCAGAGAGAAAGAGCGACGCGTCCATTTGGCGTCCGTACCCTTTACGCGTTATGGGTCTAAAAGGTGTGGCTCGTGCGCTGTGGCTACGGCACAAAACACCGTATAATTACATAATCACAATCTGCCTCTTGGCAACTTACGTCGTGTCTCGCCATCAGTATCTCGACAGCCTTGTTTCATTCTAAAACGGAATCGCGGGAAGCATACGAAGTACTGAAAACGAGCGTCTAAATGTGGTAGAAAGAGGACCTGATAAAAAAAGACTCATGCGCAAAGGCACTTGGCCTGCGAGAGAAACACAGAAAAACATATATGTATGTACAGCGGTGTCCAAATTCCTTACAGGATACAATCCACAAACTATTATAACGATTGGACATGTTTAAAAAGAGACTATACGAGACAAGCCCTTGACAACTTTTGTGTGACGTAAATTGTGGTTGTGTTCGCCAGGGAGAGAGAAGACGAAATGAAGTGAACGTATATTATTATGTATGGTATAGGATATGGCAGATCCGTAGTTCCAGAAGTGAATAAGAAAATAAACAAGACTAAGCGAGGGTCGCTAGAGTGTGAAAAGAAGACAAAAACGAAAGTAGACAAAGAGAAGCCCTTAGTCAGGGTTGGCGATAAACAGGCGGCCAGCAGACATGGTCATTGTCGTTCGTCTACACTGCCGCGCCGCCGCAAATCTTCGGGTGCGCAGACTGCGCTCGCGTGTTATTGTGGCATTTGCCGTGCTGTTGGGCGGCAGCCTGCTGGAGCCGCTCAGGTCGGGAACGTTGTCTGCACGCTCCGCGCTGCTGCCGCTGGCCGTGCTGCGCGCCTTGCACTGGCAGCATCGTCGCGGACAATGCTGACACGCGTGCCGGCTTGTAGCACCGTCGTCCACCCAAGCTGTCGAGCCGCTCGGGGGTGTCATTGGGACTATTACCGCCGTGCACCGCTCTGGAGAGAGCCAGAACCCGATCCCGAGGTAACCAAGACACCAGTCGACGTCCGGAAGGGGGGTCCGCGCCGACCGCTAGCAGTGCTGCTACGGCCGCTGCTGCTGTGCGGCGGTGGTTAGGCCGCATGCTATTGGCGGCGGCGGCGCCATAGTCGTCCTCGTCACTGTCCTCGGCTCGACTTCGGTCGCACTAAGACGCAGAGGCCCACGCCGCCGATACCGACGTAGTTGCTGTCCGCACCCAGCAGAGTGCCGACTTGTTTGTGGCGGATCTTGGCAGACATCTTGCCGCCCGCCGAGCTCAGGCCGGTGCTGGTCCGAACCACCGGCTCCGCCGCCATACGAGCCGCCACCACCGCTGGCGCCGTGGATTCTCGCGGTTCGCACGCATACGCGCAGCCCTTTTGCTGGGCAGCGATGCGAGGGTCCCTCAACTGGGGCGCGCTCGCTCCAGACAGTCGCCTTTTGCCGCCGCAGCAGGGCAACGTAAGAACGACTGTTGGGCATTTGAGGCACCACCGGAGCGCGAAGGAGGTGGAATCGGCGCACATCGGTTGTCGGGCTTTGTGCCGGTAGGCAGCGGGCGGGACCATGCCGCCGCTGGAGACCGGTGCTGAACGTGTTGACAGAGGCTGAAGCGCTGGGCATATGCGTCATGGGCGGCTGGCCCCGAGCTGCCATTGGGAGACGGGGCGTATGACTGGTTATATTGCTGTTTGTCATGCGGCATTGGGAAGACGTTGGAGGAGTTCGTGGCGCGTCCGAGAGTGGTTGTACATTTGTGATGGGTCGACAGGGCGCTTGTCGCACAGACATCTGAAGGGCCTCGAACATTTGTGGTGAGGAGAGGGGGAGAGACAAAAAGGCGGCAAGTGAGAGTGAGAACGGGCCGCGATGGCCAAGTGCAGCAATTCCGAGACGGAAAATGCGGCAGAATAGAGCCAAGAAGGAGAGCGAGAGGAGCCACAGGTGGTAACGAGTACAAACCGCGAGTGAGTGCTCACAAACACTAAACTGGCGGGTTTGGACAGAATCGTCGACCTCCTGCTCGATCTAGACGGACAGGCAGTGGATGAGAGACCTCACGACCGCGAAATTAAAGCAACGACCAGGCCTCAGCAAGCCGGAGGAGCCAAGCGGCGAGACCCAGCGCAGCTCGGATGCCCAGGGACCTGTTTGAGACCCCTGCGTTGTCTGCTTTCTAGGTATCGCTGGTCTGGCCTTGACGTCGTGGCCTTTGCAAAGAAGGCGTTTTGAACGTCCGGCTGGCGGCTGTTTTGGGACGACGTCGCTGGTGACAAAAACGCAGCTGGACCGTGGGGAGGATCGCGTAGGGATTGCCGCGGAACACGGGCTAATTGTTCGAATTGTGCCGCCATAGGCCACCGTGGGACGTGTTCTGCTGTGGCGACGAGGAGGGAAAAGGGGGCCGATACGTTTGGAAAGACGAAATGACGTTTTGGGGGGGCCGGGGCCCTTGTGCCGTTGGAGGAGAGCGAGGCGGTCAATTCGCTGCCTGCTTCTGTCGCCCGTTTTGTGCACGCTCGTCGATTGTGTTTCGCGGCAGACGAACAGAGGAGTGCGGGTTTCTCTTGTCGAAAGGTTGGTGAGAAGGAGAAAAGCAGAGAAGGGGAGGAAGGAGAGAGGAGAGGAGTGAGACGAGGTTCAAAAAGGGGGAAGGGGAAAAAAGAAAAAACCAAGCCCGACAAAAGAGGGACGGGGGAAAGAGGGGGGTGGTTGACCGACTAAAACATGTCCTAGAAAAGGTTTTGGCGGGAAGCTAGGGGTTAACTCGTCGGTGGTTTGGCGCCGCTTCTTGCCTTTGTGTAGCACTTTTTGTCTTTCTTGGTCTTCTTTTCTTCTCTTTCTCTTCTTCCCTTTTTCTCTTGCTTCTTTTTCTTCCCTTTATTCTCTCTTATTTTCTGACTAGCCTTACGCCTGGCAGGTTGCTTCCTCCAGAAAAATGACCTTTTTGTCGTATGCAACCTTGTTTCTTTTTATCTATCGTCTATCGCATTGACACACCTGCCATCAATTGCCTTTCTGCCCTTTTTACTTCTACTTCTTTTGCCGGACCGATAGCTTCTGAAGCTGAGAACTCGATGCAGTTTATGCTGCTGAGTACAGGGGACATCCACCGGGGATACAGGGGGGAGGCTGTCAGACAAAGCGTATTTTTACGAGTCAGCACAACCCTTCCTCAACGCTTTCTGAGGATCCCACAGTGGCTTGCTTTCCTCCAATACCATCGCGCAATGGGCAACAGGAGGGTGGTGGGGAGGTGGTGGGACGGAAGAAGAATACGGAAGAAACGGCCACGGACCTTGCTTGTTTAGGGGGAATCGTCCTCGCTTTTCTGTTCTTCTCTCGAGTTTTCTTTGGAGTCGCCAACGTCAACGTTGCATAGCGCATGTCCCGTCCACTTGGGTATGGTGCTCTTTCTTGCCTGGGGGCTGGGGCTAATTGCTTGTACTGTAGAACTGGTCTGAGCGCCGACAAATCCACAGCAGGTACGAGGCGCTAAAACGAGGTGAGCGCGGAAGAAAGAGGGTGGGCTGAGAGGGCAGTGCTGTCACACTTTTGGCCTGCGCGCTGGCTCACTAGCAGTGGGTGGGGATTGGCTTCGAGTTTGGGTTTTCTGGTGGACGGAGGCAAGATATCTTGCACTAAAAAACAGAAAACCAACAAGGACTTCGTGTTGCTGTCTGTTGTTTATTCGTTTTGGGTTCGTGTTCTTTATGTGTCAAACCCGACAACGTTCTCGGGGGATGAGTTTGTTGATGCGCTACGAGTATTAGCTGAATAGGCCCGGAAGCGCTCCAGGAAGTGCCGCAATAACCAGCAACCTAGAAGAATATACAGAACCCCGCTGGGGCGGGCAATGACGTCTGAAAAAGGGTGCTGGAGAGGGCATTCCGCTGTACTTCAGCGCCTGTTTCCACCAAAAACACCACTCGTACGATAGATAAGATACAATGCAATGCAATACCCGACAAGCCGTTTCTGCACATTCTCTTTCCCGGATTTTCATCTGGCATTCTCCCGTCTGTTATTTACTTTACCTGCAACGGCGACCGAAACGGTCCCAAGTCAAAAGGTCGGGCTGTTGTCTGCCGGGCCAAAGGGAGCACATCCAGAGGAAATATCAACAGTTTGTTTCTCCGCACGAGTACTTGTAAGGCAGGATAAGATATCTTGCCAAACATCGTCATCCCACATGTCCAGCCGCTCGGACAGGTCGGCGTCATGCATTACGGAGTACGGAGTACAGAGCTTTCGTTTTGGCAGGGGCCCTGTTGATCACAGCCAAGGCCCAGCAGCTCCACCCTTGCTGCGACGTAGGCTCGTAGGTACTCGCTCGGTGACTGCCAGGACATTGCTGTTTGTTCCAAAGCGGCAGAAACAGATCGAGATTCGCATGCACGTTTGACAGACAGCAAGTTTTGTGGGTTCTTTGGCAGCTCCCGAGGAGAGAAAAAAGGAAGAAGGGAGAACAAGGAAAGCTTTCAACGGCGGGACTATTTACTGAATAAGGAAGGACGGATATTGTATCCTACAAGGCGAGTGAAGGTGCCGTTGCAATGTTGCAGGCTCTGTTGCATGTTCTGTTGCAGTTTTGTTGCAAGTTCTCTTGACTATTACTGCGACGAAACAGAATATATGTTGCAGCCAATGCCTTGGATTGTTGAGGAGGAAAGGGTGAGAGTGCATGAGCTGCGACTCGCTTGTCATTTTTTCTTCGACTCTTCTTGGCTTCTGGCCTCGTCACTTATATTGGTGCATATTGATACGCCTTTCTTTGCCAGTTCTCGTACAGAGTGCTGCAGTCGCCTGCTCCTGTTTTTGGCGCCCACCCTCTTTCTCTTTGTGTACTCGTATCTTCCTGTCTCTTCCTGTTTCTTTTTGTTCTCACTTTCTTCCCCTGGTTCGGCGGACAGCTCTCGGTCAATTGGCTGCCAGCCAGGCCATTGGGCATGGGCACGATGGCACGCCCACCCACACGGGGGAGAAAGGTCGTACGAGAGAGACACGCAGAGTGACAACACAAACGAGGGGAAGACGAGACGACGAAGCGACGGAGAAACTATTGAAAACGAAAAGAGCGCCGCTGGGCTCGAGGGTGTCAACGGAAGGATTCACGCTGCTTGCTCGTGATATCTCCTGGTGGCGCGTTTAGATGAGCTTTGATATTAAGGTACAAAATCAAAAGCCACGTAGAAACCCAGACCAGCGGTCCCTGTATGGCATCGAAAGGATACACAGAACGATACGGAGTACATTACATGGGCACAGATAACAACAGGCGCAAGCGAGAGCGAGAGCGGCAATCTCTAGTGGTCAAAGCTTGCAACAAGTCTTGGCTAAGCACCCCAAAAAAAGAAAAATAAAGGAAAACGAGGTCTCCGCAACGTAGCCGGCGGCGTCTGCACCACAAGTATGAGCAGCAGCTGCGGGGAAAGAATAAGGCTGAGTTACTGCAGGGGCACAGGGCACAAGCAACTGCAAGCAGATACGAGGGGACAAAAGCAGACAACACGGCAAGGGTCCAGTACAGGACACTGCAATCGTGAATCGAACGGGCGTGTTTCCTGCTTTTGCATTTTGTTCTCACTTCTTCTCTCGTCCACCTTGCGCCCCCAAAAGCTTAGCCTGTCAGCCATCGTATGTCTCACAAACTGATCTGCCCGCGCAACTACTCCGAGGCTGCTTTTTGTCTTGCCCGGGTTGGAGAGGCGAAAGAGGGCCGTGTTGCAAAGTGATCGACGTTTCTGTGTGCCCTGTTTTATTTGTCTTCTTTCTTTTGTCGTCCTTGTAAGCGGGAGGCGGCCTCGTTTTCGGCGCTTCTTTGCCGGCCGTGCGTGACCCAATTAAAGAAAAAAAAAAGAGTTTACAGCTGCCAGGACCCCAGATTTTATTTCCCTGCTCTCGTTTGGCCCGTTTGGGCATCCTCTTGTTTTCATTTCTCGTATCGGCCCTCTCGCTCTAGGCCACCCCGAAGAGAGCCTGACCCTGTCCCTGACGTCAAAAAGTCAAAGTCGAAAAAGAGGAAGAAACGAAAGCCATAGATCGGCAACCCCCCCAAGCACCTGTCGTCAAAACGTGACCTCATCTTCTCCAGAAAGATGTACGGAAGTACATTTTCGGCTGAACTTACCTGGTTCGGTGATATAGCTTGCTCTACATTACGCTTGCAACAGAAAAAATGTCATCCCCGGTGATCGCAAACCCAGGCACGTGCAATAGATCAAGAGAAGATCATGAGATCATCCGCCAAGTGCACGCTCCCACCATGGCAATTGCCGTCCAAAGTGTGAGCAAGACGTGCATCGACGGACCGATCGAAAAAAGACCATCTCGGGGATGCCGGGCATTTCTGCTTGAGTCGTTGCAGCGGCCGGCCGGTTCAATCGCTGTTTTCGGCTTGTCCTCTCGGGGTGCAAAGAAATATGCGGCCCTTGTAAGGGTGGTACAGAAATGTTTTTTCTTTTTAATTTCTTCTCCCTCGTAAAGCACCCAAAATCCTCGCATCGCATCACGTCACATCACAAAGTACAGCTCTACGCCCCGCAGCACTGCAACTCGCTATGACCGAGCACACACCCGTATCCGTGCAAGATGGCCTGTGGCTATTTTTTTATCACGTCTCATATACTGGCACGTTACGCTGCATCGCCGAGATTCCTATGGTGCCAATATATCGGTGCAAGCTTGTCCGCTGTGGCACCCCTTTCGTTTCTTCTCGTACAACTGAACGGGAACTGACATAAAAACACATCCAGAGGCTGTTCTCATGCACACCAGATGCAATGTCAACGAGCTGCTGTAACGAACGAGTGTACTACTATATCTTACAGTCTGCCAAATGAAAGTCTGGGCGGATAGGAGCCCGTTGTGCTTGATAGATTCAGTAATTGGCTTTCGACGGAGCGCCATCACGGTCAATGATTCATGGCCAGGCCACCATAGGCGCTTTAGGAGGGTCCCGGTTGGGCAGTTTTCCCCCGCAATGCCCGCACGAAGAAAGAACCACTGAGAGAGTGTCGATTTGTGTATGCTTTTCTTTCTGGGGCACTCGTTGCCTCGGAGTTGAGATTCTCGACAGCCCTTTTGCTTGCTCCCGGTCTCTGCATCCTATGAATGATTGTGGTCTGTCGTGAGGCTCTTATTGTGCAGAATGCATGTCGACACTCTCTTTTCAAAGAACTTGGAGAGGACGAGAGAGAGAAAGAAAACTCTGTCCACGTTTTTTTACCTTTGCATCTACCCTTCCATCGGATCTCATATTCCTTCTTTTTCCTTTGCATTTTTACCCGTAAACTGGCACCGACTGCAGAGCAATCAGCCCTGCCACAAAGAACAGAACAAGAGAAAAGACAAGGAAAGAAGAAAAGGGAGAAGGGAAGGAAAAAGAAAGGAGAACCTGCCAAATCCTAACCATTTTCACTCTTTTCTTTCATCGCGTCTGCTCACATCGGACGATTGCCATTCGATAACGCCACAAACCATCGAGTCAAGACATTTCCCTCCAAGCCACGTCTCACATAAGGCTCGGAAATTGACTCCGGGCGGCGCCTCTTCCTCCGGCGACAGACCCCGTTCTTGTCCATTGCTTGTCGTCCGACTCGGCCTCCTCTTGGCTCTGGCTTGTTACTCGTGGCTCGTGACTCGTGCGTCCTTCTGTTTTTGCCTTCTGTCTGTCTTTCTGTCTCTCCAGAACGCGATTTCTCTAAGTCTGTTTCTCATTTCCAGCGGTGAAGGGACTTCTCTCGGTTTGCGCCTGCCTTTTGAGCATTTAAGCCTGTTGAGCCTGTAGCCCTTTTTCCCTTTTTTCCATTTTATTTTTTCTGCCGCCGTTCTTCGACTTGGCTGCTTCTATTACCTTCTTCGGCCTACTAAAGCACCGCCCGTAATACTGCCAGGCCGAGGTGTCCCCTCACCACGCACCTTCCCCCACATCCCACTTTCCCCGGTGACTACCCGTCATTTTGTCCCTCTCGGGTCTTCTCAGGGAAAGAACCACCACCAGCATCGCTCCTGCCTATCCCGCCATCCGCACTGCGCCTGCCGCCCGGCTAGTTGCCTTCCCAAGCTTATGTACTGTTCTTGCCGTGCCTTGCGCTTTCCCTTTGTTCCTTCCTCTTTCTCTCTTCGCCGGCGAACCCTTGGTTTTTTTGGTGTCTCCTACCCCGAGTTCTGCAACCACTGAGACAATTCCCCTTCCTGCCCCTCAACGTTGCGACATCCCGCCCGGTCTTGCCAGTTTCACCTGCAGCACTTTGAACGTGGACCGAACATTCGGTCTGCAGTCGCGAAACACGCCCTCCGTCTTTGACCACGCTCAACCTCCCTCCCCTCCCCTACCCCCCTCGCTCCACCAATGACGGCCCACGGTGGCCAGCCGGCCGTGGACGTGACGGTGGTGCACCGCTGCCTGCCACCAACGGCACGGCCCCCCACCACCACCCTGGCCACGACCACCAATGTCTGCGCGCAAACGGCACCTCGACCGGCACAACAGCACGGTCGCAGCCGCAGCCGCAGCCGCAACTACCACACGCCTTCCCGAGGTCTGCTACAAGCTCCGGCAACAAGGTCCACGCCTTCCTCGCCGAGGACATCCCCGCGTCCGACAAGCTGCTGCACAACGTCCAGAGCCAGGTGCGCATCTCGGTCGACGTCATCGAGCAAAGCCTGCGTCGGTACAGGTATGCCCGCTTCTTTTTGTTGTGTCCTCGCTTCGCTCGATGCCTTGGTCGTCTGTTTCTCTCTTCGCTCGATTCGTATGCCAGCCTTGCTGACACGCCTAGCCTCGACCAAATCTCCCTCTCGTACAATGGCGGCAAGGACTGCCTTGTTCTGCTCATCCTCATACTCGCCTGTCTGCCCGTCTGCAACGAGACGACCCTAGACGCCCCGGCACTGGCCGCACAGCACTAGCGGCTCCGTCATCATCGGCAGCACCGGCATCATCGACAGCACAAACGGACGCAACAGAGGGGTGCACAACCACCGCCGTCTACTCCTCCCCGCGGCCCTTCCAGGCCATCTACATTGTCTCCGCCCGACCCCTTCCCCGAAGTCGACGAGTTCGTCGACCAGTCCACCGCCGAGTACCACCTCGACCTCGCCCGCTACCCCATGCAGATGCGCGCCGCCTCGACGCCTACCTCGCCGACCGCCGGCCGTCCAGGCCATCTTCATGGGCACCCGCCGCACCGACCCCCACGGCGAGTTCCTCACCCACTTCACCCCGACCGATCCGGGCTGGCCCCAGTTCATGCGTATCCACCCGTCATCGACTGGCACTATGCGAAATCTGGGCCGTACGTTTTCTTTTTCTTCTTTTTCTCCTCGCTGCGCTCGCTTCTTCTTTCTGTCCTCGCTGCGCTCGTGCTAACACTCCCAGTTCATCCGCCGCTTCGATATTCCCTTTTGCAGCCTCTACAATCGCGGCTTCACTTCCCTCGGCGGCACCACCGACACCCGCCCAACCCGTCCTCGCCAAGACAAAGGCCAGCAAACCCGACGTCGACGACCACAGTGGCGCTTCCACCCCAATGTCTTTCCGCCCGGCATATGAGCTCATGGACGACGACGAGGAGCGTCTGGGGCGGGGGCGGTAGTGGAGGAGGGAGGAGAGAGTGTATCTATGAGAGTATTTCTGGAGAGTGGTCCTGAGCGTATGTCTGAGAGATGTCTGAGAGTATTTCTGAGACGAGGTTTTGTGGGAGGTCATAACTAATAGACAGGGCAAGAACAAAGGACTAGAAACGACAAAAAAGATAGGAGACGGGAACATGAAGGTGAGTACGGAGTGCTCCGTACAACATTAGACGTTGGAAACCCGCACATACGCATGGAAACAGGCACATGCACAGCATCCCCAGAACATACCAAAGCAGGCCAATATACATCCTTTAGCATATGAGTATGGATGCATTCTTTTTTCTTTGGTTTGCTTATCTCTTTTCGTTGCTTCAATTGGACACATCTTGACGTCTGTACGGAGCACGCATATCTTAATGACCGACGCAAATTCTCGGGTGAGGGAGGTGGTGTTCGGGATATTCATGACACGCCGGCGGGCGAGTGGTGGACGAGCATACCACTGTCAATATTCAGCATGGCCATGTCTGGAAAAGAAAAGAAACTCCCATACACCAACGGATGTTTTCCGTTTTGCCACTCATCTTGGCACTCGATTCTCACCCTTTTAAGGGAAATTAAAAATAAAGATGAAATTTCACGAGACAGATACATGTCCCTTTGGAGTTTGAATATTTGCCATGTGGCAATGTGCAGGGGAAACGGTCAAAACGTGTCCGAGCTCGGCCGGTGACAGCAGGAGGACAGGTACGGGGAGAAAAAAAGCCTCCATCTGGCCATCCAAGTTGGCGTGTACCTGTACCTGCATCCGCTCTTACGCGCACATATTCTGGTTGCTTCACCTTCTTATCAAAGCAATAGACACGCGCGGTCCACACAGCCTTGCCATGGTACGACCGGGGTGTAAAACAGTACTAAGAGTGATAATCTGTGGATCCAATAATTCACACTTGAATCCGCGTTTTTGTTGCGTTGTGTGGAAAGCAGAAAACAAAAGGGTGACAAAGAAAAGGTGTGTCCTGATTGTCGCAGTCCATTGTGCCTCGTGCCTCGGGATTTCTGTCACATTTGGCTTCCACACAATGGCGGAAATAAATACGACCGTGTCGCCCTCAGTCAAGCGACGCACGAAGAGCGGAAGAGATATGATTCTCCCTCACCCGATTTGATAGATCATCTCGCCAACAGCCTATTTTTCTTGTCTTCTTTTTCTTCTTTTTCTTCTAGAAGACGCCACACTAGAGAGACCACTCCCTGTTACTGTCAGAATCATCCTTTCACCGCCAGAAGGACGGGAGCCCGGCGGCGGGAAGCGTTTGATCTGCGGGGAGAAGGGAACAGACGCCACAACGGTCTGGTGTGCGGTGTCTTTCTACGTGGCTGAACATGAGAGGGAAAAAAGAGTTAAGAAAAAGAGAAAGGTACATGTAACTATGGACACGACCCCGTGAAAAGGAATAAAAGTGGGCAGGTGAGACAGGGATCCTACTCGACTTGCAGCCCGAAATGGCAACTGATTTGAGTCGCGATAGATAAGGCTGGTCCGCACCACGCTCATTGGCCTTGGTCTATCAAACTGACATCGCCTCCCACACACCCAGCTGCCCGAATCGTCGGTAAGCTATTGCTTGTTTTCCTTTTTTTTGCATGTGCCCCTTGCTTGTTTTGCCCCGTCCCCGTTTTTTGTTGGTGGAGTTGCTGAATTCCATCACTGATAAGAACAATGTGATGCGTCCCCCACACACACCCATTGTGATTTTATGCCATGCGAGTTGTGAAAACCAAGAGAGTCATGAGCTTGCCCATCCATCACACCATCAGCTCTCTTTCTCTGCTGCTGCTTTATCTCTGTTTCCAACGGTGTGACAGGAAGTGGAGGGACTAACATGGGTTGACATTGTAAAAGAGGGTCTGCCTTTTCTTTTTTTTTCTTTCCGTCCCTCCATCTCCATGCTCTATCAAGGTGGCACCTGTCGCGTGCTTGGCTGGTGAGAAAAAAGAAAGTCGACAGGGGCACAGAGATAGATATGCACGAGGAAGAGGAGACAAGAGCCGTGCCACCCGCTCTTGGGCGGGACGGCTCTTGATATATGGCCAACGGGTCTGGTACCTCCCTGGCTGGGACAGGCACGGTCGTTTCTGGAGACAATGCACGCATCCCACGATCCTTTTGTGAAGAGGCTTTCCGAGGACAACATTGCCAATCCTCTTGCTCCTCCTCACGAATAGTCAACACAATTTTGTGCAACAGTGCTTTGACCCCAGCTCCTGCAATGTGCATCCTGCTCCCTTTTAACAATTCAACAGTCAACAAAAATCTATCGACCCAACAGCAACAATAGCAGCACAGCAACAATAGCAACAACAGCAACGCCATGTCAGAAGAACGTCGCCGGCCTCAAGCCCGGCTCGTGGGCGCTGTGGAGCATTGGCATAGTCACCGTGCTTGCCCGCTTTGCATCCCGCCGCCTTGCTCTTCGGCAGCTGGCGCAAACTCCAGCTCGACGACTATCTGATGGCCCTCTGCGCCGTCACGTTTACGGGCGTCACCGTGTGCTCAAACCAGGTCGGCGTCAACGGCAGCAACTACGCCCCCGACGACGAGATCGCCACATGGTCGCCGCAGGAGATCCGCGACGCCGAGTGGGCAGCAAGATGCTGCTGGCCCTCGAAGAGTTTATGCTGGCGACGGTGTGGCTCGTCAAGGCCTGCTTGCTGCTGCTGTATGGCCGCCTGACGTCCGGCCTGGCCGAGGCGTTTGCCGTCAAGGTGGTGGCTGTCTATTGTGCCGTCGGCTACGTCGTCATCCAGATTCTCTACCTCGGCGTCTGGTGCCGGCCCATCTACGACTACTGGGCCGTGCCCGTGCCGATGGACATGGTGGGTTGTTTCTCTCTCTCTCTCTCTCTCTCTGTCTGCCTGTCTCGTCTCATTTGTTAACCCCTGTCTAGACCAGTGCAAAACCTACCTCCACCACATGATTACCGTCACCGTCTTCCACGTCTCGTCCGACCTGCTCATGCTGCTCATCCCCGTGCCCATGATTGCCCGCGCCAGGCTGCCGCTCCTCCGCAAGATCATTTTGTGTGTCATTTTCAGCCTGGGCCTGCTCGTGGTCCTCGTCGCCATCCTCAACCGCTACTACAACTTCACCGTGTCCAACAGCCTCGTCTTTCTGATCTGGTACAATGGCGAAGCCAGCACCGCCGTCATGGTGGCCAACATCCCCTTTTGCTGGACGCTGCTGCGCCGCATCTTTGCGCTCGATGCCTGGGGCTCATCCAGCCGCCGCAGCCGCAATGCCTCGGGAGCACAGCGGTCTCGACGACCGGGATGTCCCCGTGGGGGGTGGTGGTGGAATGATTGGTGGCGATGGCCGGCGGCAACCGTCAGCACTCATCGGTGTGGACCCGACCACAGAAAGCATGGAGCGCATAACAGCGCAGCAGACAGGCGGCACAAGCCTGTATCGTCTCGACTACAAGGCGCAAGACAAGGCGTCGTTGTCGGGTCACGGCAAGGCCTCGAGTGATGGGGCAGATACCGACCCCGAGTGGGGCATGTGAGGATGGGTTTGTTATTTGTTATTTTCTGTCATTAGGTATTTTGTAGCGATATAACATGAATGCGATTTACGTTGTGCACTTTTGGTGGGTTTAATGAGTGTGTTTGGCGGTACCATTTTTTATCAGTTTGGTTTTTCTTGTATTTCAATACCATTGTATTATTTGTCAATAATATGCTCGCTTCAGTTTATTAAAAAAAAGGATGAACAAGAACAAGAAGAACAAGAAGAGAGATCTTTTATATATATGTGAATTTATTACAGTTTCGTTTTGTCTCCCTCATCCTGCCATACATGGCTTCTCTATATACATTATATAATACCAAACAAAAAAGGCACGTCAAGTAACAAAGTGTGTTTGGATGTGTAGATTCGGGAACAATATAAGAACGCAGCAGCCCATATAGTTAAGAACCTGTTTCGCGCCGCCTTCCTTTGATGATGCACCTGCCGTGTTAGTGAATTAGCATGCACAGCTTCGTCATTGGCCCACCGCGGCTGAGCCCTTGTGGTGAATTACTAGCAGGTCATTGGTTCCCCTGGTTGGGGTTGTGTTGGTTCGCACCTTCTGTGTTCTACAGCCCCCAGCGCACCTTCCCCTGTAAGATTCCTCCAAGCTCTCTAAGCTGCCCCTATTTGCCCTGTCCTCAGCACTTTTTGGGCTTCACAATTTCACCTTTTTTCTCCCCTAATTCTCCCTGCTCTATTTTTCGCCCTTTTCTAGAAACGACTTTCTCCATAATTTCCTTTCAACGCGCCGACCTTTGGGCCAATCTTCAGGACATAGCCCTCTCCCATCAACCCTTTCCAGTGCCACCCAATGCCCTCGCCCGGTCATTGACGACTCCCCCAGCCGCGTGAACCCCGTCTCGGCGGACGTTTTCTCCCAATCTCTGGCAGGCTAAAGCGAACATCGGCTCGATTGCATTGATACGGTCCCTTTCCCGTTCTGCGGCGCTTCTGACGTCATGAAGTTTGCCAAGGAGCTCGATCAAGAGCTCGTCCCAGGTAAGATACGTCCATGAAGCAAAACTGCCTTCATCTGCAGACGATTCCCTAGACAATGTGACGGTAGCTGATTAACCTCGCGTTTCCCAGAATGGCGCGTCAAGTACCTCGACTACAAGGCCGGCAAAAAGTACGTCAAGGCCGTCTCGCGCGCCATCGGCCGGGCCAACGCGACACCCTCCCTCCGCCGCACCGGCGAGCTCCTCCCGGCCCGAGCGACGCCGCACCTGTTTTCCAGTGGCAGCCCCTTTTCTCAGAAACGCAATGCCGGCAGCAGCAGCAACAACAAGGACAACAACAATGGGCAGTCGCAACGGTCAACGCCCGGCTCGCTGGCACACACCAAGACTGTCAGCATCCGGAGCCCGCTGCACGAATCGACAAAGACCAACGATGGCAACAACAACGACGACGGCAATGGCGAGCGTCGCAGCCTGACATCGTCGCCAGTAGGCCAGCCCCAGTACGGCAGCATTGTCAACACGGCGTCGCGCGTCCGCAGCCCTTCCATGAACACGGTTGGCTCCCGCGCGTTTGAGCTGCCTGCGCCGCACTGCGCGTGCCCTCCAACACCAACGAACCGGCACCGCCGCCTCTGCTCTCCAGGCCAAAACCCCAGCTTCGACCGGCTACGTCATGAAGGCTGCCGTGCGCCATGGGTGAAGCCAAAACGACGCAGTTACTCAATGGCTCCCGGTGCCGGTGGCAGTGGCGGTGACAGCAAACTACGCGGGCGGTCTCTCGTCTCGCGGCACCAATCTGTCCTCGCCCTATGAGCTGACTCCACGACAGCGGATCCGCCGCATGTTCTCTGTGGCCTCGCCTCAGCAGTGGGCCATGAGCGGGTCCGGCTCTGGGGCTGGGAACGCGGGCGACAACAAGGACGACATTAGCATGCGGGCCTTGGACGAGGTGCGCGAGCGCGAGGTTGAGTTTTTTTCGCTTCATGGACGGCGAGCTCGAGAAGGTCCGAGGCCTTTTTACCAAGCTCAAGGAAGAGCAGGCTGGCGAGCGCCTGGCCCTTATGCGCGAGCAGCTGCACGAGATGCGCAACCGCCGCATCGAGCGAGATTGAGCAGGCACGGCGCCACGGCGAGGAGGATGGTGACCTTAGCCCGAACGCATCCGGTGACGACGAGGGGGGACGGACCCGGAGCCGCGTCAGCCTCGGCAACGGAGCCACCTACAACCAACAGAGCGAGCTGGAAAACGACTCCAAGACCTGGGACATGTACCAGGACTGGATTGCGCCCGTACGCGCAAAGATCTTCAAAGCCGGGCCCCAACTCCAAGGCCCTGCAAAAGATGCCGCAGACACCGCGGATGCTGCACCAGGGCGTCTTTGGTGCGGCAGCGGCGTCGCTGGTGTCGGCGGCGTCGGCGGCGATGGCCACCGGACTATGTGCGCCGTCCGGGCGACCACGACATCCCCTACCGCACAGCCAAGCGCAAGCTCAAGCTGGCCCTGCAAGAGTTCTACCGCGGCCTCGAGCTGCTCAAGTCATACGCGATGCTCAACCGCACCGCGTTCCGCAAGCTCAACAAGAAGTACGACAAGGCCGTCAATGCGCGCCGCCGTACCGCTACATGAACGAAAAGGTTCAACCGCTCGTGGTTTGTCAACAGCACAGTCGTGGACGACCTGAATTGTGGCCGTGGAGGACCTGTACGCGCGCTACTTTGAGCGCGGCAACCACAAGATTGCCGTGGGCAAGCTGCGCGCACTCAACAAGCGCGCGGGCGACGAGTCAGGCAGCGCGTTCCGCAACGGCCTCATGATTGGCGTGGGCGCCGTGTTTGCCATCCAGGGTACCGTGGACGGCGTAAGAAGCTGTTCGACCGGGACCCGCTGCTGAGCACGCAGACTAGCTACTTGCATGCAGCTCTACGGCGGGCTATTTCTTGATGCTGTAACCTGTTTACGCTGTTCTGCATCGACTGTCGGATTCTGGACGATCAACAAGGTCAACTATCCCTTTATCTTTGAGTTTGACCCGCGCTCGCACCTGGACTGGCGCCAGCTGTCGCAGTTCCCCAGCTTCTTCTTCTTGGTGTTTGGCCTGTTTCATCTGGCTCAATTTCTCCGACGCCGCCGATCCGCGCCTGTTTCTCTACTATCCGTCAATCCTCATCGGCTTCACGTGCGTGCTGCTCTTTTTCCCAGCACCGGCGCTGTGGCACCGCAGCCGCAAGTGGTTCCTCTGACTCGCACGTACGTCTTTTCAAGTTAATCATGACCTTGTGTCTTGCGCTCGCAGCCTAAGCAGCAGCAGTGGCGCCTGTTCTTTGCACGGGCCTGGTACCCCGTTGAGTTCCGCGACTTTTCATGGGCGACATGTTATTGCTCCATGGTCTATTCGATGAGCGTGAGTCTGCCCTTTTCTTTTTCTTCTTTCCCCTTTGGCTCTTCTCCTCGTCACGCGCGCCTAAACGCATCCAGAACATTTGAGCTCTTCTTTTGCCTCTACGCCAACAGCTGGAACGACCCATCGCAGTGCAACTCGAGCCACTCGCGCCTGCTCGGCTTCTTTTCGACCCTGCCGGCCATCTGGCGGTTGCTGCAGTGTTTCCGCCGCTACCGCGACACCCGCAATGTGTTTCCGCACCTGGTCAACGGCGGCAAGTACACCCATGACCATTCTCAGCTACGTCATGCTGAGCCTGTACCGCATCCAGGAGTCGCACAGCAACCTGGCCCTCTTTATCACCTTTTCCACCGTCAACAGCATCTACACGTCCATCTGGGACCTGTTTATGGACTTTTCGCTGCTCCAGGTCGGCTCGCGGCATTTTATGCTGCGCGACATCTTAGCACTCAAGCGCCGCTGGATCTACTACGTCATCATGGTCCTCGACCCGATCCTGCGGTTTTCGTGGATCTTTTACGCCATTTTCACGCACGACACGCAGCACAACTCCATTTGCTCGTTCCTCGTGTCGTTTGCCGAGGCCACGCGGCGCGGCATGTGGGCCCTGGTCCGCGTTGAGAACGGAGCACTGCGCCAACGTGGCTCAGTACAAGGCCTCGCGCGACGTGCCGCTGCCGTACCACCTGCACGAGCTCGAGTCGTCGCTCGACCAGGTGCACCACCCGCTGCTGCTGGCGGGGTGGCGATGCCGACGAGGAAGGGAGGAGGAGGAGCGCGCCATGCCGACGACTGGCGGGCATGCAGCAAACCAGGCCAACGCACGCGCCATGGAGCCGGGCAGTCACAAAGTGATGACAACCGCTGCCAAGTGCGCCAGCATTCGCTCCAGCAAACAGACACGGCAACAGCAAGCAACACCGCAGACGCCCGGGACTGCCGGCACTGCTGGTCCAACCACGGCATGGCCCGGTGGCAGACGAAGCACGGCGCGACGAATGCTGCTGTTGCTGCTGCCGAGGAAGGCGCCGCCGGGACGGCCACGTCGACGGGCGTGGCGACAGCTGGAGGAGGCAGTGCCAGCCCTGCCCTCGGCGCCGCCAGCGATTTTGGCCCACGCCCCGCCGCCGCTTTACCAGCACACTGGGCAAGTCCATTGGCGTCATCATGGCCGAGGCGCACAAGCAAGACTTTGAAAAGAAAGCGCAAGCCGGGCAGCGGCCATGGACGGCGACGACGGTTCGTATGGCGCAATTGGGCCGGGCCGTGTCGATGACCTGCCGAGCGACGAGGAGTACGAAGAGAGGAGGAGCAGACGGCGGCAACAACGAAAACGACGGGAACGGTCATCTCCATCGGATACACGACGACGAAACGAGGATGATGACATGCAAGGAAGCGGCCGACGAGCTGGAAGCGAGGCACAATCCGTACCGCCCCACACGGCAAGCAGCACCGGCGAGCGGACGTTTGACGGGGGGCCAGCCCTCGCAGCACAGCGGGCGTCAACAGCAGGCAGCAGCAGCAGCAGCAGCAGCAGCAGCGCACACCAACGGCACGGCAAGAGCAGGCGGCGGCGGATCGAGTCTGAAGCGCGGATCGCCCAAGCCGTGTGGGCTCCGTCGAGATGCGTGACCGGCTTGTCATGGATGTTGTCCTTTTTTTCTTCTTTTTTTTTAAAAAAATTGTGTGATGGTGTTCGTATTTAAAAAGGGGCAATGTAAACATAGACCTGGAGGCATGGGGATGTTGGTAATAGGTTCAAGTACGGAGGGTATGATACAGGCGTAAATGGATCCAAGTTCAGGCCTCCCATCAAAAGTTGCAGAGCCCTTGTGCGTGTCTCCCAAAGAAAAGCACCACGACTACACGACACAGGAGGATGATCAGGCTTTCCGGAATCTACAAATCCAACGGCAGGCTGCGTCCAGTCCTCCCAGCAGCTGTGCTCAAATCTAGATTCCAGGCGCCAGGTCCATCAAGATACTGGCTTTGTAGTTTCTCACCCCACTTTTTGCCCATTCCTGGCAAATTTTTGCACGGCAATCGGATGCGTGTTCTCTTGGGAAGCGTCCGGAGAATGAGGCGCTCCCGGACAAACCCCAGAGGGATATACTTGTCCTTGTTCTTGTGCCCATCTGGCCGTTGAGGTGCCGTGGACTCTCCTTCTTCTTCCCGGGCCGTCAGGCTCCTCCTACCAGCTTCTTTTCAGCTCGCCCACCACGTCTCGCTTTCCTGCGAAAAATATCAATCTCGGCATCCACCCACGTGTGTGAAACAGGGTGCGGAGGACAATCAAGGCGACCCGCTTTTCCATCCCTCTCTCTGTGACATTGAAATCCGCGGGGGAGATGTGCAGAATACCTCCAAGCTTGTTGGTCGAACATGCGTGCAATGGAATCGCCGTCAACTGTATCGCCCGGCTGCTCCCCTGTTCCATCCTGAAACATCACTTCGAAAAAATGGCCACCCGTTGTTCAGCCTTTGCTTCACATTGATCAAAAAACTGGGTTTGGGCCCAGCACAAATCTTTTGGGGCATTTACTCCTGATGACGATAGGGACGGCTGCTTGCGAAAGTCAGGGCCCGCCGGGAGGCCTCCCAAAAGAACCAGAACCGCCATGGGTCGAAAACCAAACCACCCACGCCGCCCAAAGCCCTGGGGCAAAGTCGGCTCAGGCGGGCGGCCTAGACGGGCCCCACCTCGCCCTTGTTGGGGCCCATACGTTTCCCGCCTCACTTCCAGAGGGAGAGCGGGGTCCTGCAAACCCTGGGGGACAAATCCCGTTTAACCGTCCCACATGGCTTCTGGAACCGTCTACCTCCCGTCCCAACAATAAACGGGGGATAACTGGATGAGGGTCGACAAGCGACAATTGTTGTGCAAAAGCGAGGGGACCGTGAAAGGCCGATTCAGTTTGTCAAGGCCTTGTTCCTTGGGTGTGAAGTATCCGGTGATGCAGACCTCGGTGAGAGGGCTTTGCGTTGAAGCAGAATCTTGTCGAAGGCCTGCACTGCTCAAGGGCAATCGGGGTGCGCCAGTACATTTGTGCAAGCGGCGCAGATTGGACAAGCTCCGATGGGTAAAGATGTACGGGCTGTCCAGGTGTATGTCGATTTTGAGATTTTGGACGGCTCCGCTCCCCAGCCGGGCCTCGACGGTGCCCCTTTCATTAACCCTGAAAACAATGCGGAGCCACATCGGAATGTATTTGACGAGCTTGTCTCCCGAAAGCTGCCGTATAGCAGTGGCGGTGGCAACTCATCTATGGTCATCGGGGGCCAGCCACACGTTGGTCAAGTTTGCGTGCGAGGCCGGCGATCATGCGTTCAATCACTTCCAAGTTGAAAGTCTGGATACTCTGCGTCCTGGTACCTGTCAACGACAGCGCTGAGGCTGTATAGTGCGGGCGATTCCACAAGGGCAAAATTGTCATCTGTCAGGAAGCGTATCTTACTGTAGGCGGTTAAGCCGGAGAGATGGAATCGAAATCCTGTGAGATGCAGACGGCAAGGCGGCACGGTTGTGCGCTTTCCGGGTTTGCCTTCTCGATCGCGTCAAGAAAGACAAGGGGGGATATTCGCTGGGAGCCTACCCAACGACGTCGGTGAGGACATGGCAGCTTGCCAGATAAAGTCAGCGAGCAGTTGCCAGCGGCCGCAGTAACGGGGCTCGTTATCCATCCTCGGGTGAGGCATCGTTGAATCGGCAAAAGGGATGCATGTCAAGGTGGATGTCGCGTTTGCGTTTCTTGTGCCGCCCGATTCCCACGGCAAGCTCATCCTCCTTGTCCTTGCGTCCTGCTTCGTTGCATCCGACTCGCTTGTGCCGGGCCAGCATCTTGCCCTGATCCTCAGGCGGTGCACCCATCGCTACCGGCCGCCGTCTTCGAGGTCCAGAACGGTGCCGAGCCATTCCAGGGCATGTCCGAGAAATTTTGTGCTCTTTGCGGCAATAACAAGCTGCGTAAAACGCCTTGGGCCTGCTACCCTTGCAACAGCGGCGACTTGGTCAGAAGGGAATAACTTGAGATCGTCTCGGTGGTCGGACTCGTCGTCGAGAAGGAAGCAGATGCGTTCAAGAACAGGATCGGGGAGGGACTCGAGGGCAGCGAGGCGTGGTGCATTGGCTACCTCTGACGGGACATCCTGGGCAGTGCGAGACTTTGAGGACGTATCGTGACGTGCCAAGCTGGCAAAAAGCTCGGAGAGAAAATCAGACATTATGAGTTGACAGTACACGACAAAGGAAGAGGGTGAAAGGCGGTGCCAGCGGACAGAGGGGGTGGGGAAGCAAGAATATGAAGAAGGAAAAGAGAAGGACACAGTGAAATAGAATTGAATAAGTAAACAACGTGTTTGGGCAGTTCGGGTACGAGTGGGGAAAAAAAGGGAAGGGCGGTTCAAAACAAACTGGGCGTGTTAGCAGGCCATAATTTGAAATAGGTACAAGAGCAGTAGCCACCAGAGGGGCCCCTTTGTCTCTGGTTCAAACAGATGAGTCTCTGCTTTTTGTGTGACTAATGGCCAAAACAAGAAAGAAAAAAGGACCGTATCTGCTGTCAAAATTTCACGGTCGAGAATAAACTGATGCGATATAAACAAACACAAGAGACACAGCCGATGCAAACAAAAAAGGGAAAAGGAAAAGCAAACCCCAGAGAGTCCAGGGCTCATGCACTCAAGACCACCAGGCTGTGGACAAGGGCCGGGATGTTGTCCGCACAGGTGAGGTTGCCAGCAAAACGGACCAGAGAAGATCCCCCACACGAACGGGTAGCGATGTGGCTGTAGGGCTGGTCTTGGGGATGGGAATGTGGAAGAGGCGGACCACAGAATCTGGTGCGTGTTGTGGAGACGTTAGTCCTCGTAAGCCACTGTTGACGACCGATACCAGAAGCTGCTTTCCGCGATCGGCCAGGCAGGCCACGTCCAGATCGGGGGCAGAGGACGGCACCAGAAATTGGGCGTTGGCCTCGCGTTTGCCCACAACGAAATCAACAACGGGCGACCGGGGAACAATATCTTGTGCAAGCCCACCGTGGGCAAGAGGCAAAATGTCGCTGCTGTTGGTCCCGTTGGAGGCTCAGCTACCGGGTACACCACGAAATGAGGCCTTGCGCGCCATGGTTGACGGCCGACGAGACTCATGGCCCCATCGAACTCGTCGCGCGTGGGGTTTCCCCGTGGCCCAGTAGCCTTCGCCGTGGAAACTTTGTGGGGTTGTGGATCTTTGTTTTTGGCCACAAGCCCTCGGTCCCAACGACTCGGTAGCAGCGCAAGGTCGTCGAGAACGCGTCGGCCACGTCTCGAAATCGAGTGGTTCCCGCCTTGGCAGTTGTCGCATCCCGCAGTCACCGAGCGTCGTGTTGCACGCCGTTCCCCATTTGGTGATGCCCGTTGTGTTAATGCCCGATGGGGTAGAGACGTCTTCCATGCATTGACATCGGCACCGGCCCGTGTACGCGGGCAAAGTAGTAGTTCTGGCAGTTGAGCACAACTGCCAACTGGGTGGCTACGGGTCAATGCTGCGGATGGTGTCCCGCGCCTGCAGGGGCGCACTGAACGGGTTCCTGCGTGGCCATCGGGCTTCGTTCGGCGCTCCAGTAAGAAAAAGAGCGCGGCATTGTCCCGGGCGGCGCTGACCTGCTCGGCGACCATGTCAAGGTTGGTGTAGCCTTCGCGGAGGTCAAACTGGATTACCGAGATCAAGTCTGGCTGGCCATGTAGCTAAAACGCGGTGGCGGACTGCGGTATTGCGACAAATGGAGTCATGGCGTTGAAGAGGAATTTGGCGTATTTGCAATGATGGCCGACGCCGATGGCATTGTCCGTGACGCCGGCGAGGAACCCGTAAAGGAGGCGTAGTAGCCGTAGGGAAAGTATGGCCTAAGCCAGCCTTGTCGGTGTAGTTTGCTGCCCTGGGCACGCCCTCCGCGCTGCATGAAGCCTCCATTTAGGCATTTGTCGAGGCGTGTCCACGCTTGCCAGAGGTCTTGTCCGGCAGGTAGACAAGGGCACTGCTCGTTGCCTGTGTAGGACGTGTTGGAGCTGCCGTCCGGGCTGGCCACCCACCCTCTGAGGGTCACGGTTCTGAGGCGCAAAGCTCGTCGTGAGCGGAGTGTCAAGTTGAATGGCACAAGGGTGTCCTGGGTCGTGTGGCCCTGGAAATTGAAGGCGTGCCCGTGCCAGAGACGAGTGCACTGCCTCTGCTGTCCGTGTCCACCCGTCGAGTGTGATGGCAAAGTGGAGCTCACGGTCGCCGACGTCGTAGGAGCTGAGGCTCGGTGCGCTGGCGCTGGCGCTGCAAGATTGTTGCCAAGTACGGCGACAGTGTTGTCCGCACAATGAACTCGCCCTCTGTCTCACTGTCGAGAAGAGGCTGTACCGAGGAGAAACCTGGACGTAGAGTCGGGACCAGGGCCGCTGCGAGGCGGCTCGACGGTCTGCCCGCCCGGGTTGAATGCTGGATACCTGAAAAGTCAGTCATTGGAGCCATCGCTGATTTCAGTTTGGTCCTCGTTTTTGTCCCCTTCTTTCCCCTTTTCCTTTTTTCTTTTTCTCGCTTTGTTGACTTGCTAACTTACCCTGACTCGTATACTTTGCCGCACCAGCGGGGCCAATCTGGATGATTGCCCGTCTGCTGGCCAGCGGCCGCCGACACAGCCAGCAAAACACAGATGAGGCGGGGGAACATCTTTGGGGATAGTCTTTTGTTGACAGTATCGTCTGAAGAAAAAGGTGGAGTGTACAGAATGTGTGCTCCTGCTTTGGTCTTTTCTCTCTAGACGCGCCCGGATGTTTTCCCCATTTGAAAAGAGCAGGTGCGGCTCGGTATTTCACCATCCATTGCCCAAAAAGGGAAGGGCATTCATGTTCATGACGAATGCAGCTCCTTGAATCGGCTTCTACAGGCCAAATTAACGTCACTCCCTTCCCCACCTTGACTCGAACCTCTCGTGCAAGGCAGGCTGCGACGTGCGGCCCCTTGGGCAAGTTACCGCCAACATCCGCTATTCTTATCTCGATCTTTGTAGTGAGTATCCGGAGGCAACCCCTGTGTCATGCATGCACAGTGGTTAATAGGTAAAAATAAGACTTCTTTTATACCACTTAATATTGTTGTATGTCGCTTTATATCGATTTCTTACTTTTAAGGGTGGTCATGACAATAAGTAAAACAAATAAAACATGATTTTCACGTGATTTTTTATTAAATTATCAAAGCTACAAGTTTTATTCTAGTCTTCCCTTTCCCGAAATAATAAAATCTTCTGGAAGTGAAAATCGGATCCTTCATAATCTTATGTGTAAAGACGTGTTTTTAAATCAAGAAATGAACAAACTTCATACGGAGTAGCGCAAAGTACAGGCCTAAAAATTGTAACAGTCACAGGTCTCAAAGAGCAATACTAAGGTAAGAAGCAATTTAGCAAAGCAAGGAGAAGAAAAAAAAAGACTTGTGCTGTGTGCGCGAGTGTAGCATATTTTTTGTGTATTCCCTTTCCCCTCCCATTTCCCTGCCAAAAGTAAAAAATGTTTAAACAAAGAAGACCAAAAGACAAAAAACAAAAAAAAAAAAGAAAATCAGGTTTGTTTTCTGGTTTCAAAGAAAACCACACAATAACCCGATAAACAAAGAAGACCAAAAGACAAAAAACAAAAAAAAAGGGAAAAAAAGGGAAAAAGGAAAAACAGGAAATGCTGTTAAAGTTTAAAAACAGCGGACAAACGCAGAGCCAGGACAGGCCCATCGCAAAACCTTGCGATGTAGAAAAGTGCAGGCCGTTTCAGCGGTGGCAAAGAATGACAAACTGCATTTCCGTTGTTTTCGCACAACGCCCCACCGGCCACCGTCGACTAAGCCTCTTTATCTCTCTGCTTTCTCAACACCCCCGTCCACCATCCCCTTTCTAGAAACAAGCTTCTGTCGCAATGTTCCATGCAAGAAGAAAGGGGGTGATGGGTGCCTGAGTGCGTGTGGGTGTACACACCTAGTGGTAGTTACCACCCCAGCCGCCGCGCTGCTGCTGCTGGTTGTTGTAGTAGTTGTTGCTGCCACCAAAGCCCTGGCCGTGCTGGCCGTACGAGCCGTACGGGTTGTTGCCGTGGTTCTGGTTGCCGTAGCCGCCAGCACCGCCGGCCGCCGACTGGTTGTTGCCGTGCAGGCCGCCAGCGCCGTGCTGCTGCAGGTGCGACGGGTAGCGCGCCGTAGCCGCCCTGCTGGCTGGACTGCGGCGGGGGCAGGCCCGAGGACTGCGCGGACTGGCGTGTTCGTGGCCGAACCGGGGCGCGCCAGCGACGGGTTGGCGCCAGCCGCACCCTTGGAGGCATCGCCGTAGGGCTTCAGGTCATCAGCACCGGTCTGCTGCGAGCCTACCTGAGACTGCTGCGCACCGGTAGCCCTGGCCAGCCTGCGACTGGTAACGACGAAGCACCGCCGCGACCGTAGCTGTTGTCGCCGCCGAATCCGGGAGCAGCCTGGCCAGCAGCACCGACACGACCGTAGTCACTGAGGCCAGCCGAGCCGAGACCGCTGCTCTCAGCGCCGCCAGCACCGCGGTGCAGCGACGAAGCACCGCCAAAGCCGCCGCCCGAGAGCCTTGCGAGGCGTTTGTGGTCGTAGGGGTTCTGGGGCGTCATGCCGTAGGGGTGGTGCGAGCCACCGTAGCCGCCCTTGCCGCCGTAGGGAGCGTTGTAGCTGTTCTGGGCACCGAATGCGTTGTACTGGTTCATGTACTGCGAGTAAGTAGGGGTTGGTGTAGTATGGGTGGTTGTAGGACTGGTACTGGCTGGCCTGGTGCTGCTGCGGCTGGCCGGCAACTGGGGGGTTGGGTGTGGTCGAGCCGCTGTTCTGGGCGTCAGCCGCCACGTTGGAAGCAGCAGCCGCGCCAGCGCCAGCGCCGAAGCGAGACGCACCGCTGCTCTGGGGGTACTGGCTGAGCGAGTCGTAGCCGCCGTAGGGGCGCTGGTTTTGGGCGCCATCCTGGTGGCCCTTGGGCAGCCTGCTGGCCGTACGTCTGGTAGTAGTTGTTGTACTGCTGGGGCATTGCGGCTCTGGGCGTCCGAGGTAAAGTACTGCGAGTACTCGCCGGGGGCCGAGCTGTAGGCGGCCGGGGCCTGCTGGGCCTGCGAAGCAGTTGGGATGCCCTGGTTGTAGCTGTCGTACTGAGAGTTGGCTGAGAACCTGGGCCTGGTTGGGCTGGCCGTAGGCGTCAAACGGCTTCTGGCCGAACGAAGACGCATCCTGGCCGTAACGGCCGTACGGCTGCGTGTTCTGAGCAGCCGGCGGTCTGGGCGGCCGGGCCAGTCGGGGCCGCAACAGGGCGGCCGCAGCGGGGGCGGAGGGAAGGGTCGAGGAGGCGGTGGGGGTGGCGGCAGAAGCGGCAACCGCAGCGGGCGCAGCCTGCTTCTGGCGCCGAAAGCATCGGGGACAGATGCGGCAGGAGTGCGACAGGAGGGAGGGAAGCGCGGGGTGCGCAACGGGAGAGTCATCGGGGGGCTGGGTACGGGTCTCAGGCTCCTCGCGGTCGCCGTCGATATCCTCGTTGTCGGCGCCGTTGAAGCTCAGCGGCACCGAACTGAACAGCAGCACGGTCAACATCGCGGTTGACGGGCAATGCGGACAGCCTCCTCCTGGTCGAGGACGCGGCGCGAGTAGCTGGGGGTGCGCACAGCGGTGCGGTCGGCGCCAGTGGCCTTGCTGGCGGTGGCAGCGTAGCCACTGCCGAGGGCCTTGGCGGCGTTGCTGCTGGGTGGGAAGCAGAGATGGGGGTGCTGATGCCGGGGGGAGCAGCGCTGCGGGGGTCCCAGGAGTCGGCGGTTTCGCTGCGGATGGTGTCGGTATCGGGAGGGTGGGAGATGTCGTCGACCCGCCTCGAGGTTGCTCTCGGTGAAGCGCATCTGTGGACGGCGGCAACGACAACTTCGGGCACGGCAACAGCAGCAGCAGGAACGGCGACATCCGGCGCGGCCGCATCTTTGGCAGCCGGTGCAGGCTCGACGGCATCTGCAGTCGGGGCGGTTTCAGAGTCGTCTGTGGAGGTGGGAGCGGGGACGGAGGCGGAGGTAGAGGAGGGAGGGTGGGAGTCGGAGTCTTCGGGCTTGTTGGAGGGAACAGCCTCCTTGATCTTCTGGATCGGTTTCGCGAGGGGAGCAACGGTCTGCCGCAGCAATGCTGGCCCATGTCTTCGGGGCGGATGCCGCAGGAGCAGAGGAGGTGGAGGGAGTGGAGGTGGTGGGCGCAGCAGCAAGAAGCAGTAGCAGCAGCAGCGCGGTTCTTCGTCGGCTGTCTTCTGGCCGTCAAATGCCTGCGATTCTTCGTTGGGCAGAGAGGGGGGCTTCGGCGGCGGGTTGCCGTTCGCGGGCGGGCAGGCTTGAAGCAGACGCGCACGGCGCTGCGGCCACCAGAACTCGGTAGCTCTGGCGTTCGCCCGTCCACGGTCTTGGGTGGAAGACCTGCTTCCGGCGTCGCGCCTGGCGGGCCGAGCCGAAGCATCTGCGGGGCGGCGCTGGGGCGTTGGCCTTTGCCTTCGCTCGCGTCCTTCTTGGGCTTGGACACCTCGTCCCACTGCGAAAATTGTGCCTGGCGAGGGTTAGTTGATGGAGGTGGTTGCCGGGGGCAAATGGCAGAGAAGGGCGATCGTGAGAGACGAGAGAGAGGAGAGGAGATGTGGAGGAGCAAGGGAGGGATAGCTGGCAGGGAAGGAAGAAGGAAAGCTTGCGAGTAGCTGCTGAAACACACGATGACGAACGGTGAACCACCAATGCAGGTCCGCGTGATGCTGAGCGCAAAAGGGGACAGGCTCTTGGACCTCGCCACAAAGCAATTGGGGCTTTGCTGTGCGTGGTCGCAAGCCAAGCACGGTGGTCATTGGGACGGGCTTAAAAAATGAAGGCCAAAATTGGAAGCATCACTAGAAGGACAAAACTCACCTTTCGGCATGCGCGTGGACTTGTCAGGTTCCTCGTCGCCGTCCGGTTCGGGCGGAGAGCAAATTAGAATGTCGGGACCTTCCGACCAGTTCGGGAACATCTCGCGGATAGGGTTTGTCCTGGCCCGTACAGCTTCTTCCAGCTGGCCAAATTCTCGCCCTCGTCCCTCGAGCGATGGCTAGGCTGGTGTCGTGCGTTCTTTTGCATACCATTCGCCCGGCGCGTGCTGCCACGGCCGGCAAAGCCTCCTCTGTCCACCCGCGCCGTGGCGCCCCCGGCCAACCGCGTGCGGGGCTGCCGGTCGGCTCTGTAACTCGGAAAAACATTGTAAGATCTGTGTGGTCTGGTAGGAGAAATTGTAGAAAAGATGGAGAGTAGGAAAGGGAATTGGAAGGAGAGGGAACACCGAGGAAATGCCTTGATTCAGATGCGAAAGAGAAGCGCGAGAGCGTTGTCGAAGTCTCGCAGGAGGGAAGGAGAGGAGGGAGGGTCTGGCTTGGTTTTTTTCTATCCGGCGAGCGAGAAAAAAAGTAGAGCTTTCGAGGGTTTTTCGAGGCTATTCGCGATTCGAAGGCAGAAGCTGCACACGCCGGTTCAGCTCGGGGTGGGAACGGCAAGGCGATTTGGCCAGTTCGACGGTTTTAGACGGGAAGCAGAAAACGGGGAGACAATGCCCGTTAGGAGGGAAGGATGGGGAGAGCTCGAACCGAAAGATGATGGGAGATGCGATGGGGTGCGCGTCGTGGGCGAAGACAGGAGCAAGAGGATGGTGATGACGATTTGAGAAGTGGAAATGGGAAAGTCCAGTTTTGGCAGGGAAAGAAGGGATTTTGGAGAGCGAGACCTGCAACCTTGTCATGTGTGCGTGTGCGTGCCTGTGACCAGCGCACTGTGGCCCCAGGCTGCTAGGCGGCTGCTGTTAGTGGGCGCGTGAGTAATGGTCGCTGAGCCCGCTGTAGTTTTACTCGTACGCCGTTCTACGCCCCAGATGCACAGTGGACGGAGGCTTGGAAAACTCAGTCTCCCGCAAACTGGGGGGCCTCCCTTTCTTCCCCTATTTTACCAGGGGCGAGAGCGACACGGCAGGCGCGATGGCCTGGGCTGCGCTTCCAAGGCTAGAGGCTAGGGGGCTAGGTAGGGTGCAGCCGCCGAGGCAACCACGACCCAAACCCCAAGCTCCAAGAAACCGAAAAGTCAACACACAGACAAAACAGCCCTGGCTCTCTGAAAAAAAAATAGATTTAGAAGGAGGTACCGATACCTTGTCCGTTGGTTGTAGCCCCCGCACGCATCCCTAGGCGACGACTGAAAAAAAGAGAAGCGCGGCCCCACACACAGAGAACATGCCTGGCCTGCTTTTGTGGGGCGAATGCTCGCCCAACAGCTTGCAGGTCCTGCAAGGCAGGGAAGCTTTCCTCCTTGTTAGCCCCGTTTTGCCCTGGCAGCACGCAGCCATGTTCTGTTTGGGCGTCGAGGGCGTGCGTGCGTGACACGCTGCAGCAGAAGCGATGGTGCAGAGACACGGAGACAAGAGACAAGAAAAAAGACAAAGAGGCAGAGGTGATCGCAAACAGCAGCCAACTGCGCTAGCGGCACAGCAGCTGAGCATCAAAATACGGAGTAATTATATGTAATGTACATGTACATGTACTCCGTACTGGTGCCACCTTCATCCCAAGTGGCTGTGGGAAGGGATGGGCAGCAAAATTAGCCATGTTCAGCCCCACTCGTTCGGCTGGCGGCCAGCTGTCCACCAACAAATCAAAGGCGGGAACGAGGGAAGAGGAAAAAAGGAAGGAGGACAGAAGTTCAGTGGGCAATCCAGAACGGAAGACGAACGGCGAGGCCGCCGCTCGGCCTTGACAAACTGCAATTGTGCACATCACGGGGCGCAGGCGTTGTGCCTCCCGACGGTGACTTGCAGGTTTGCTTGCCGTGCAACACGCGCTCTCACACGGCCTGCGGTTTGCTGCCTACTGTTTGGGGCAGGTATCCTTTTGGTGGCGATACCATACAAAGAGGACTCGTACATGCGTTCACAACTGCATTAGTGCGCTAACGGCCTGGCAGCTGACGTGGTTAGACGTGCTGAAAGTCTGAATGGCCCGAGGACGAGACGAAAAACGGCCGCCGAGACGTTTGTAGCTGGTGTGCCTCTGTTGTGTCTGTTCTACTCGTATTGCGTTTGCCGAAGACGCTCTTGGCATGCGTTTCCGCAAATTGCTCCTGCCAGGTGCCGTGCAGCAGTGTACAAGTAGGCGTCGAGCGGCTGGACGCGGACAGTGCATTTACAGTGGAGAACACTGTACGTACAAGGCCTTCGAGCTTGTCAGGCAACGGTTGCAAGGCACAGAACTGTCACATTCGCGACCGTGGACAGCCTTGCGGTGGTCAGTCATGCAAAACCGGATAGTACACGAGTATCCGCGTCGTAGATGAGGCTCGGAATCAGGACGTGCGCAGCCAATGTCTCAGGCCGCGGCGTGTGGCCGCAAGGCTCAATTGCAAACAATTCCCAAGCAAGTCCGTCTCCCTCGGACGCAAGAAGCTGTGGATGAGGCTTTCGCGTCTTGACCAGAATAGCAATGCTTGACGAGCGAGCGAAGGCAACGGCAATACAGAGTACATTTTGCGAGCAACTGGGGCTGCGGTCTGCTTCCTTACGACTTGTCCTGACGACTTGTTCCGACGCCTTGTCCCGGCACAAACCACAGCACTCCATCGGCCACGCCACGCCGGCGGATGGTATGGCACGAGGCATATCTCGGCGGGATGATGCGCGTGATCGTGATGTCTGGCTGTCCTTGGGGCAAAAGAGACGTCGGAAGAGCGAACTGCGCAGAAATCCTGCAGCTGGGCCGAAGCTCTTGCTCTCGGTGTCTCGGAAACGCCGGAAAAGGGTACTCGCCTGCCCGCCCAGCGCCGCGTAGCGTCAGCAGAACCTCTACACAGCGCACCACAGCGCCAAAACGTGCCTGCCCCTCACAGCGCCCATACGCCCACGCGGCGTTCCTCTTCTTACACGCAGCAAAGCTGCCTCGCCTCCTCGCTCCTTCCTTCCCCCTCCACCATATCGTCGTCACTCGCGGCTTCTCTTTTCGGGGCAGTTTCCTGCCTTCTGTCCGTCTTTGTCTGCTGCTTCTTTTAGCTTCCTTCCATTGTGACCCAAGTAACATCCAAGCTACGCCGTACGCAGTATCATATCTTACTATTTGCTGAGCAAGCTCCAGTACAACAAAAACACGCCAATGGCT